>CAMXCT020000602.1:310000-865362 GCA_947184155.2 Cladocopium goreaui | reverse complement strand
ATATCATATCAATATCTATATGTGCAGGATCATTAATTATACAGTATTCTACATACCTATAGCATCCTGTAGTCATGAAGGGCTTTGCTCTGGCAAGTCCAGCCGGCCAGCTTTTTAAAGCACTTTCGGCCTGATATTCTGCTTAAGGGCTTGTTCTCTGGCAAAGTCACCGCCAAAGCCCCTTTTAAGCACTTCGGCCTGATTTTCTGCTGGAAAGGGCCTTTGGTCTGGCAAGTCCACCGCCAAAGCCCTTTTAAGCACTCCCGGCCTGATTTCTGCTTGGGGGGGCTTTGCTCTGGCAAGTCCACCGCCAAAGCCCTTTTGGGCACTTTCGGCCTGATTTCTGCTTAAGAGGGCTTTGCTCTGGCAAGTCAACCGCCAAAGCCCTTTTAAGCACTTTCGGCCTGATTTCTGCTAAAAAGGGCTTTGCTCTGGCAAGTCCACCGCCAAAGCCCTTTTAAGCACTTTCGGCCTGATTTCTGCTTTAAAGGGGTTTGCTCTGGCAAGTCCACCGCCAAAGCCCTTTTAAGCACTTTCGGCCTGATTTCTGCTTAAAAGGGCTTTGCTCTGGCAAGTCCACCGCCAAAGCCCTTTTAAGCACTTTCGGCCTGATTTCTGCTTAAAAGGGCTTTGCTCTGGCAAGTCCACCGCCAAAGCCCTTTTAAGCATTTTCGGGCTGATAAGTGCTAAAAAGGGCTTTGCTCTGGCAAGTCCACCGCCAAAGCCCTTTGAAGCACTTTCGGCCTGATTTCTGCTAAAAAGGGCTTTGCTCTGGCAAGTCCACCGCCAAAGCCCTTTTAAGCACTTTCGGCCTGATTTCTGCTAAAAAGGGCTTTTCTCTGGCAAGTCCACCGCCAAAGCCCTTTTAAGCACTTTCGGCCTGATTTCTGCTTAAAAGGGCTTTGCTCTGGCAAGTCCACCGCCAAAGCCCGTTTAAGCACTTTCGGCCTGATTTCTGCTTAAAAGGGCTTTGCTCTGGCAAGTCCACCGCCAAAGCCCTTTTAAGCACTTTCGGGCTGATTTCTGCTAAAAAGGGCTTTCCTCTGGCAAGTCCACCGCCAAAGCCCTTTTAAGCACTTTCGGCCTGATTTCTGCTTAAAAGGGGTTTGCTCTGGCAAGTCCACCGCCAAAGCCCTTTTAAGCACTTTCGGCCTGATTTCTGCTTAAAAGGGCTTTGCTCTGGCAAGTCCACCGCTAAAGCCCTTTTAAGCACTTTCGGCTTGATTTCTGCTTCCCGGGGGTTTGGATTTGCTGAGGCCGAAAGGTAAATGCTGTTTGAAAGAAAGAAGGCCCCAAAACCTTTAATTTTAAATACTTAATGTGGAACCTGTGCCCCGGTCCGCGGGCTAATCCGTAAACCGCTAATCCGTAAACCGGGTAATCATTAAGGATTAACTTGGATCAGGCTAGCGCATAAACATCAGAGCTAACAGTGGCAGGGTTCTGGGGGAGGTTGGTTTTGTGGATGTTTGCTTACCGTATATGATAACAATTATAATGATATACTGTGTATAGCACGTCGGGAATTGATGATTTTCAACTGGATTTTGTTTTTCCCATGGAATTTCAGAGAAATCAATTTTGTCATATAAGTATGGTCATAGCATATCCCCATTACATCCCCATAATGGCTTGTTTTATACCAACCATTTTCCCAAAATGTCCCGATATATAGTACTTATCACCGAACGAAATGCCGAAAAGATAGGCCAATCAAGAGACCCAAACCAGCTCGTGGCCCAAATCGCCGAACGCTTCGTTCTTGCCGCAGCAGGGCGCTGAATTGCAGCAGCTGCCAAACCAAACAGCCGCAAACTGCAAGGAGACACAGCACCAAGACTACGAAGAGGATCTCTTGTGCCAGGAGGATCTCGTGAAATGATGACCTCAGGATCTCGTGAAATATGTGAAATGTCAGACTTTCGTAAGAAACTTGTGATCTTCAAGGCCAGAATTGTGTTGGATGATAAAGGGGCAAAACGTTTATATGAATAATTTAATAATTAATTACATCACTATTCAAAACTCAAGTCTTTAGGCGACTTGAGGGATGAACATTGTAACATGGATGAACATGGTGAACATGGTAGCTTTTTTCAAGTCTTTTCAAGTGGCAAGTCCGAGTCTTCAGAGTCTTCGTTTGGAGGCAGCCAATCAGTCTTGGACATTGGAGCCCCTCAGTGAATCTCATGGCACCAGGTTGCTGGAAATTCTGCCGGACTGAGGTCTGTCTTTATGCGATGTCTTAGGAATTTGGGCAGCATACATAGCTTACACTTATCAAAGTCCCAGGGATGCAGAGTTGATCTCTGATATTCTCTGCAAGATCGAACCAGCTTCGTTGTATTCGATGCTGTGGCTATTGTTTGTCAGCAAGCAGTTGAAATTTGGTGTCGATGTGCTGTCAAGCAATTTTGGAGTCATCGGCATCCTCAAAAGAAAACAACTTGAGCCACAACCTATCGCTATACATCACACATCATCACACCATTTAACCAAAAAAGCAGGATCCCCAAAACAATTCTGCTACTGGACATGTTCCTGGTTGGGTTCTGAATGCAGGAAACCTATATGGAATATCTCAAAACATCTCAAAACACTGGGTCCGATGTATATGTTTCTCAAACCTGGTCCCAGCTTATCCTCTATTTGAATGCCAGGTCCAGGTATATACGTGTTACCCATCGAATCCAGGTCCACTGTTTGGATCATTTTTTGGACTCTGCCAGTCGAGCAAAGGCAAACACAAATGGACATGGAAAATCCAGTGACAGTCCTATACTTCTTGATATTGGATTGTTTTGAACACGTTGTTCACTGCATAATCATCATCTTCTCTATTGAAATTAGATGAAACAAATTAGGCCATTGCAGGTGGTGAAAATCCCCTATTTTCAGACACACCCCAATTTTCAGTGGCATTTTCCGCATAGCACGTGGTTGCTGAGGATATGCTGTAACGTGTAGTTCCCTACCATCCTTCCTGGCGCTAAAAGAAATTGCACTTTTTGCGCCAATCGTGGAGCCTTTGGAGCCTTTGGAGCCGGAGCCGCCTGCTGGAAATGACAAGCTCCAGTTCAACATGTTGAGAAAAAGGTTGAGAAACCTGGAAACCATGGATTTTTGATGCTTTAACAGGAATCGTTCCACGTTTTTCTGGGCAAAAGAAGTTACGGTTTTTTTAACTGGCCCTGAAAGGCACTTCCACACTACTCGTGCATATCTTAGGTCAGCGTTGTCGGTTTGAATCCAACCGTAAAACATTGGGGTTACATGGGGCCACCCAAAAAAGTGATAAATTGCAGCTTTTCAGCGCTTTAATCATCTCAGTTGATGGCAATTTTCACCTATCCCATTTCTCTATTTGTCTAATAGTTCAAAGCTCCCCTATATATAGGATTAAACCATGGTACACTAGATGTGAAAAAACCTCGGGTTCCCCTTGGAACATGATCTACAAATGGTGTTTACAAAACATCTTTTGGATGTTCCGCCCCGCCTCATCCGCCAAGTGAACGGCCAAGCTG
Source organism: Cladocopium goreaui (assembly GCA_947184155.2). Lineage (NCBI taxonomy): Eukaryota > Dinophyceae > Suessiales > Symbiodiniaceae > Cladocopium > Cladocopium goreaui. The sequence goes on along the minus strand of CAMXCT020000602.1, from coordinate 861,835 downwards.
GGCTTCACACTGGCAGAACCGGTGACAAGCAAAGCCGTCAGGATCTGGGGAAAGGGGTTAGCCTTTAATCAATGTGTCCAAGGAGTTATGGGGTTTTAACATTTTAATTATCGAACATATGGGGATACAATTGGATCATCTCATCTGGACAAGTAATATATATATATATATATTTGTTTAATTAGGTTTATATTTATATATGATATCTGGATAGATACCAACCACAAATGAGAACCTGAACACTGCGGCTATTTTGGGATAGTTATTTATATACCCCTACAAACAACCTCAGTGACTGACGTCGTGACGTCAGGTCGTCGTTATAATTGATCCAAATTATATCATGTCATATCCCAGTCTTTTTTCTGGGATATCATAGCTACAACTCATCATCAGCAACTGGCAACCTGTGGAGATCGAAGCAGAACTATGGACTTCCCTGGTAATCAAGCATGGCTGGAAAATTATCCATTTAGTTCGATGCATTTCCCATTCAAATGCCCATTTAGTTCGGGGATTTCCCAGCCAGCCATGTTTGATGAAATGGTGTGATCCCAATCAGTTTGCATCTATGGGGGTCCCACCAAAAAAGGGGGGGGTTCATGTAAATGAGGAATTGTAGCTACTGATCATGAATGGGTCCTATAATCGAAATAAATTCCTAGGCTAATCCCTAGTTTGGGGTGGTATAATTTCAGGGAAAATTGAAAGAAACATCAGGTGCTTCTTGTGAACCACTTCGCTGGATTGGATGAATTTCTTCAACCAACAGACACCTCAAGCAATCAAACTCAGAGTTGTAGACGCCAACATTCAACCACTGACTGCCCGATTCAAATCAAGAAAATCAAGGGGTATCACTGACCACCGATTGGCTTTAGAAGACATGATTGGCTTTAGAAGCGGGATCAATGAACCCCCTTGGGCCCCCTGCAGGCTAGGGCTGCTCATGATAGTCCCTCATGCAGGATGCAAAATACCATGTTCAGCTACAGAACCAAGGTTTACCCAGGAAATAACAGTAAAATAATTAAATCGTTTGACACAGTAATCCCACATCTATCTGCTCCTGAACCACATCCCCACATTAACAGGTCACACAAAATATGATCCCGAACGGCCGTTTCAAGTATGATCTAGTTGCAAAATAATGACGCTGCACTTCACTTGATGTTTGTAGCTCATAAATATTAAATGGTGTTAGTATGAGGTTGTCCCATATGAGATGGGAAGCTGCATACTAAATATAATTGAGTCCTAGTAACCAGATGGTGTCTCATCAAGCCAATCTCAATGTAACTGAGTTTGCCCGGTGGCTTGCAGAATACTGATTGCCGGATTGCTTTCAGGGAGGAAAAAAAATCCCTTCTTTTTTTACGGAATGGTTTCCCAATGATAAGGTTTCCTGTAAATTGTCATTCAACGGATTCGTTGTTTTCGTGATTGTCCTCATGATTTCTGATGAAACATCTTGATATTCCCTCCATTGATTTTCCCAGTCATAGTGAAAGAACCCACCACTGTACCTGGGTCAGCCACTCACCCCATCTCCAGCCATTTCCAGCCATTAAACCCTTTTGAAACACTATAGAATTCCCTGTATATCTAAAGGAAGGCCCCCCCCAGTTGTGTTACCAGAACCTCTAGTTGATTGGTCTCAGGGAGAATTGAAACCAGCATCCCCCATTCGACTTCATGGGAAAACAATGAAAACACATGGGAAAAAACAATGACCAATATGGAAACACATGGAACACACATGGCTTCCGGTTACACAAGACTTTCCCTCGACTCCAATCCGTTGATTTTTTCACGTGCACCACCCCACCTTGGTCTGGGTCGTTTGGTAGGCCCAGACTGCGGGGTGCTTGTGGGCCTCGGGGATTTCTGAATGGAAAACCACTCCAAAATCCCCATTATCCCATCAAAAATAAGGATTCAACTAGGAAAAATGGGGATATCATGGGATATAACCAACAAAAATGGGGAGCCCGGCCCGCTGTAACAGTTTCCTATGGAAATCCACCAATAATAGGTGAATCGTCTCCACATGTCTCCACATAGGCCATTTTCCATGGCTATGTTAGTTTACTGGAAGTTATATATCTGGTTGGTGGTTTCAAGCGTCAACCCCCTGATATATATATATGAAGCATTGAGGATCATCTTTCCAAATATGGTGGAAAAATAAAAAACATAAATATGCATGTGCATATGTATATATATATATATGTAATTGTACATATACTTATACATATATAATATAGAGTTATATATATATATATATTTCTGTCCCCATCACCATCACCATCTCTCCCATGTGTATGTATATAAAAAAATATCAAACCAAAGATATCAAACTAAATCAAACTAAATAGATCTAGGGAGTCATCAATTTAATCAATATATATATATAGGTCATGTTCCCCTCTTTCGTGGCTCAACCATCCCATAGCATGGCTGATCACCCATCGTGGCCTCGCTGGCGGTCTCCGACATGGAATTGGATATGGCGCCAAAGGAGGGGGAGGCCTTGGGAGAATGAGAAAATTAATGGAAATGCTGGGAAGAACATCTATTGGATTCCATTCCTACAATGACATCTATTGGATTCTATTTCTATAATGACATCTATTGGATTCCATTTCTATATCATATCTGTTGTGCGTAAGTACATACTTGTTGTCCTTCCGATTCATCCTCAACACATTAGTCAACCCGGGCAATCTTTTCAAGTGGACATGGTATGTGAAATCACCAGCCCAAGCAACTGTCATCAACTTGAAAAAAACAAGTGCACAAGTGCCCTCCAACTTTGCTGGTCCAATCCCTCCCGTTCCGCTCAGTAGGTGGCTAATCACTCCCCTAGTTGATCATGATAATCCCCAACATATTAATTAGGTACTACATTTATGTATGTATATATATATATGTAGATGTAAACAATATATATAATAAAATATGTATATATAATTATATATATAATTATATATATGTGTATATGATGTTATATGTATATATAATCCCCTTTAACCATCAACCAACCAGGGGTTTTGAACATTCATTTGGAGATCATTCCCTCAATACGATCACGATCATCGCAGTGACGAAAAAGGACATTAGGTCGATAAAATTAATCCTTTCACTCCAGTAGAAGGTCTATCCAAATTTCCAATAACATCACATGTATATCCCAAAAAAACATCCCATGAAATATCCCACTATATCCCAATGTCCCCCCATTCTACCAGCATGTTCTTTTTTGTCTTTTTTGGAAAATCTTCGTCCAAACCCTGGTACCCAAACAGTTTTTCCTGGTGAATTCCTCATTCCTAGGAGCCCCAGCCCCAGCATCACATGGCGCGGTATTTTTGGCGGAGGCAAGCTGGGGCTCCTGGGAATGTTCCCTGCGGGCCCCATTTGGTAAATGGGTGAAAAACCGCCATTGTCATATATATATAAGACTAGATATATTCCCTATTATATATATACATATGGGATAATATGGATATATATATATATGGAATATATATGGATTATAAACTACGGGTTGTATTGGGCAACCACGGATCCTAAGTGGGATGCACATCCAAGTACTGCAACTGAGGATGTACCGGGATTTCAAGGCCTTTTCAGGTGGATTTCATGATGAATGACAATCTGGTTGGTGGTTGACCTACCCCTCTGAAAAATATGAAAGTCAGTTGGGATGATTATTCCCAATATATGGCAAAACAAAAAATATTTCCAACCACCAACCAGCAATGCATGTGTTTCTTTTTCCGACCACTTTTCATACTCCTAAATATCCCAAATGTGGCGATTCAATAGAATCCATGTTTAAGCCTACGGGTTGAAAACCGAACCAGCGTTTTGCATGTTTCTATGTCTTTCATGGGGTTAATGGGGTGGGGTGGGGTGGGCTAATAACGTTCATTTGCACTACCTCACATACATGATGCTACGCTACTCCATGTCTTCTTGCACTGCCTCACATATATGATGCTACGCTACTTTACGTCTTCCTGAACTTCCTCACATAATCCCCGTCGGTACAAAAACGTGGGGTACAGTCCTAGAAAAAATCGGTCTAAAATGATGACCCCTAACCTTTGAGAGATGTTTTAGAGCTTTAAATTCCTGGCTCCTAACCTCTAAAGCCGAAATCTCACTTCCAACCACCTTTTTGAATTTTCTTTGCTAATTTCCTGGTGCCCAACGTCCAACATCCAATAAATTTACCCCTCTGATATCCAAGTAAAATAATTATTTCCTGGATGCTTGCATTGGTAACATGCCATATCTTCCCCCCCCTCAATCTGATACGGAAAAAAATGAATTCCTGGCACCTGACTTCCCGGCTGACAGCTCGCAGTTTTCAGAGTCCACGGCTTCACGAGTGCGGTCCGGCAGATGCCCACGGCAATGCGCAACCCTTTTGCATGGACAAATGTATCTTCAGGAAAAAACGCCTGTTTTGCAATTTGGCCACACATTGGAACAAAATTCTTCAATTTGTCCCATCATTTCCTATCTATGGATGGTTGACCTGGTGATGCGATTTTTTTCCTGTGGGGCCAGCCTTTGAAGATCATCCACAAGAATTCGGCCAAAAAAAGTCCAGCCCCTTGGATTTTATCTTTGACACCTGCGCCTCGGCCTCTTCAAGTCACCTTTTTTTGGTTGGTGAAGCTGAACATATGTGGTTGTACCCTTTTGCAAGGACAAATGTATTTTCAGCAAAAAACATATGTTTTGTAATTTGGGCGCGCGTTGACACACAATTCTTGAATTCGTCCCATTATGTCCTATCTGTGGATGATTGGCCTGGTGATGCGACTTTTTTCCTGTGGGGCCAACCTTTGAAGATCATCCGCAAGTATTCGGCCAAAAAAAGTCCAGCCCCTTGGATTTTATTTTTGACACGTGCGCCTCGGCCTCTTGAAGTCACCTTTTTTGGTTGGTGAAGCTGAACATATGTGGTTGTACCCTTTTGCAAGGACAACTGTATTTTCAGAAAAAACACGCCTGTTTTGCAATTTGGGCGCGTTGACACAAAATTCTTGAATTCGTCCCATCATGTCCTAGCTGTGGATGATTGGCCTGGAGATGCGACTTTTTCCTGTGGGCCAACCTTTGAAGATTATCCGCAAGAATTCAGTCAAAAAAAGGTCCAGCCCCTTGGATTTTATTTTTGACACCTGCGCCTCGGCCTCTTCAAGTCACTTTTTTGGTTGGTGAAGCTGAACATGTGTGTCTGTACCCTTTTGCAAGGACAACTGTATTTTCAGCAAAAAAACATGTGTTTTGCAATTTGCGGGCGCGTTGGCACAAAATTCTTGAATTCGTCCCATCATGTCCTATCAGTGGATGACTGGCCTGGTGATGCGACTTTTTTCCTGTGGGGCCAGCCTTTGAAGATCATCCGCAAGTATTCAGTCAAAAAAGGTCCAGCCCCTTGGATTTTATTTTTGACCCCTGCGCCTTGGCCTCTTGAAGTCACTTTTTTGGTTGGTGAAGGTGAACATATGTGTTTGTACCCTTTTGCAAAGTCATGTAAAGAATCATACCCCCTCAATTAATCATGGTAACCATGGTATATTTTTTTCCTGGGGTTTGACATTTAGATATGTTCTAGTAAACTCCCATTTGATCCATCCACCTTCAAATTCCTGGCTACTAACCTTGGGAATTCTACAAACCTACCCATTATCAGAGTCATTCAGTCATTCATGACTGATTTCCTGATGCCTTACATACACAGACTGATAGATCAACCCCCCTCAATCACAACAGACAGAAATTGATTTCCTGTCACTGTACGTCAGGAAGCTTTCAGGAAAAAAAATCTGGGCCTTTTTTGGTATGATATTTTATTCCTGGCCCCATATCATGCCCCGGGACCCTCACCCACTGTCTGCTAGATTTTTGGAAAATAGTGTTTTTTAAAAAGCGTACTGAACCCCCAGGAAAAAAAACTGGTAGTACAGAGGAGGATCTCACATACATGATGCTACGCTACTGTACGTCTTCTTGCACTTCCGCAAAGTCTTGAATGAGACTGTCCAGTCTAGATGACTGTCCTTGGCGATAGAAAAAAACGCGCGCAGAAATGTGCTAAAACCTGCATATTTCAAGAAAACTGCAAACAATTGACGCTGATTTTGGAAGCTCATGAATGCAGAAAACATTGCAAAACGCAAGAAAAAAGCCAAAACACAGTGGCACGGCGAATATCATGAACTGAATTGTTTGCCAAAACCATGTGTTTCGCATCCAATGTCTAGCATATGAACGCCAAGAACAGACAAAACGTGGGTTCAGTTTCCCACCCGGCGGGATGTTTAACCTGACGCAAAATGCAACTTTTTACAACAAACAAATAAATTGAAAAAAACAAAAAACAATGACAAAACAAAAAAACACACAAATCGCGCCAGAGTGCTTTGTATTTGTATATTTTTTGTTTTTTTTCTACGGGGACTCCGGGATCCCAAATCTGCATCTTTTTCCTTGGAAAAAAACGAAAAAGCAACAAAACAGAAACAAATTACGACAGAGTGCAGATTTGGGATCCCTGAGTCTTCAGAGGAAAAAACAAAAAAGAAACAAACAAAAAACATAAAGCGCTCTGGCACATTTGTTTCTTTGTGTGTTTGTTTGTATATTTTGACATTTTGTTGTTTGTTTGTTTTTTGGGTTGTTATTTCTTTGTCATAAACATGCATGGTGCAATATATTATATAATACGCTATGTATCTTAACCCCTAGTAATTAGTGGGGGATGACCAACCACTTTGATGGGAAAACCAACGGCAGTGTCAACCGTGTTCACCTGGGCTCAGCATGCTCGCGCCGCTCGTGACGACGCTCCGGAGTCAAGGACCGATACCTTGTGAGGTAAGGAAGTGGATGTTCATGGCTGTTTTTTAATCTGATAATTACTAATTCATTGGATTGGTTTCAGGGAAAATCAGAAACCGTCATTCTGTTCATCAAATTGCAAAAGGTTAGCTTAAAACTTTCCCTTTACCCAATCCAATGAGCAGCTTGTTTTTGATCCTTGAGATATATCTTTTGGATCATAATATGATTAGTATGTAATGCCTAATGGTGTTTCGCTCGAAATTGGAATAACAGGCGGTTTTTAACAGGATTTGATGTGCCCCAGTTGCGACTGATTTCGTCCCTTTGGGATACTGTAGGGATCATCACAGTGCCATCTTCAGTGCGCTCCACATGTCTGATCTGAAAAGCGTCTCGAAACCATTAGGGCCTCCCAACAACGTATTGGACCTTGCAAAACAAGTGTTTTGGAAACAATGATATCATTATATCAATGAGAAAGTCGCACATCAAATAAGCCATTGATCAACAATTGGAGCGGCAAGAAGGGCACACCCAGGTGTGCCATGGTCGAAACGTGGGATTAGTGAATTACGGTCATCCAGCCTCGGTGTAGATAAATAGGTTTCTCTCTCTCCATCGTTGTCCGGTCACCCTGCCCTGGGAATAAATCCCTATTATAGTGGACTGTTTGGCTGATTTGATTGATTCCATCCACTAGGCAGTCTTGCTCAATTCTATGTTGCTGTGTATGCCCCTTGGTCATAGGTAGTCAGAACCTCAGACGGAACTCATTTCATCCCACTTCCACTGCAAACCTCATCTTTACAGGCGGTAGGAATCTCCAAAAAACATGTTGTTTTGAGACTCCCATAGAAAAATGTATCTATATCTATACATATATATATATTCATATACACACATATATCTATATATATTCATATGTATACATATATGATATATATGTGCGTGTAAATACATCTGTAAAGCGAAGGTAGATGGATAGTTAGATAGGCGGATAAACGTTTTTTTTGCAAATAGAACAATAAATAGACTGGTACACACACACACAAACCCATGGTGTCACAGGCAAAACGACAGCATTCACCTCTCAACCTTTGCGGCCCTTGCACCTCTCAACCCGAATGCGCTGCCCCAGCAAAGAGCTGTTGTGCAGTGCTTCTCTGGCGTCCTCCACCAGGTTGGCATCCATATACTCCTTGAAGATCAGGGTGCTTGGGTGTTCACCATGTTCATCCGACATCCAAGAAAATTCGCGTTTTTCGGAAGGAACATGTGCTTTTCTTATGCGATAACACGTTTTTTTGGGCGAACATCTGCTGTTGGGGTGTTACGTTTCCACTTTGATCCATTTTGATGCATCTTCACCAGCAAACCAATATCGTATCTAATGGAATCTAACCAAGAAAAAGAGGAAATTCAGAACGAAAAAGGGGACTTTGGCTGACCAAAGTCAATGTCATGATTGTCACCATGGCCAATGTCAACCCAAAGACCCACGCGACCGTTGTGTTCCCTGCCAGGACGTCCCAGGTACGATGAAGGCACAACGTTTGAACTCCCCATCTTGGTTGTAGATCATCTTCATTCTACGCCTTGGCGACATGGACTGGTCGAGGGTCCAGGGTTCTTTTGAGCAGCAACAAAAGGCATATCATCTGACCATGCATCAAACCATAGAGAAAGTCATGAATAATGTCTATTTGATACTTGGTGGCTCATCCCACTTACTACGGAGGTTATATCCCTGGTTAAAGGTTGGTTAAGATAGTGATGATAAATTCCAAATGATAAATGCAATGCTGATGCCGGTGAGGAGAAGGATGGGGATGAAAATGATCGTGATTTGGGGATGAACCACTCCGCACACTTGCCAACAGCGCCCGAGGATGAACCATGAGTATGCAAGCAAGCAGCTCCGACACAAAAACGCAGAAAGTATTTGTTTCATATTGTTTCAATGTTGTAAAGACCATTGGAAGTGGGCAATCATTTGTTCAATAGTCTAAAGCCTATCAACTGTTCCATCTCAACATCATCCATCCACATTCCAGCCATGGCCCCAGCAAAAGGTGCCCATTCGTCTTTTCCAAACAAGTTACTCGCCGAAAGTTCCCCCTTCTTGTTATTTTTTTCATACACCATGCAACTATATTAAGAGTTGGTATATAAATTATATAAACCAATCTAACTACACATAAACATTCCCAAATCAACATGCAAGCCGGATTGGCCATATTCAATAGCACAAATTATCGTCCAAACCCAATGTTTGGGGTTCCAATTTGGGGTGTATCCGTCTTTGAGCAGCTTAGTATAACTTGGTTGTTTTGGTTGTGAGTAATACTCTTCATATCATAATTACCAAGGTGAATTGATTTAAAATCAATCACTTCCCCATCCGACCGGTTATATCATGTTATATATATATCATTGTATACGCAAACTTATATACCAGCAAACTAACATGGAACATTCACCACGTGCAAATCGTTCTCAAAGCAAAGAACATGGATTTCCGTAGCGTTTTGTCTTGTCTGCATTTCCCATTATGGTCTCATTACATCCCCATTGAATCATCACCAAATCACTGTTTTCCCCCAAACTTCCACCCAATCCCAATTTTCACTAGTGAAATCGCCATAAATCACCATTTTCCACAGTGAAATCCCCCATTTCTCTGTAAGATTTGCCCATGTCAGCTCCGCCGCTCCGCCATGGCGCAGTTCTCCCAGCTCCTGACAGGCGTCGCGGAGGATAGCTTCGTCCGGCGAGGCCAAGTTCTTGATGATGAGATGCGGGCGCCTGGAGGATGAAACCACGACTGGAACCATTTTTGAAGGCGGAAAAAATGAGATGTTATGGAAATATATGGAAATAGTATGAAATAAAGAGATGTTATAGAAATTTACTCATTCTATCTTTGGATGATAGATGATATAGATGATAAAATTGGATCATCTATCAAAGATCAGGTTCATCATCAAAATAATATCATGATAGAACATTTTAAAAAAACCTGGCAAATGGGGATTTATTTTTTCGGGGGAAATTTTGGGGGTATGCTGGAGTATCTGAGTATCTAAAGTATAGACAATGGGAAGAGAATGGAGTATATTCTGATTGTGGGGCCCGTTCAGGGACAGAAGAATTGGACTTTGTGGAACACTTGGGAAATGCATGACCAAAAACTGTAAAATGTCGAGATGTATCTATCAACAACTAGGGATCTAACTTTGGATTGGAAACTAAGGATCTAACATGTTCTTCTCTTGTTTTCGTGATTTCAACCCGTCCAAAAAACATGTCGTGTCATTGGGGATCGCTATCCCCTGTTCTTGGCAGGGAAGGAGTAGCTTAGCTCGCTGGTGCACTGTCCGTCTCTGATTCTGCAGCATGGAACGTGTGTATTGGCAGTGCAGAACTTGCGTCTCACAAGGCCAAGAACTGCCTTTCCTAACGGTTCCTGCAATTCGATTGGCCTGAGATTAATCAGGCTTGTTGGTGGTCGGTTTGGCTTGGGCAAAAAGGCCAACCAGGCTTTTTTCCATTGTCTTGGAATGTAGATGGAGACCTGTGCCACCATCGAGTCAGTTGATGATATAGAAATTCCGCATTTGGCCATGCCATACATTTCCAGTACAAACCAGGCAGATACGGTTTGGCAACAGCCTTGACTGCTGGAGTGCGCTCCAGCTCTGCAGCAAGTTCCTCAATGAGCTACTTCGGATCGCTAACCCCATTAAACACCACCATTCTATGGTCCCAAATATGTGGATTCATCTCCTACTAAAGCACGGTTTCTGGAGGGTCTCTACTTTTGGGGGGATGAAATGATACAGGTATGGCTGAAATGGCGGATCCCTTGACATATACCACCAATGTCAGGGGATATGATTCAGAACGTGACATTTCGACATGTGGAGTTTGATTAGTTTTGGTGTTCAATATCAAGTTCAGCCATAGCCGTTACAACAAACACTCTTAGAATTGCATTTCGATATGGATATCATTGAACTGAACAATAACCATATTTCCCATTGACCTTTTGGATACAACACTATTTCAGTAGTTAGGCATATCCCACTGATAACAACTATGGAACCCAACTTCACTAGGAGCATGGTTTTTGCTGCCCCACCCCACCGTTGCTTGCCAAAATTCATATTCCACTTCACACTTATGACACCCGCTTTTGAGATGCAAAAGTGGCACATCCAGTCGTAAATGTCAGGTTTTCAGCTTTGTAGGGCAGGATCGACGATTTGCAAAAAAAGTCTCTGTGGAATCTTCAATCTTCAATCCACAGGGGCAGGATTGAAGATTTACAAACCAAACCTCTGTGAAATCTTCAATCAAAGGAACCCTCCCAGCCAGTTAGGTTGATCGTTTCGGGTTTACCACCTTAGCTGAGGCACAAAAAAAACATCAACCATTCGGCAAGGTTTACGCGTCTCCATTGGCCAACTCTGACCCGCAGCACATATGTATATCTATAATTGTACGTTTGCCCTATGTTAAGGAGCTGACCACCATTCACCCGTTGCTGGTCGCATTGCCGTTTTTGCTGGAGATATCACATTCATCTAAATCCATATCCCCGATCTAAATCCACTTAAATGATGTAAATGAATGAATCCATCATACAACACGTGAAAATTTATCAAGATCACTCTCCATCGCCATCCCGGAGGTTCAGCGTCTGAGGGTGAGCAGGTGGCCCAGTCGAAGCCGCGAAAATCATCTGAATTCCCCCAATACCAACTAAGTAACTCAACCCCTCTAAAAATCACAAAAATCAACCAAACTACAGCAGAATCGCATTTTTCCATTGCTTCCCACAGTTTCGCAACCGGACCCTCCAACCTCGCCCCGGCGCCCCCAAGGCGCACCGTCGCTCGATCCGCAAGACGTGGCCACGAAGCCTCGCGCGGCCCTCGCGGATCAAGGCCTGGCAGGGTCATCCCCAAAAGGATGACCAAAACATCCGAAAACATCAGATGGGGAACTCTAAATGATATCATCGTAGAACTTTAGATATATAGTTCATATATATATATACATATAATATGTATATATCTAGATAGTGATGGGGAACCTTGAATAAAATCAGATATAGATATGCAGTAAGATTCAACAAAGTGAAAATCCCTTATGAAATAATGATTTACTTCATTTCTCCATCTTTTGGGGGACGTACCCAGCAAAACATCTACGGGAGTGGCTGGGAACCGCCATGTGTTATTTTTCAAATATTTTTACACCAAACATGGACGTTTTTCATCGTGAGAACATGGGGTTACAATTTGGCAAGGGTACAAACCTTGGATCTTCACAGCTTTGATCGTTTTCCTAGTTGTTAACCGCGAAATAAACACCTTCAACCATCAGGATGCAATACATCCAAGATATAAAATTGACTTTCGATGGGTTGGCGGGAAAATTGCGGGAAACCATTTTTCACCCACCAAATACATCTTACAGTCGTGCCCTAACCATAGAATATGTTAACTTCCCATCTACGGCTGTTCAAGCACGGTTTGCCCCGGCAGGTTGCAACATAGAACCATTAAAACACTATGTTTGGGTTACTTCATACATGGTGAATATCAGAGGCACAATGGTTAGGGCCCCTCTTCAACAACAAACACTATGATTTAGGCATCATGATTGTCATAACTGGATTATGAATATGAACAGGGCAAGGGGGTAAAGAAACTGGATAATGGGGATGCGGTTATATACAATATATGAACAAATATAAACACACACACATATATATATATATATATATACATAAGGTGAGCCCCCCCATGCAATTATTTCCCCCTAGTCAACCCAACAGTGAATCAAGATATGTCAACTTAGCATAACTCAGCTATCGTTGGGGTGCATCATCATGTGTATATAATGGGATATATATATATAGTGATAGGGATATAATCAAATAATACATTCCATACAATATATATATAATTATATATAATTATATATAGTATATACATATAATATACCATATAGATCCATATAGTATACTATAATATCCATCACATTTACTGTTTTTTAATATGATCACGGTGCTAGACACAGTCGCCTTCTTTCGGGAGAATCCCATGACCTGGTCCTGGCGGTTTCCAGATTAAATCGGCTACCCCCATGACTTCGGAAACCTGAACATATTTTCCATGGTCAAATCTGAATCACAGATATCACTTAAAATATCACAGATTGCTCATACATCCCATGATATCACCAATGCAATTCAGATATTTCCATATATGCCCGTATATTCTACAAGGTGAGGGACCCTTGATAGCGAAGTTAACGCACATATCTCGGCTCACTGGGAGGTTGATTTGAGAGAAATAACAAGCTAGTGAATGGGTTTCAAGGCCAACAATAGCCACCAACAAATATAACGAGGGGGCCTCACCTTGTATAATTAATTAAGGATATTCCCTTATATTCCCCTATGTATGTTCATATATGTTCTATCTTTTGACCATGGCACACTTCCCTTATTTTTTCACCCGTTGCGGCTGCATTTCCTGCCGCGCACCTCTGCCTTGGACAGCTGCTTCTCGGAAGCCGTGATCTGGGCGCTGCCGCCCTCGCTGAGTTCGACCTGTTTGAGGAATGGGAAAGTGGGGAAGCCATAAAATTCCTATATGGTATCTATCTATATATATATATACTTGTATATAAAAAAAGGAATAATTATACTTATGTGTATATATATATAAATAAGATATATATATATATATATGTATATTGTTTAACTATATATATATATAATATATATATATATATAGTTGTGGAAAATACATGAGAACAAAGGAAAATCAAGGCTCTATAGTGTGAACATATCGAAAATTGGGTTTTTTTGATTGGGAAATCCTCGAACTAAATGTCTGGTAATGCTACAGGCCGAAGTTGGTAAAATCCAATCCTAAAATAGTGGTAAATTACTTTTCGGCATCTTTTTTTGGTGGGGTTGCTATATCTATATCTATATTAATAACACTATTTAATTACCATCAATGGTGCATGGTTTTACATTAGCAAAAACATAAATATATATAGAGCCAGCCCGAAAAAAAAAACAAGCCGAAAAGTTGGACAACTGACAAGACGAGGCCTGAGGTCCCCAAGTTAGACATTGGTTTATAACCCATGCGCTGTAGTTAACCAAGATATAAGCCAACTTAGCTATTATCAATCAGCTATACTATAAATCCATATAAATCCCACAAAATCCACATTCTTCTCGGTTAAATGAACATATTCCTATGGTTTCCTATGGTTTCGTTTGGTTTCGCCTCAGTATTTTTCCGATTCCTCCGGCCGTTCCTCCGGCCTCGACCTCCGCACCCAGGCTCTTCCGTAGTTCCTCTGCCGTGGTGTCCGGGGGAAGGTTGCCTCAAAGCTACGTCCAGAAAGGGTGAGGGTCGGGTCTAGGAGTCGGCCGGGAAAGGACATTTGGGGTGAGAAAATCATGGACATATTTCATACATGGATAATGAGAACCTATATATATATAATTATATATACAATATATATTGTGTATATATATATATACTGATTTTAGTGAATTCTGATACCCTCCAGTATCAAGATGTATATGGAAGATCCATGATCCAGTGATCATTTTCCGAAGGGGAAACCATTGGATTTCCATATCTATCTTAATCTACTGAGGATATATTCTTATCGGCCACTGTCATGGACTACTATATGATATTATATGATTACTTGACATCAAGCCAAGTAAAATGAGAAGAGGAAATCTTGATCAATAAGAAGAGCAAGAACACGATTATGTACAGAGGATTACAGAGGTATAACAACCAACAAACATGATCAAACATGGGATTTTGACCAACAAGAGCGACGCAATCTTAGATGTTAGTCTTGAGATTTATGCAAATAAAAGTTGGGCAGTTAGAGCAAACACATATTTTCCCATGTGTGGGTGAACATTCAAAATACAGAGTATAAACCTACCATAACCGTCCACAACCTACCTAACCAAGGTTTACCAAAACGAAGGACAATGGTTTCAATCCCCAGATGTTGACATGTTGAACTTCAAACCTCCAATGGAGAGAAACATCGGTGAGCTGCAATTAGAACAAGCATACAACAGCAAGCAGCAATCTGCAATGACTTCTAGCTACAGACTGTGTATAGAAGCAGCGAATACTTCACTAGGGCTAAACGCTTCCAGTCTAGCCAAGCAAACACCCTGGAGCTGTACGAATCTGCTCCTCCAGCTTCGGTGTCAGACGTTGCTCGTTGCAAGTGGTGCCACGGGGAAAAAGCCCTCGCTGAACCATTGGACAGAATGCACTGCAGCTTCCGAGTGCCAATGTTTGTCCCACTGAATGGCATGATCGTACCAGCTGAACCACCGAACATCTTTGTGGCCCGATGACCGAAGATGGTTTCCTGCAAATGTTTTTGTTGAAATGTTCAACTTCAAGCCTCCAATGGAGAGAAACATCATCTGCTCTTTTTTTGCTCAGCACTGAAGACCTAAGAGGTGCGACTATGTGGATCGATCACTCCAAGCTACGCCTGATTGGTGATTTCAACCCACCCCAAAAGCATATATACAAAAACATTGAGCATATTCTAGCCATTTTGGGGCAATCATCCCAAATATCGATGCATACTACATAATCGTGTGATATTTGGGATACTCTCCAGTCTCCAGCAATTTAACCTGGTAATCGAACACCCATTTACAAATTATTGCCTATAATTAATATGTTTAAAAAAATCCTTGTTGGGATAGCCATCTTGCCAGGTAACAGAAAATCAATTGAAATCGCCATTGCCTACAGGCCGAAAAATCCGCGCCATGGCACAAATGGTCTGCTGCTTGCGTTCCTGGTTGCGTTCCTGGACATGTGTGGAATCCGCACAAGTCCACCCCAAAAAAAATGCTGGCTTCATCTTCGCTGCTATCAAAACCCCATGGTGGTTGGAGACCCTTAAAAAGTCTTGAAATGAGGACTTGGTGACTTGCTTGTTTGGTGAAATACCTTTGAGGTAGTGAGACTGGCAATTCCCTTCAAGTTCGTTTCAGTCAAAACCACTTCTAAAAAGCATGCAACATGAAGCCCTTCATCATCACCATTGGGTAAACTCTTTACCCACTTGACCGCAGATTGGTATGAAACTTGTAGATAAATTACCTTTCGAAGAAAACACCATTTTCCACCGCTAGGTTGGTTTACTCAAATCTACTAAAAGGTACACCAAGCTGCTGGGAATTTTGATGAAGCAAAGCCCGGCCCAGCCCCCCAGCCTTCAGCGTCCATTCCAAGTGGAGCTTCCTAAAGCTGGAGCTGGGAGCTGGGGGTTCCATGCGTTCCGACTGTCGTAACTAGTTGCTGGTGAACCAACCATGTCTAGGTATCAAACCAACCAGGATACATAACTATAGTCATTTCTATGATTTTTGGCATGTCTGAAAATGTTCGAAAAACCAAAAACAATATGTTAGATGGTTTGAAACCTATCCAGCATTCAACAAATTGGTATCCAGCCAACAATCGGATTCTCTATGTGAACCCGACTCAATCATCGTGTCATCTGGGCCAAGTCTGCACAAAGAAACCGACAGAACCACTTGGGATCATCAAAGGGGTTTGCCTTAAATATCGCAGCTCAATGAGATGAACATCTTAGGGGAATGAAGTCCCTAACTTGGTGGTTGGCAAATTTATCTACTCCAAAACACTAGGCTTCGAAGCGTGTGGATATAATCCATCCAGCTCCCAACAAATTCGTGTTATTCTGCCGCCCGACTCTGATCGCTCTGACCGTGTCCCTGGAATCTCTCCATGATAGTCTGAAGGGTGACCCATCTGGTTGATCATCTCTCTGGTTCATCATTTTATATCACATCTGAATGATCACACATAGGGTGACCCTATTTTTTACTTCCAGATTTGCTGCTTCATCCTCTCTCTCTCTCTCCATCGCCATCTGGTTGATCGTCATCAGTCGTAATGGCCAGCATCATTTGACCTTGAATTTGCCCAGCGAAAACACCAAAGAATAAAACCTATTCCCAAGTCCGGTTCCGCAAATGGTGGATATTCCAGATCAGTTTTTGTTAAACACAAGTGGATTAACATGGATTAACCACATTTGACCCTAAGAAAGAACATTACCTTCAGCCTTCAGCCCATCCGCACATGGCACATGGCCATCCCGCCATCCGACTTTCGCCATGGCGAGCCGCGTCCCGGCGCACTCGGGGTTGCGCGTCTTCCGGGTCTTCATCTGTGCTTCTGCCTGCTCCTCGAGGTGAGCAGCAGATCATTTCATGACAAATCAATAAGCAAACATACTATGAAATATCAATGTTACGTAATTACCAACATCATTCATGAAATATTCATCATTCCATTAAATGATTCATATTTTCATCTTGGTTATTGTCATCCAGAGATCGTGATAGTAGCAGTAGTTTGCTTCAGTGCCGAGATGCAGGCGAAGCAAACCATACCTTAGGCAAATGCAGCATGTCATGGCTAGTTTTCAAAACTGAGTCACGATGGGAGACAAGGTACGGGATTCAAAGTGGGCAAAAACACGGGTGATGTATATTGAAGTACAGGCAGAAAAGTAAAATCATACTAAATATATATATATCGAATTAATCGAATTATAATTGATTGTTGTTGGGGTTTACTATATCGATATATATCCCAAAACCACTTGATGGAGCAGCCTCAAACTGGCGGTAAATGTGACCCCCAGAAGGGTCCGTGCCGAAGGTCTGATGATAATCGCAAGCAGTGCCATAATACCCTCGATGGGTGACATGTATTGCAAGTTGCAGGAATTATGGATACCACAGGTTGCAGGAGAAAGAAAACATGTGACACACATTCATAAACACTTGATTGATGAAAATTGAACTAATTCGTAGCGATGACATGAGCTATGCCGTGCAGAAACGCATTGAACCAAAGACTATACCCTCTGGGAAACTAACATAACTATGGGAAATCACCATTTTTAATGGGTAAATCAACTATAAATGACCATTTTCAATAGCTATGTTGAATTACCAGGGGGTGGTCAGAACCTTCAGATCCATCGACCTCTAGAATTTCAATGGTGAACCAGCCGTGAGGAAAGCAACAGGTGCAGTCCCAAGGACGAAAGCAAAGTCGCCACGTTTGCTCTTGTTCCGGTGGATGGACACCTGACCACCCCGGTTTTTCAGACTCCACCCTGAAAAACCAGCCTTGACCAACCAATGCAAAGGAGGGTCAAAGGCCACGTTTTCCTGTGTTTTTTTTCACTAAATCACGACAAGTGGGGCACGAATGCTGCCCGGGAAGGGGTTAGCCTGAAAAATGGCCAGAACAGGAAAACCGCGATCGCAGTGAGTGACCCGAAATTTCAATCCATTGGACACAAGCACGGTACTGGCCATTCTTAGTCCAGTATAGTTCAACAAAAAACAAACAAAACGGATTGTAATGAGTATAGTTGGTATAAAACTTAAAGAAAAAATGTTCCTAAGTTGATAAATATCCATTTTTGCTTTAGATATTTTTTGGTGGCTTCTCTTAAGTGGACCCATCGCACCTCAGTGACGCCATCTAAGGCGTAGAGAGTGGCATACAAGTCCTGACAGGACTTTGGATCCATGATCGGCCGATCGGCCCATGAATACCCTCTGGTAATGACTAACATAGCTATTGAAAATGGTCATTTATAGTTGATTTTCCCATTAACAATGGTGATTTTCCATTGTTTTTTGTATGTTTACCAGAGGGTAGCTATAATATACCTGGTCCATTTATAGATGATTTTACCTTATGAAATCCTACAGTATTGAAAATTGTGATTTACAATAGCTATATGTTAAATTGCCAAAGAGATTCCAAAGAGTAATTGAAATTGTGAACCTTTGCGATAAGTCGTGCGCTTGAGAAATTGTAGATTCAATTCCATGTAAACCTAGCAGCGGTCAACCATCGCAGTAACCAATGAATGTTGGGTCATCTTGCATCTTCCCACAGATCGGGTGATTTGAGATTGGTCTACAAATTACCTCATTCCATTCCCAGTCTAAGAAATCATGCGAAAAGATCGACCTTTAACCGAGCAAAAAACAACCATTATCTCTCTCTCTCTCTCTCTTAGTTGTAATTTAACAGTCTGCTCTGGAAAATTGCCGTTTAGATAATATGATTTACCATGATTTACCTCTTTCAAAGATATGATTTCCCAGTTCGCAAATGGATAAATTTACCAAGTTGCCAGGTCACTTGTCAGCTCTGCCTGTTTGATACCTGGTGCCTTGGTGAATTATCATTTTGCTGGGTTTAGATCCTTACCAAGTTACCAGAAGGTACCCTAGGGTAAATTCACTATATAGATGTGGAAAATCAACCATTAAAGTCGACGATGTTCCTGGGGCTTCCTCATGGGTTTCCCACATATGTTTACCCCTAGATATATGTATATAAATATGGTATTGTATATTGTATTGTTGAATCAGAACGGCTGAGCCCACCCAAAAGGGGCATCACACGTTGACACGCCCGACCTCAAACCTGAACTATCCAGGAATTTGAGGGCAAACGGGTCATGCTACTAGCGGCAGGGCGCAGGTCTTTCACTGGCCTCCGGTTAGACAGCATATATCTAATAATAACAGGTATGGGGATGTATGGGAATCATGCCAAAAAATTGAAGTTGAAAGAAGATAGATGTGGTAAATACACCCATTTTCGATAGGACAATCATCTATATATAGAAATTAATCTATACTATACAAATATACCACATCTGAGCCACATCTGTAAAGTTCCCCCAGTATCTTTTCTGCGCACCTCATCAGTAGCCTCAGGCCCGATGTTGCCGACGAAGAGCTTTCCTCAGGGGCTGGGTAAGCTGGGGCAGGGATGGGCAATTACCCGTTTGTGGATGATTTACCTATAAAATATGGCTAATTTTTCATGGTGATGTTAAGTAAGCAAAGGGCAACCAAACCCAATATGAATGTTCAAACATAGTTCCATTTGGGTGAACACTGTTTTGAACATTCCATGTTCTATCTTCTCCAGGACGACACCCACGTTTGAAACCAACAAGCAGTCAGGCATGTTCTGCAACATTGCAATTTGCACCACCTTTGTATCAACGGATGGATTGAAGGCAACAAGTGCAGGAAAAACATGACTCTAGACTATCACTGAAAGCCATTGGCATTTAACTTGACCACACATCACGCTAAACATCTGGCACATTTTTGCGGCCCAACGCGCTCTAAATCCAATCACGCTATACAACCAACCACCATACACACCCAAACACATTACATATGCCACCTTTAAGCCCTATGCAGCATGGTACACCTTCTACAACAACCCACACGGCACAACCAACTGGCCATACGAGTAGCACGCCTGCCAGCCAACAAATCCTTGAATCAGTGGATAGGTTTCAGGGGAAGAATGACAGGGCTTACCCCCACATTTCATCGGAGCTTCATACAGATGTTCACATGTACATGTTTCCTTAACTCAAATATCAATGGTGACATGGAACCCTGTGAGCTTTGGAACCCCTCACTGATGACGCCACCCCAAGGACTGACCTTAAAAAAGAGCAGCCCTGACCGCCCAAGCTTCGAGGGTCAGGCCCATGCCTTGGACCTTTTGTGCTGAAAATTCCAGCGGCCTCCCAAGGGCCGTCCCGCTTAGGAGGGCAGCGGCTGAGCACACGTTCCTGGGACGTCAGGATGGTGGGAGATTGCAAGGACTAGACCGCATATATATATATATGTATGTATGTATGTATGTATGTGTGTGTACATGTATATGTATATGATGTATACCATGTTATATCATGTATACCGTGTATACCATGTATATTATGTATATCATGTATATCATGTATATCTATCTACGTATCTACCTATATATTTGCATATTTACCTATTTGCCTATCTGCCTATTATTACCTACCTACCTATCTGTCTATCTATCTATCTATCTATCCATCCATCTATCTATCTATCTTGAATCCAATATCTATAGCTATATCTCAATCTCGATCTATATGTACCTCTCTCTCTATACATATATATATATATGTAAATATTCCCTCACTTTTCCTGCGTAGCTGGTTGAAGGCACTGATGTTTACCATCAAGAATGGGAGGTTCCCATGTGTTCATCCTTTTCCCACTTCTTGGACTATACAAACTGCTTGAAGCGCTCCAAGATGCTACCCTCTCTTCGTCCAAACGCAAGGGTCTGCCTGGCAAAAGGAGCAAGGAGCCATTTTGGGTCCTAGAACTTGGAAGGGCCATGATGCTGGAAAAGGGAGAATGGATCTTCGAAAACTTGAAAGGACAAGGTGAGGCCCTCTTGGTAGCTAAGTCGACTCAGAACTTGGTAAAGTAGAGGTTATGAAGTTATGATGTGATATAGCAAGAGTTCATGGTTTTAAACCAACTTATAATTGGGGGGCTTCACCTTGTAGGAATCACCTAGCCTGATATACATGGTGGATATGTGGATTTAATGATATATAATGACCATGGGGGGTAAAACCGCACAGTAACCACCCCAAAAGATAGAAAACTAGTTTGTTACCATTTTAGCAGCTGTTGTTATTTGTTATTGTTCTATCTTCTGGGGAGTTGCTATCTATAAACCTATTCAAACATGTATATATATATATAAATAAGGGGATTCATCATGATTCATCATCTACCAAGGTTTGAACCTACCCACAGCTCCACAAAAAGCCAGCGCCCCCTACCCGGTCGGCTCAAACCAAGGTACCCATGTGAGATACCCCTTGGAGCTGTTCCAAAGCCTGGAGTGGCAAGCTCATGGCATTTCATTCGAAAAAAGCAAACGGGGTTTCCTATTATTAAAAAACAAGGGATTAAATGATTAATGTTTAATAATGGTGATTAATGATTAATAATGGTTAATAATGGGATACCTCCAAATTACTTATTTATTGTGGGATTGTCCATTACAAACCACTTAGCTATTGAGGCGCCCCCATTCATGGAAACCCATGGAACGCCCCATATGGAGATTGAAGATAATCGAAATAGATTTAGCGATGAAAAGAAAGAACGGAGATCTCGCGGACTTGACTACATACCTAAAACACAATATACATGATCTCTCTCTCTCTCTCTCTCTCTCTCTCCTTCTCCGGGAAAAATAACATATCAATATGCAGCATATCTCCATATACGAATAGAGTTGTCTTTTCTATAATGGGTGGTTTCCTAAAATGGGGGTACCCGGTACCCCAGATGTCGTCTAAGCTTAAAACATGAATTTTAGTGTTGAAAC
Organism: Cladocopium goreaui; assembly: GCA_947184155.2. NCBI lineage: Eukaryota > Dinophyceae > Suessiales > Symbiodiniaceae > Cladocopium > Cladocopium goreaui. Next base: position 839,606 of record CAMXCT020000602.1, on the reverse strand, counting down.
CGATGGTGGCTTTGTGATCCACCTTTTTTCAACCCCGCAACAAGATACACAAGTAAACCTCCATAACCTCCAGCATCAGTGGCAGCTGGCAGCTGCCTTCGCACTGTCCAACTGGTTGCAAAAGTCCACGAAACTCAGCGGACGTCAGTTAAGTTTTTTCTGGCCACAGGCCATGGAATATCCTACTTAACATCAATATATAAAGCTGGTACAGTAAATGGATGTTGGTCCCCAAAAATGGTAGTTAAGGTACTGATCCATAGCCAACTCGCTGGAACGGTATAGCAAGGGGCCCAGGCTAACTCCGGGCATGGTACATATGTCGATACTGGTAAAGGTTCATGGGGATTGAGCCAACACCCGCCAATGGTAACCCCCAAAAAGATAGATGGTTAAGATTCGTACTTACCACTAGTTGTTGGTGGTTAAGGTTCGCCCTCAATAAGCCCCTATTGTTGGTGGGTCGCCTTAGGGGCGGGTTGGCTGCCGATGATGAACTTGCTAAACTGAAGGCCCAGGAGTGATCCATGGAGAGGATGAAGAACCAACAAACATTGTTTTTGTTCTGCTGCAGGTCGTGGTCTTTTCAAAAAGAACGTTGCGCAAGGGGACCCAAGGATATCCAAGGGGTTTTTGCATCCTACTGAGGTCAGCGTTGAATGAACCTTAGAAGGATCCATCAGTCCGACGTTCAAGTGAGCAGTGTTCAAAGCGTCGTCATTGCTTGCTTAAGAACAGGATTCCCATAGTGCACGATGACAATCCTAAACATATGATATGCAGGGTACTCTAACCCCGTACCATCATCAACCAACAGGAAATCATGCCACCGGATCCCAGCTACGATGGAAGGTTGCAAATGGCGCTCTAGCCCTGGGTCCAAGACCCGCATTCCATATTTTTCAACTCCATTCCCGTTAGTCTTTGGAAATAAACAATCTATGGGGTGCTTCCCTCTTACTAACCACCGAGGTGAGGTCGCGACATGTTGCCCACATACATGCAAATAAATTTATAGATGATTAAAATTGGTTATACATACCATCCACGCAATGAACAGCTGTTGGACCCCTTATAGAACAGTTCGACCTAACTTATGGCAGTCCCACCTGTTAACTTGGGGGATAAGACATGGATTCTAATTTTCTCTCTCCCGTTGGTTAAAAACCTGATTCCCTGCTGGTAGGGACATCATCTGTGCAAACAAAACTGACTCATCTGCGCACACAGGGTTTTCTAGCATCACCACTGGTTTTTCAGTCTTGTAGCCACTGCTCAAAATGGCTGTTTTAATAAAATAGATATCCATAGTTCCTCGTAAATCCCCATCAAACGGGCGGTTTGTATACCATCTGGTTATTTAACATAGCCATGGAAAATCACCATTGTTAATAGGTAAACCATCTATAAATGGGCCATTTTCCATGGCTATGCTAAATAACCAGAGGGTAATTCCCAAAGCAATACCATGAAATATCCAATGAAATATCCCATTGGATCCAGATACCGATAAAATCCACATAAAATGGTTCGCCGTTCGCTGTAAAAATGTTTCATCGGCTTAATCCCATGTTGAATGGTGAAATCCCCATTACCCTCTGGTAATTTGACATAGCAATAAGAACACACCGACCATGTTTAATAGGTAAATCAAGGCTATACGTCTATTTGTCTATAATCTATCTATAAACATGCCATTTTGAATAGCGATGTCAAACTACCAAAGGGTAATATCCTCCATTTCCCCACCCGGCCAAGCCCCATCTCCATCCCAGGCGCCCGAAACAGCTTTGGCCATCCGAGCCCTCGCGCACGATGCGAATGTCCGCCACCGATCCGGCGGTTGAAAAGAGATCCAGCAGACTCGCCTCAGTTGCCTGGTACCTGTGGCTGCGGGTGCTGAGATACTGAGGGAACTTTAGGTCCGATGTGTGGTTCGACCGGTGCTGGGCTAGAACCCGTATGTTGTAGCTTTAGATCTTTTGATTGTTTAGTCCTTGGGTTTTTGCAACTTTTCTCCGAAATCTCAATTTTCCCTATAGGAAATAATTGAAAACAACCGCGGTACATAGGCCCAAAAGTTCCCCACCACGATACTTGGTGTTGAGGTAAGATTTGAGGTAAGATTTGATGGATGCAACAACGGCCATGATCCCCATATATTGGAAGATAAACTTTATAAATTGGACGTATGGTGAAAAATATCTTGGTTTGATGGGTTTATTTCCTTTGCCTATGAGTTCCGAACCAAGACGTGGGAAAAGTACATCTATCTAGGGTTGAATTATCAGAAATGTTCGGCCTTTCTGGGCCACCTTCTGCAGACGTCGCCCTCTGAGGTATGTGAAGTTATCTGTCAGCCAAATCAACCCGTTGGTCCCGTTGGTTGTTGATGCGCCGCTGACCATTGGAGGATTTGCCAAGCTGATTAGAGGCAGCTTTTGACGCTTCCCCACTTGGTGATATCGGTGCTTCAGCGATTCCCGCGCTGTTGGCATATTCTACGCCCACATCTACAGGTGCCCTACTTCTAATGTGGCAAATAAGAAAAACAGCGCTGGTACCTAAATCTCTTCATATCCTTCCATTTGCTCACAATAATATTATACTATTATACATCCAAACTTGGGCTTACAGGAGGATGCCTCTGAAAATGTGGCATGCCTCCAAAATTACCATTCAATGAGAAAACTACGATAAACCGTTAATTTTCGGGCATCCTATTTTCAAACAAGTTGGTATTGACTCTAGGATCCCAAATCTAATTCTACGGGTGGTGCCCCCAATGAAAAAAATGTTAAACCCACTTAACTATATTTATTATCCGTTATTATCTGCCATAAACCCGACAGTTCTTGGATTTCTTGACGCCAACTTCGCAAACGATGTTTGGCCCCACGGCATATCCCTCCTCCCAGTGGCCCCGGGTCACGAGAGGTTGCCGATGAACAAAGTGGCACAGCCGGTTGCATCGCTGGCTGTGAGATGGAGACCTAAGGAAGGTGGTATCTCTCAGAGAATACTTACTGGTGCTTAGTAGGGAATGGATGGGAATGGTGGAATAGGATTTTTATTGATAGTTATTGTGGATCATTCCCTCATTACATACTAAGCACAAGTAGGTACATCTGAGTTTGCCTGAAAATAGGATGGCCCATGGTGACCCTAAAGCCATGGTTTATGATGTTCCTTATCAAAATGGCCATCCTATCGGTATACATGTTCAGACGCACCTATGGAACTCTCGCCATTCTTTTTAGCAAACATGCACATCTACTGATATACATATCGAATGTAGGCATTAGATACAGAATACTGTATACGGTATGTATTGTTTTTGCTTCCTCTCTCTCTCTCTCGCGCGCTCTCTCTGTATCTATCTATCTATCTATCCATCCATCCATCTATCCATCCATCCATCCTTCCATCTATCTATCTACCTATCTATCCGTCTATCCGTCTATCCGTCTATCCATCTATCCATCTATCCATCTATCCATCTATCTATTCATCTATCCATCTATCCATCTTTTCATCTATCCATCCATCTATCCATCTATCCATCTATCCATCTTTCCATCTATCCATCTATCCATCTATCCATCTATCCATCCATCTATCCATCTATCCATCTATCTATCTTTCCATCTATCCATCTTTCCATCTATCCATCTATCCATCTATCTATCTATCTCTCTCTCTATCTTTTCACCCAGCTACCCAGCTATCAAACTATCTACCTCTTCATCCAGCTACCCGGCTATCAAGCTATCTAGCTATATTCTTGTGTAGCTATCTTCTTTTCTAGCTATCTTCTTATCGAGGTCTATTCTTGCTTTATCATCCTTTTACATGTTTTAACTTTGGAGTTTCTTATCCTGTTATATTCTCACCTAGCTACCTGGCTATCTATTTATCTGTCCATCGATCTAGCTATCTATCTATCTATCTTTCTATCTAATCCAGTCCAATCCAATCCAATCTAAATCAAGCCAAATCAAATCAAATCAAATCTATCTATCTATCGATACATCTATCGATTCATCTATGTTTCTCAATATCTATATGTTTCAAAATGCATCCATAAATGTATATGTACAGTTATGTATCCAAATGCGTAATTGTATACGTGTGTGTGTGTTGCAGATTGTTGCAATGCATACGAGAGTGTAAATCATGAGCTTCGCCCAAACAACAATCCGGAGATTGATTGACACTATGACCAAGAACAACTAGGTTGATATTAACGTTAGAATGAGTCTTAGACACTGAAATGAGACTGTGAAATGACTGGTGGCTCTTCAGTTTGAAGGTGAAACATCACAGAAAACCCTAGAATCCTAAAAACTTCCATCGACCTCTTGGGAAACAGCAATTCCCCCTCTAGTCTTCGCAAAGTTGAACCTTCCACAAACTAATGCCCGTCTGGGATCTGAAAATTGGGCACGGTGAAACCACTTTTTAAGAACCTACTGCAATAAGAACTTCAGGGGCTGGATTGCTGGATCCAACCCTTTCTGTCGGCTAATGACTCACTGAAGAAGGTCATCTGACCTCGGAGGCAGCCCTTGGCTTGTGTTGGCTTGTCTTGGCTTGCCTTGCCTGTGCTGCCTTCTTGGAATGCTGAAAAAAACTTTTCGGGGCCTAATTGTTTTTTTTCTTCCCCCCGCCTCCTTGGCAACCTAATACCACGCCAAAATCAACTTTCAAGCCCTGGCATGGTGGAATATCTGGCCTATAGCTCTGTTTGGAATGCCTGAACCTGAAAAAACTTTTGGGGCCTCAAAAGTGTCTTTCTTCCCCCCGCCTCCTTTGCAACCTAATACTAATACCACGCCAAAATGAATTGGCAAAACCATCACAATATGAACCCCTCAAGAACTAATCCATTAAGAACTTGAGGGTGCCCTCGTTCATAATTCCAATATATTCCAATATTTTCCACTTATAGCACTTAAGAACCCCAGGGTAGGCTGGATTTTTTGAAATCGGTTCTTATCTAACGGTTCCGCTGTACCCGACTTCCGTGGTTCCCAATCTTAATTATTGTATAAGTTGTATATCAGCCGTAAGCTTGAGCTTATGCGTATATTATATCCCATTTAACAAGAAATGTTCTCACTATATCCCCATAAAAATTGCAGGTCTTTTAAAATCCGTAAACCATCCGTTGTTTGGTGCAAGAAGGTTTCGCCTGCTTGCGCGTGCTGTTGAACCACCATGACAGACTGAAGCCGCACCCTGCTGTTGCTGCGGTCTGGCCAAGTCTTGGGATTGGATGAGGATGCCGCCTCTTCGACCTGCTGATCTCCGAGGACCCTCTCCACATCGCCATTTGCACCGCAGCTCCACGAGTGCTGCTCGACAGCCCAGCGCTGCGCTGTCACTCGCTTACCGCACACATAGCAAGTGATTTTGGCCGGGCTGTGTCCTTGCAAGCTGCGACAGCGTGAGTTTGTCTCCTGGTGCTGCTTCAGCTGCTGACGGCTGCGGACCCACGCCCAGCAGATTGAGCAGTAGACCCATGTAGACCCTTGTCCCTCTGCAGACCCACTGACTGAAACATCCTTTTCCAGCGTTTCACTGCAAAGAACTCCTGGGGAAGTTCCATCAGTCCAAACAGCCAAACAAGTGGATCAAGTGGATCCACTAGCCCGTGGATGGAACCGACTTCGCGGACACATTTTCGTATCCCGACTGCCGACTGTGAGTCGAACAAGTAGAAGGAGCTGGCCTTGTGTACCTGAACCCATTGATTCTAGTGACTCTGTATAGTTATATCCCCCATTGGCCCTTAATCTACCCTACCTTAACTACCCCCCCTCCCCCCTCAAAATAATTTCCAAAATTATTTTCAGGGGGTTGATAGTGTCTTCGGTTGTTATACGAAACAACCCTCTTTAGGGCAAAATAATTTCTTACGATAGACCCCCCCCTCCCCTTCATCGACAGAACCTTCATAGAAATTATTTCAACCCAGGCCCTGGGGAGTTAATTATTTTGCCCCCCTCCGGAGACTCCAATCTTTACATATGTATACTTTGGGACCCCCCCCTTACCTGACATGATCGCCTTCGCAGGTGTACCGGGGATATTCCATCCCTTCAAGAAAAACGCCGGGATATCAACCAGGTTTTGGAATATGTTTAAAGAAAACATGTTGTTGAGTAATTTTCCTAAGCAGTGGGCCTACGGATGTGCATATTGGAATATGCGTGTTATAATCTAAGCCTTCAATATACCCTGGAATAACTATGTTTTGAAATAATTCCATATAAATTTTAAATGGTTGAACAAAAAAAGAGAAAAAACAAATCCCCTTGGGGATTCCCGCAAAATGATGTTCAACCATCATCTTCACCACTGGCTCTTTCCTACATATTTCCATTTTTTTCATACTTCCCCACGTTTCTCTCACATTCCCTTCATTTCCTTCCAAAGAACACTCGGTGGGAATGAGTGTGAAAGGGAAAGCATTCGGTGTTTATAGTTTTTTTTCAGCTGGCAGCTGCTCACTTTGATTTTTGATGAGCGCAGGGTATCTCCAATACCCCTAGAATAATTTCTCCCCTTGGGAAATCCGACGGAATGGTATTCAACCCGGCCTTTTCCTGCAGTGATTTTCCTAACCTGTCATATTTCCCATTATTTGTCCCATATTCCCTTCATTTCCCTCCAAAAAACTCTTTTTTGGGAAGCGTTCGGTTTTGATAGGTTTTTCATTTTTTCCAATTTCTGGGCGAGTTGGATGGTTCTGGCAGCTGCTCACTTTGATTTTTGATGAGTGCAGGGTATCTCCAATACCCCTAAAATAATTTCTCCGCTTGGGAAATCCCACAAAATAGTATTCCTTTCCTGTAGTGAATTTCCTAACCTGTCATATTTCCCCTCATGTCTCCCATATTCCCCTCATTTCCTCCAAAGAACTCTTTTTTCGGGAAGCGATCGGTTTTGATAGATTGTTCAATTGTTTCCAGTTTATGGGCGAGTTGGATGGTTCTGGCAGCTGCTCACTTTGAATTTTGGGAAGTGCAAGGCATCTCCAATACCCCTAGAATAATTTCTCCCCTTGGGAAATCGCACAAAATGGTATTCAACTTAGCTCTTTGCTATAGTGGTTTTTCTAGCCTTTCATGTTTTTGCCTCTTTCTCCCATATTCCCTTCATTTCCCTTCTCCCTTCATTTCCCTTCAAAGAACTTTTTTTTGGGAAGCGTTCGGTTTTGATAGGTTTTTCATTTTTTTCCAGTTTATGGGCGAGTTGGATGGTTCTGGCAGCTGCTCACTTTGGTTTTTGAGGAGGGCAGGGTATCTCCAATACCCCTAAAATAATTTCTCCCTGTGGGAAATACCACAAAATAGTATTCAACCTGGCCCTTTCCTGTAGTGATTTTCCTAACCTCTCATATTTCCTCTTATTTCTCCCATATTTCCCTCCAAAGAACTCTTTTTTGGGAAGCGTTCGGTTTTGATAGGTGTTTCATTTGTTTCCAGTTTATGGGCGAGTTGGATGGTTCTGGCAGCTTCCCACTTTGATTTTTGAGGAACGCAGGGCATCTCCAAGATCCTTTGTGCAGAAACTTGAGTGTACGACATTCCTTCATCCAAAGGTGGAATATGCCATCGGATCAAAACAAGGTCAAACAACAAAATTATTTTGAAATAAATTTTTGCTGTGAGAGTGTTTTCGTCAAAATTATTTTGAGGGGGGGTAACCCATTAAAATAATTTCCAACTAGAAATTATTTTCACAGATGCTCAAACCCCCCCCTTGAACCCCCCCCTAGCAAGAAGTTCCCAATAAGCTCCCACTGCACAAATAATGTCTCTTTCCTTTTCGCGCTTCTGCTCAGCAGTCTCGCGACGAAACCGGGCTCCCAAATTCAGATTCCGGCACTGTCGTGGCTTCGCCAAGTGATTGGCACACCGTTATAAACAGTTTAAAAATGAAAAAGATAAAATTGTATTTTGAATGGTGTTTTGAATGAAAAACAAAAAAGCTCAGGAACAGCAGCCGGGCCAACCCCCCGCTTCCCACCCGCAACCACCAACTCAAAACAACGAGCCCCACCGCAAACCCACCAAAACTGCAGATCCCCGACGCGGAACATGATTTGACTTCCATTTTACCTGTAAATTTCTATGTAAAACAACCCCCCCCAGCAAATAGTTCCCAATAAGCCCCAACCCACAAATCCACCAAAATTGAAAATTTTGCTGTGGAATGTGGGTCGACCTCCATTTTACATGTAACTTTCCATGTAAAACAACCCCCCCTAGCAAATAGTTCCCAATAAGCCCCAAACCCGCTTGAAAATTTTGCTGTGGAATGTTCGTCGACCTCCATTTTACCTGTAAATTTCCATGTAAAACAACCCCCTTCCTAGCAAATAGTTCCCAATAAGCCCCAAACCCGCAAATCCACCAAAATTGAAAATTTTGCTGTGGAATGTGGGTCGACCTCCATTTTACCTATAAATTTCCATGTAAAACAACCACCCCCCCTAGCAAATAGTTCCCAATAAGCCCCAAACCCATAAATCCACGAAATTGGAATCATGTGGAAACGGGTTTTGATTTCATACATGGGCGTGGTCCTACATACATAATCATACATGGTCCTACATCATGTGTGTTACATTCCAAGAATTAAATTATATAGTTTGACAGGAAGTAAACTATTTACAGCATTGGATCTGCCATTTTTTCTAACCTGATTGCTGGGCTTCAAATTTGAGCCGCCGAGGCCCTGGCAGGTTCCCATTGTGGCACACTACTGGAAACATTGAATTTTGGAACACTAATTAGGCGTTATTGGACACTATTTGCACACTATTTTTTGCCAAAATAACTAGTTCCTAATAGATACCTATTAGATGCTTATCAGATACATGTTAGATTCCTACCTCTATGTGTCACTTACCACTGGTTAGTTTTGGCATGTTTTTGCCAGGGGGGGAGTTCGGGGGAGGGGGGTTCCAAATTTTTGTGATATTTTGGTGATGGTTAGAGCCTATAAATCTATACATCCAACATGTTAGATTTTTGAAATTATTTTGAAAAAATATTTTGGAGGGTAACCCCCCCCTGAAATAATTTCATTAAGGTAGGAGGGATGGCCCTTAACCCAAAGCATGACCAAGATAAGTGCGCCAACTGAACTATCATAATTAAGCTAATTCAGCTATAAATCCCATGGAATCCCCATTTTTGTTGGTTAAATCATAATTTTCCAAGCCTTCCCACCTTTTCATCCCACATAGTACCGAATTTTCAAACAGACCCAAGCCCTGGGCAACCCTGCGGTGCTTTCGCAAGGTGTAGCCTTGCAGCTGTCGCTTTGCCAGCTGTGCCAGGTAGGGTGAACCGAGGTGAACGGAGCAGAAGTGACCTGCCACCACGGCAACGAGCATCCAATCTGACAACCGCCGGTAGTTTGAATTAAAGCTATGGAACATCCTCTTGAAATAGTGGATTTAATGGACACCAATTCTAGAAATGGTGGAATTAATGGGAACATCCTCTTGACATGGGTGGTTTTAAAATGTTGAAATCCTCCATAAATAGAGTAGATAATGAAAATAGGAGAATTCCTCTATTTTTTCCTCTAAAAAACAGAAATCCTCTATGGATGGCTGGTAATGGTGTAAGACTTTGCCATGGAAGCCACGGCCCACTTCCCAAGACTGCCGCGGTCGCCCCTTTTGAAAATGGCCACCGATTCGCGGATCCATTGGATGCTGCTGTGCTCCTGGCCAAAATGAGGCTCCCAATGGCCACGAAACCATCGGACACCGTGAAAAGAATGGTGATTCAAGCAAGAAACATGTGGATTTAATGCAGTATGTTTTAGGGGTTTCCTCTAACAGTAACTAGGGTACCCTCTTTACAGGCTATATATTGGCTACACTAGGTACCCCCAGGAGTTATATACTGTATATTTAATGGGATTTATAGCTGATCTATGACCAGTTGATGCACATCACTTGGTTAAGTATGGTTAAGTGTTGGGTTGATTAGGGGGAAATAGCTATAGTTCATGGGCCAAAGGGATTTTAAACGGACGCGACGTCGCTGGGTGGCCTCACCTTGCATATATCATTTATGTTTCAAATTGCAGGTTGCATCCAGAGGTTGCACATACTGAAATCGACTTGTAGATGATGATATGTTGGCTGGACCGTCCCCTTATGCAAATGAACATCACTGCGTGACATGATTGGGGCACGCCATGGCTCCACACCAGTTTGAGGTCAAACCACATGAGGCATCGACTGAATCATTGGATTGGTTTAAGGGAACATTTTACAGAAAACACTTAGATTTAATTGGGGAAAACTATGGTTGATAGATGTCCTCTTCCCACTGGTTGGTTTCTTAATAAATGCGCCCTCCCATTCGACAACCTTTATGGTACCTTTTATCAGCCCCTTTATTTGTCCTAAAGGAGAATATTGGTTCTTGTACTTGTAGATTCACGGTGATTTATAAACTCATCTAACTATGAATATATTATATATACAAGGCAGGTTGGTTCGTAAGCCGACTAAGTTTACATGTGTCACCCATACACCCTAGTTAACCAAGTTATGTGCATCAACTTAGCTATCGTTTGGGGGCCTTACCTTGTATCCAGCATAAATTCCCCCTAATAACCTCCCGTACTCAAACATGGTTTTCCGGAAAATCATTCATTTAGTTCGATGATTTTCCTAGCTACAAACACGGATTGGACTTCCCATTGTTGATTGGTAAATCCCATAAAAAATCACCATATACAAATCCCATCAAACCCAATTCAGATCCCATTCAAAACAATTTTAAATCCCATTAAACCCCCTTAAACCTCCTTAAATCCCATTAAACCCAACTTAAATCCCTCCCATTATATCCCGTAAAAAATTCCTTTATATCTCCGTTCAAACCCATTAGAATCTCCAATATGTCCCATTAGAATCGCATTAAATCCCAGAATAATCCCATCAAGAACCCATTAAAATCCTATTAAATCCCATCAAATTCCATTCAATTAAGAATCAGTGGCTCCCAGGGCCGGAACATGTTCCGGCCCTAATCATCCCTCGGGCCTGGGCCCGTTGGCTCAGTTGCGGGTGTCGTTCAAGTCCCGTGGCCTACCGTGGGATGAAAAGCTGGGAAGGCTTGGAAAATGGTGATTTAACCAACAAAAACAGGGGTTTTCATGGGATTTGTAGCTCAATTTTGATAGTTCAGTTGACTTCTAACTTGGTTAATGTTTGGGTTTATAGGGGGGTATAGCTGTAGGCTATAGTTAATGGGTTAAAATTTAGCTAACATAATTGGGGGGGCCTCACCTTGTATTTCATGATGTTCATATTCTCTCTCTCGATCGGCATCATATTGGATACTCCCACTTTTGTTCGATCAACAAATCATTTATCACAAATCATCCAGCAACAATGATATTTATAATGGATCATGCCATGATATGAAATAGATACTGGATAATGATCAGATAAAACCATATTTATTGTCCAAGGGTCATGCAAGACCTTTGGTGTTGTATCCCATCCAACCGGGCCAAAAAAACAAAGGTTATATACCCCTCAATCTGGTCAAATGAACATATTACCTACAATAAAACTGAATGATTATATACCCCATTTTGAGTTTTTTGGAGTAGACAAATCCTTTTGCAGTAATGATAAAACCGAATGATAGTATTTCCGAACAATTCCATAATGGTTTAATGGTCGCCATGTTGGGAATGATTATATACAGTACCCCGTCTTGCCCCAATCCAAAACATGATAATCTTGGTGGAATTTGGTCGTTGCGGCATAGTTGGCCCAAATCAAATAACCTCAACTGCGCTCCTTAGGATCCTTGGATATATGATGATATATGAGCACTAGTCCCCACTTATGGTTGGCTTTCTCCATACACACCCACTTCTGGGCAAGAAAAGGCGATTTGTGGACAAAGCAACTTCCACCAAGTCCAACAGAAAACCTCAGTCATGATGAGATTACTGACTGACCGCAATTCGTCTGGAAACCTATCCTTCTATATATATATATGTGGAACAGGTTGAGGACAAATCATGAAAAATCTACAGAATCCCCTGATCAATTGCGGGGTAAAACCATGGTTTCCACTGAACATTTTTCCTTAAATCAATGCCTTCAACATCAACAATCGAGAAAGGATTTCGCCTCGTCAAATGAAGGAATGATATTGGTGCGCGAATTCGTTGGTCCGCGGAGATCATATTGACACGCAATGCCCATTCGACACGGGAAAAAGCCCCCCCAGATTGATAGTGACTGATAGTGAGTTTCAAGATCAACATGTAGAACCATGCGAAATCCATCATTCCCCCCATTTATATAGAGGATCTCATCCCCCAAAAAAGTAAACAAACATAAAAAACCTTTACCCTCTGGTAATTTAACATAGCTATTGAAAATGACCATATATAGTGGATTTTCCCATTAAACATGGTGATTTTCCATAGCTATGTTAAATTACCAGAGGGTATTTCGCTGGGGGATTTCCCCAAAATCCGGCCATCTCCCAGGAGCACCTCTTCGAGCCTCCGCCAGGCCTCCGCGTTCTCGCGCGGATTCACGTGGCCCGGGCCGGGCACGTGGGGCGGCGCCCAGGAGGCGATGAGGACCCGCGGAGCCAAACGCTTCAGGTTCCACAGGGCCATGGGCTCCTGGCCGTAGAAATGCTGAGTTGGGAGCCCCAAAGTTAAGTTTTATATTTAGTTGTATAATATATATATATATGTGTGTATATATATAAATATGATATATGTATGTGTGTAATCATCCTGAAGTGGTAGAATATGGAATTGTCCATATTCTATCTACTCCAGGATGACAAAATACTGTATGTATTTGTATATAGCCCATGAGGTTTAAGCCATTGATTATAATCCATATTGACAACCCATATAGTTGTATATTATATATATATATGCATATACTGATTATAAACCGTAAAAGCTCAAAAGCCCATTGGCCCATTGATTATACCCCGTATTGTGACGCCATTAACGTAGGTAAGTTATATTATATATATATATAAATATAACAAAAGATCAATGAATATATACTCAGTTAATATAGTTCATAACAACTTGGCGCCAAACCCCACGTTCGCCCACACCCAAAGAACAGACCCAAACAATATCATATACTTATATATACTTGTCACCAAAGGATGAATGAAAATACTGGCTATACGCAGCGATTTTGACTTTAGGTTTTTAGGAATTAGGGTTTGGATTTAAGGTTTAGGTTTTTAGGCTTTTAGGGTTTTTGGGTTTTAGGTTTTGACAATGTAAAACAATGCTAGCCCTGCGCAGGGATTTGAGCATGTCAAAGGATATGCGGGATCCGATGCGGGCAAACGTGGGGTTTGCAGCGCATGTCTTTAACGGGGGCTTACGACAATAGGTATGATTGATGGAGTATGTATATGTATGCATAACTATATTACAAGCAAGTGTAAATGGCTAGTTGGAATGAATTGAGCGTATAGCTTTAAAACTTGGTTCCAAGCAACCATCTATAAAAGGCTACAACTTGGATATTTCACTCCATTCACCAGCAAAACTCCTATAAAACCAAGCATATAAGTTATGGGGATCTAATGGCATGACATGGAATGGCTCCAACGGTGACACCCAATGATGGCTGCAGGGGCACCTTGGAAGGGCAACACCAAAGAAAGTTGAGGAAATTGATAAAATCCAATTCATTCATGGCAAATCTTGGGGTTGCTACAACTTGCAACGGAAATCATTGGTTAGAAATAAAAATGAAAACTATAATTATAATTGGTTCAAAATAATGACTCTATCATATCGCAAACATCGGGTCATCATTTCGGCCCATCTTCGGTGGGCCCGGTGGCAGGGACGGCACCAGCTAAAACTGGAAGAATCCCTTGCAAACAACATCTGGGTTAGTCCAGAAATACATAGAAGTACGAGATACACCTGAAATTGTAATGTTCATGTAGAAAATCGGGACATGATGATCGATCATTCGATTTTGCATTTTTTTGGGACCTTATTTTTGAACGGGCACATCCATGTAAACTGCGCTTCAAATTCTATTGCTGAAATGCGGATATGGAGGAACACTTTTGATTGGGAATAATTTATGCAATCACACATCAACCTAAATTGATCCTTTCCCCTATTGAAGACCCAACCGTAAAACCGGTTAAACACTCGTCTGTTCATTTTGGGATCCCCTCGTCGGGACAGAATCTCAACGATTTGGCACTGGATCCACCAATTCACTCCTGGTGACGTGGAATGTGCTCCAGCACCTCCAAGCAAAGCACTACCTTGGTAAAAGGATGCAAAAGGTAGGCGCTCCACCAACTCGAAGAGTCATCCTACAGCTAAACCGTCTAAAGCATTCTAAAGCTCCAAATCTTTGTTGGTTGCTGCACCCCCCCTCATTTTGCCTTGATATATACTAATCCTTTCCATCATCATACCTCCTGGCCGTATTGTGTGTGGTTTCAGACCAACATCATTGATGGCCATTTTCCAGTTTGTCGGGTCTCATTTCCAGCTAGGCAAGCTTAGCAAAATGTCAAAACATGAAGTAAGTCGATTTTCTCCTCAACCATTTAAGTCGTGAGGTTTCCAAAATTCTCCAAAAATTCCCATCATCCAATCCAGGTTTGTCTGAAAATAGTGCACCTCAATTTTGTTTCATTCTACACTTTGCAACCTGATTTTCCAATTCAAACATCCATGTGGGATCATTTGAGGTATATACCATTTTTTGGACAGACCCAACTGTTGTTAGCAGGGGGCCATTCCCCATAATATATATATATATAATGATATAATGTATCATGTGTCTCGAAATGATTGAAGTTTACAACAAAAACATTCCCAATCATTCCATCATTCCCATTTAAGTACCAGACAGATATCACAATCGCAACTTGTTTGCAAATCCAAGGTACCATATCATTACAGCTACTGATAACCAACCATTCCCATCCCAGCCCAGCCCATCCCATCCCAGCCCATCTCTATCTATCTATCTGTCGGTCTGTCTATCTATCTACTCGTACCTGTCTATCCTATCTATCCTATCCATCCTATCCATCCTATCCATCCTATCCATCCTATCCATCCTATCCATCCTATCCATCCTATCCGTCCTATCCATCCTATCCATCCTATCCATCCTATCCGTCCTATCCATCCTATCCATCCTATCCATCCTACTATCCTATCTATCTATCTATCCATCCTGTCCTATCCTATCCTATCCTATCCTATCTTATCCATCCTACTATCCTATCTATCTATCTATCTAACTATCTATCTATCTATCTATCTGTCTATCTATCCTATCTATCCTATCTATCCTATCTATCCTATCTATCCTATCTATCCTCTTTATCTATCCTATCTATCCTATCTATCCTCTTTATCTATCTATCTATCTGTCTATCTATCTATCTATCTACCTAACAAAATCTCATATCTGCATTCCCCATCATTCCCCACTATTTTATAGTGAAACCATGGTTGTTCCTGTTTTTCCATAATTTTTCATGGTGAACTCCTCCGTTTCCCTCGTTTTTTGCCCAGGGCACATTGCAGCTCTCCGGCAGCGCCATGGCTTCCTCCAGCCGCGCGTGGCGCACCCGGCCCTGCGTGAGGCGCTCCACGCCCTCGGCCCCATCGAAGGCGTAGGCGGTGACGAGGCCGGTGTCGTTGAGCCACTGGGAGTAGTGGCCACCGAAGGCACCCAGGTCGCAGACCTAAAGTGGGGGGATTTGGGGCAACTTAGGTAAAAATTGTATAAAATTGTGGGGTTTTGATGGTTGAGATATTTGACAATGGGTTTAGAAAGCGACTTGGAACTGAAGGGGCTTGGGACTTCTTGGGCTGGGGCAAGGTGTTTGATTGTTGGGGCAAGTTTTTTTTGTACGCTGAACTAATGTTAGCAATGTGACCATAGAAAATTCAAGTGATGAAAGTACAAGACGTAGGGATTTGATCGACAAAAACATGTGTCTGACTAAAATTTGACCTAACTTGGCTCAACATGTTCAAGACTTGTAAGACTTGGAGACCCAGATCACCTCCAAATGAGTCCAAGTGCAAACTATTAAATGATGATTCCAAGATGATCAACCCACTTGGTGATAGTTTGGGGGTCAATCATGAAGCCGGTCCCCCCACTTGAAAAAACATGACAAAAATGATGCTGAATGATGTTGGGCGGAAGGTTCCGTAGAAATGGCTCAAGAAACCTCTCACCAAAAGAAGGTTTAATTTCGCAGTACCCCATTCACACTTGCTTTGCACCCAGTTTTTTTTCAGAAAAATTCTAGCTGCTGGTTGCAAAGTGGGATACACCACCCGACGATCCCCAGATCATCACAGCTGCCACTTCATCCATCACCAGGACTTCGCGTAGCAAAAAGCGCAGAAGACCCTGGGGCATTTGGCTCGGCGGCTCCAAATCGCAGCCAACCGTGACACGTTCTGGGACTTGGGCCTATGTGGTGGTGGTTTCTTAAAATGAGGGATCCCCAAAACCATAGGTTTTAGTTTTACTACTAAAATTGTGTTATTTTGGATGATTTGGGAGTAAGCCTCATTGTAGGAAACCTCCATGCAGGGGTCACCCCTCAAAAAGGCCTGGATAGAACTCCATAGAACCAACACCTTTACATGCTTGCACTCGTGTAGCGTCCATCCGGAAGAAGTAGGCTCCCACATGTATATTGAGTATCGCCCTCTGGCCCTCATCTTGGAGAGGGAGCCCATTTTAAAACACAATTTCTTGTGGATACTGTGATCATATGTGGTGATTCTAGATGATTCTGGTCATTCCCAAGTTCCATAAATTCCATCTCCAGTTCCCCCAAATTCCTCTAACAATATCACCTTTTGGAAGGCTTTGCCATTCTTGAACCACCCACAACCACATTCCAAATGTTACGTTTAGTGAAGTTTAGTCCTGTGAAATGGAAGATCTAGAGGTTCCAGCCCAATTTCTGTTGATTCAGCCTCTACTGTATCTTTCTTCTTTATACTTCCACGCAGTTTGTAGGTCTACCATCCGCCACTGCCCTCGCCCTCTACGCGCACCTTGTCCAGGTGCCAAAATTCGCCTTCCAGGTGCAAAGCTGTGCGAAGCTCCAGGTCCCAGGCTGTGGAAGAAATGTCCTGCTGGCATCGATGATAGCAAGGCCTATAATCAAACTACATATATATATATATACATATGTATATATATATATATTATAGCCTGTAGTGTTGTATAAAACTCATACTATTAAAACTTCATATCAGTATACGTAATTATACGCGCGCGACACACGCACACACACACACACATGTATATATATATATATATTATTATATATATACAGATTGATTTATGCCCAAAGGTGAATAAATGTAATTCCAATGTGCATATAATTGTACAAAATATACAGATATATACAGTACGTGCCCTTGATTCCCCGAAACTAAAGCGTTTGCCATTTCGCCACACGGCGATGTCATGAAATGACATGCATAAAATTTGAGGACAAGTGTCCCAATACATCATGGCCGAATAGGTGAACATAGTTGAACCAAGTTGAGAATACAGTTGGAATACTGTTGGACCTCCACGTCTACCTTCCATCCCTGCAACTGCCTATGTCAATTTTTGGAGCCACACGCATCTTGGAGCCAAGGTGCAACGTCCACAGGTTGCAAGAGGTCATCTGGCCACTGATCGACGTCATCCACCGCCACAGCCATTCCCAGACCCAATTGGTCTGCGAAGTAGCCATCCAAGCGTACCAAATGATACAAGGCCCATTCAGCCTGGCCGATCTGGGATACCATGGTGCAGATCCACGATCAGTACGCTCCCTGAAACAGTATGTGGCTACATGGCTACACCAAGCCACTCGTGCCATGATCGCAAAGCACGGCAAGTAGTTGTTGTAGTGGTTTATACTGATATCTAGTAACCCCCAAAAAATGCCGCAAAGTGTTTCCGTGATGGTATAGATGCCATTTGCCTATATTTACCTCATATATGTTCAGTTTCCAACTTTTCTATCTTGGGGTTGCCATACTTTGATAACACCAGAGAGCACACCAGTTCTGTCTGACCACCGCAAACCATGATGGCCTATCCTCCCACCCCCCAAGACCGGTGGATAGTTGTTTTCTGACGGTGAAGGGGATGAATTGAGTTATAACCCATGTTTTTCTGGGTAACTCCCCTTTGTTCATCGTAAATCATGCAAATCATGCTTCTTCATATTTATCTCTTCTCTCTCATCGAAAATCATCCATTTTCCCAGCGTATCCCAAGTTACAAGCCATTTTTTCGGGTGATCCAAGTCCAGGGTTTCCCCAGGGGTGCAGGACCCTGGCACCTTGGACGCCACGAAGAAGGCCGTGTCCGCGTGCCACTGGGACCCCATCTTGGCATGCGCCAAACGTCCGAAGGCGCTGAGCTCCCAGCGCATCTCGTCCAAGCGAACGCTCATGATCTCGGGGATGGCGAGGTGGGACCCTTCACTTCAACCCATGGGAAATATACGGGAACTATGTTCATTCGATTGGTTCAAGGGAAAATCTACGGGAAACCATGGGTTTTACCATCAAATACAGGGGTTTCCTGTAGATTTCCCCATCATACAATTCTATGATATATGGGAAATATGTAACCAACTCATGATCTCAAGGACATAAAGGCATTAACTAATAACTATATATATATAATTATATATAGTTGTTTCCCCTATGGTTTGTTTCCCTCTGCAGAGGATACGGCTATGGTAACTTGGTTCTTGGTTAACTGTTGGGTTTATTATGTTAGTAATTGGGGATATACAACTATAGTTAATGGGGTTCATAAACCGACTTGTATCTGCTATGGCGAGGTGGTAATTTAGGGCGAACACTAGGGATTTCACTGGGGAAAATTGGGATTTACTATGAAAAATAATGACTTAACATCACTTAAGTGTGAGAGATGGGGATTTAACCTACGAGACGACTACTTCGGATTTATATGGGAATATATGCAAACACATGGGGATTTATAAAGAAACTTCTAACCAACTCCTAACTACATGGTCCGGCGGTGATAGATGGCCGTATGGTTTCGTGCATCATCATGTCAACTTTGATGCACTTTCATCAATGGTAAAGTACTGCAATCACCACGCAGACCATTCAAAATGAACATGTAGTTTTAAAGCTGCAGTTCATCATCTTTGCATTCCCTTTTTTGGGCTCCGAAAAAAACTACTTCAGTGGAGACTTTGTAAGGTGTTTTCTTGGTCAGAGCGTAGCATCAAGTACGTGTTAGAAGTTACTTGAGAAAGCTCAGAGCATAGCATCAAGTACGTGCCAAGGAACGTTATTGCCCCCCCGCAGGCAAGAAAAACACTAAATAAAAACAAAAAAAATACGTTTCGTGGAGTCGAAATACTCAAAGTTTACAAAAACTGCGCTCCCGCTGTGACGCCAGACACATGAAAACGCAAAAACAGTGTTTCGTCGGGCGGCCTTCTTCGCCCGCCCAGCCAACTACATATGTATTGTCCTTTCCAACCAACTTCCAACGATGCAGAACATATGGACATATATGGAAATATATGGAAAAATATCGAAATATAAACACACGTGGGAATCTATGGGGATATATGGGGATTATGAACTAGAACTGGTATGTTTATAAACCCATTATATAACTAGCTTGTCAACTCACCCATAAACCCAAACGTTGACCATCATGTAAGTTAACCAAGGTCTATTAAAAAAATGTATTTCACCAACAAGACTTGTGGGAATTTATAGTTGGTATCTATGGTTTATGGTAGTTATATAGCCAATGGGGTTTATAAGCTAACTTAGAACTGGGGATCAAACGCGCTAAAAATTAAGTGTGTGGCTGCCATGCAGCCAGACTACCATCTGGTAAAACACCACTAGTCCATGAATTATATCACCACTGTTATTAATAAATTTAAGCCCCATTCATACGCCGTTATATCCCCAATAATTCATGATAATTCATGTGGTAAAACCAATGCCATGAACCATCCCATTCACAAACCATTTCGGTGTCATTTTATATCTATATAATTTAAATACATCATCCGCACTAGGGCTATACCAAATAATCAACCTCTATACACGGGGATGTTTATTATTGCTGGGTTTCCATGGGTTTCCCCATGATATATCGAATATAAACCGACGTTCCAGTCACCTTTCGATCTTCCAGGACCAACATCACCGCATCCTTCATCTTCTGCCCCATCAAAGTGGTCAAACACGCTGCCTAAGGGGCGCTGGGGTGTGGCCATGACATGATGAAACATAGCAAGAAGATAGGCAAATCCAGCAGAAATTTCAGGAGCATGAACATTTATTTTCCTAGATACATGTGCTGATTTGTTGTGGTTGGTTCTGTGACGTTTTGACCGTTTTGACCCTGTACTTCTTGGATTTGTTGTTCACGAGCCATGTCCTTTCGGTTGTTACTCTGTGGATTCCAGCATTTTTTTGCCTCACCCCCTAAGTCCCCCAGCCCAGCACCAAAAAACCAGGCAACCAAGGCAGGGTTGAAGTCCACTCGCTCGAAGAAACCGAGGAAGAGACCCAGTACCATGTCCTTTTGGCAAAAACAACGCTGTTTTTATAGGGGAAACTTTGGAGGTTTTGGGGTTTGTCAATGAAGCTTCTATATAAAATACATCGAGGAAACATCTTTACCCTCCGGTGATCAAACATTGCAGCGGAAACCTTCTATAAATCGAGATTTTACTGGGAAAATCATCCAAAAATGGGGAATCGTCCATTGCCATTGCCATGCTTGATTACCAGAGAGTACGTACATTTAAGCAGACCCCAAGATTGCAGGGTTCGAGCTCATATTTCTGGCAAAGTATGACAAACCACCTCAACGAAACAAGTCCAACGCAAAGGAAGGGTTGATGCCTAGGCAATCACACCACG
Organism: Cladocopium goreaui; assembly: GCA_947184155.2. NCBI lineage: Eukaryota > Dinophyceae > Suessiales > Symbiodiniaceae > Cladocopium > Cladocopium goreaui. The sequence continues at coordinate 818,588 of CAMXCT020000602.1, read as the reverse complement.
TTGAACACATCACAGCAATGCAATGTTTATTTTTGTGGTTCAGATTCCAAGAGTTCAAAACTATAGACAGTAAATCTGCCAAAAACCGGAAACTCGGCCAACTTCAGAATGATTTCCTTTCCCATGATTTTCCTTTGTAAAGTGAGTGAAATGGGTTCCCATATGATGTCCCATACTCTATCAACGTTATATTATATTATTAGATATATCGCCATGTGCATGTCATTATCCCCCCGCATGGTATGCATATACTGTAAAGAGGAATTTGTCGCATTGCAAGGCCCTCGGCAAACCCAATCATTTTTCCAATGTTCTTAAAAAATCAATATTCATAATTTGTTGATTATGTCCCCGCATTTTGGCTGCTTACTGTAAGTTCCCTTATTCTTGGCATCCTAGAATCATCAAATCATTAAAACATATTGTACACTAAGACTAAATTATATAATTATATATATATCATTATAATTATAGTTATAATTATATAAATATATAATTTTGAAGAGTAAATCCGTACGAACTGTGCCTTTATGTTCTTTATGTCCTGGTTGGTTCATAGGGATTCCACTAATGTATTGTCAAAATCCCCAATATGTAGATGAGTGGAATCCCCAAACGAATTCTCAACCCGAGATTCCAAGGCTTTGGCCGCTGCATGCGCGCGGCCGAACAAGGGAGGCAGGATGGATTCCTCGGAAGTTCCTGGGAGACTGCAGGAAACCGAAAGATTTTCCCATGAAACAAATGGGGGGTCCGGTTTCAATTGTCCCTTAAGCCAATCGATCCATTGAATGGAGTGTACTAATGTTTGTATCCATGGTCCATTACCCCATGAATTTGTCAATGAACCCACTAGCTAGATCTAACTAGCTTATATTGATTCCTGAAGTTACTGGTGGTTTCGCTTGGAAGTTGGGATCAGCCTCCTATATGAGATTAGTCAAAATAGGCACCAAACCGCTCCGTCAAATGTGGACAAGTCCTTCATAGCCAACTTCCACCTATGATTTAGCAATAAAAAATGATGAATCCTACAGATTTTCATGGATCTTTCATGGATTTTCCGGTTTCCCATGATTTTACACACTAAAAAAAACAAACTTCTGCAGATGTTCTGCTGGATTGTCGCCATCCTTTGCTACATCTGCCGGGCAGCCTGTGATCTGCGCCGCAGCGTCAAGGACTTCGACCTGGGAAAAATGGAAAAATCATTTACCCTCTGGTAATCAAACATGGAAGATCCTAATTTTCATTACCCAACTCTTGGGGATATTTCACCTCCATACTGTATACTTTTTTAGGCGATGCGAACAGATGCGAACCATGGTTTCCCATGTTTTCTCAATTTTGTCAGCTATTTTGGCTTCGAATATGATATCATGAAGAGACTTGGAGTATTCGCAAGATTTAAGAACTATGAATAATAATAAGTGTTGGATTTTGGTGCATCTATTTCATCGAACTAAAGATGCCGGCGCGGAAATTATCACTATTCACTATTCTAATAGACATATTTTCTATCTTTTTTTGGGTTGCTAAATATCGAACTATTTAGACGGGGTTATGAAAAACAAGAAAAACTTTGGACTTAGTACTGTTGCCATGTAGTGATTTAACCAACAATGTACTGTATGGAATATGACCGGGATGTAGTGAGATAATTCGTATGGGTTAATGGTTAATTGGGTGGGTGTGTCTGAAAACGGGGGAGATCAAGAATAACAACTTAAACGGGGAACTTGATTTTAAAAACCATGGGATGGAATGGCGTATCCAATCTTCAAAAGAAACCAATATTGTTGGCCAAAAGATAGTTTCACAACTACATTGATAACTTTTGATATATAACTATCTTTGGGTTTTCATTAAACTTGGGGTACCCAAACATATTTTGGCGTTTCCATGAAAGTGACTATGTGTGGATTATCTTGGGCCCAGGCTTTAGGACACCTCTATACTGTACTACTGAGTGAACTGATGAAGGAGAAGCGCCCATCTCCTATTCACAATGGGCATCGTGTTCTATCTTTCCATTGTGGTTATCTTGCATGGCACGTCCTGGCAACCTGCAACTCTCCAAGCAGAATTCAAGGAATGTTTGTATGCAGCCCAGCGTCCATAATTTTTCGATTATATAATTTGCTGCCACGCGGTCCGCAATCAAAGCAACTACTGACTCAGGGAAACATGGATACGGTAACTACTCAATGTTTTTTTCTGGGTGAGTGGGCTGTTTAGCTATTCATATCTGCAGTTGCTTCTTTGACCGTCCCTGGGACCTTAGCTCCGTTTTCAATGGCGTTTTCAATGGTAAAACATGGTAAAACATGGTAGAACATAGTAAAACACATCGTAAAAACATAGTAATTAAAACCATAGTAAAACCACAGTAAAAACATAGTAAAACTACATCAAAATCACCACATCCTGTAGCAAAACGGTCCAGTCGCCGCTGTCAAGGCACTTGTGCATGAATGAAAGCCATGGCCTCAAGTCACACCCTGACTTCGCTTCCCCAAATCCCAAAAACAATGACAATTTCAATTGAAAACTGATTTTAAAAAAACACACATGGTTATTTTTTGGGGTGCCCGACTTTCAAACAAACCCAACTACCATGATTCAATAGGGCTCTGCGGCATCCAGGTGGTCCAAGTCACATGATTCACTTCCTTGAACAGCAATGGCAGGAGTTGGTCAATGCACAGCGAAGGGTCCGGCAGCGGACAGCGCGGGGTCCGAGTGCCACCTGGAACGAAGCTCTTGCCAGCTAGGAGGCTCTTTAAAGCATGCTTAGCCTTCGATACCCCTGAAAAACAAGGATCAATGTGTGGTTGGACATCTAGGAATATACATCATAAATGATTATATAATTATTTAATAATATACTAATTTCGTTAACCAACGAAGCCGATGTGCATTCGGCGGGGGCAAATATACCAACAGGACATATTTTTTCTAAATAAACACATGGGAAAAGAAACACGATGTGGTTGGCAACTGTTGAGAAGTTCCATCGGTTTGAGTTGTTGTTCCAAAAGGGGGATATAGGAGCACTTGGGAGCCCCCATTCGCGGCTGTAATTTTGAAATTTGGAAAGCGATAGATATACAACCGACAGGGAGGGTCCAACTAGTGGGAACACAAGAATCTTCAATGGAGTCAGTTCATATGTTCATATATGTTCATATCAATTTATTTCACTCTTGACCTTCTATTCAATAAAGGTAATAAAACCTGAATTGGAGAGCTGCGAGTACAAACCTGCCTGCAAGTTTGCGCTTATCAATCTCCGAAATCATCAAACAAGATTCCGCTCCAAGAGCCACAAGGAAACACAAACACAAGACATGTCTATTTCGTGCCTAAATCCTGAATTCATCTAAAAAAACATCTTTAAAGAAATCACTCATCCTAAAATCACATCATTCACCGTGAACCGAATATACACAACTACATGACATGTCATCCCAAACTCAGCAAACCGTCCAAAATCATCAGATTCAACCTCCATGAAAAATCTCCGGTATGGTTCGTTTCAACCCAAATTTTTTGCTGATTAAATACATCCGTTCATATATCTATTTATACTGTAGATGGCTGGTGAAAACCTCCCGTTTGCAAAATCATGACGCCAATTTTCCCAAAATTATAGTCATGTTCAGCAGTTGATGGAATTCCCAAATGGTTGTTTGCTGGTCTACCTCATACTAAGTCCCATTAAACCTCCAGTTGTGGTGGTTATATACCCCGGTGTTGTTGGCTGAATCACCAAAAAACAATATCTACTGGTTGATTGGATCTCATAGAGATGTTTATTTCCCTTTCAGTTTGTAGCTATTCTAAATCTTGGTGCTTCATTGATCCCTTGCCTGGCAAGTGCAAAACTTTGAGTGGAAAATACAGAAAACCCATCTATTACCAAAAATGCCAGAAGTCAAAGGGTATGGCTATAATCCATCCAGAAATTCATTATATATTAATACTTCTTTTGCAATTGCCATTTAGTAATCTCAACAAAAGAAAGCAAACAATGTGTTTAGCCTTTGATATCATTATCCAGAAATGGAAACAGCTATGGCTACAATCAGCTATAATCCATCCGACATGGATATGGAGATATAATATGATACAATTATACTAGTAGAGTAGATATTGTCCCATTTGATATCCGGACTGGATATATAATCCATCTACAAATGGTCGGTTGCTGGTTGACCCTCTGAACTTGCTAAAAGACTACCCCCAACATTAAAAAAACAACATCATTCCCTATAGAGCCCTCATTTCTTGCGGATTTCCCATCACATCAAAACTCATCGACTCAGCCAATCCCAAAAAAAGACTTGAGTCCCCCCAAAAAATGAGTTGAGTCCCTATTGTTGATGGTTAAATCATGTTAGATCCCTATAGTTTCCCCAAAAAAAATCACCTCCCCCCCCCCGGCCGCACCGTTGCCGCAGGCCGCCCCGCCCGCTTCGCGCCGCGGCGGGCGCTCCCAGGCGGCGTTCAGGGGGCGCACGGAGAGGTGGTCCGTCAGGAGGGGCGCCAGGTCCTCCTGGAGGCGTTTCACCAAGAAACACCAGGGGAATTTCACCATGGAAAAAATGGTGAGTGACCCTAAAAAAATCTGAACCAAAACCCTACCACGGTTGGGCCCCGTTAAAAGGAGATGTATGGAAATGTTGGGATTCAACCAAGAAAGATGGTATCCAACTCTTTTTGTGGGAATCCCGCAAGCAGTCAACCCATTGACGGCTAGCAATCGTTGGTTCCGTTCAAAGCATTGGATATAGCCCAGCACAGGGTGGTTAACCATCTGGGTTTCTCAGAGTCCCATGAAGCATTCCATTGGAAGCCAGGCCAGGCCAGATCGCTCCTGTCGTACTAGGGGGGTGTAGCCACCCGCGGAAGCAAACCTGGTGGACTAGTCCTCCCGGACATGGACTGAAAAATTAACAAAAATGGGGATTGAAGATGATTAAACTAAACCACTCAAAATGAAGATTTCAAGTTGTTTTATGACGTTTAAATGTATCAATTGGAGATGTCTAGTTGCTTTATGATGTTTAAAGCCCGCAAAACATTCCTTCCATACACTGGCTGGTTGATGATAGAAATGCGCAGTCTCACAATGGGTCATGATTCATGATGCACAAATAAACCAAGTAGTAACGGCAACGTGGCCCTTTCAAGCCATGTTGAACTGATGGTTTGAGGTGTGGAATGCTAGGAGAAAACATGGTCATTTAGGATCAATCACCTGAGGGAAGGAAACACTGATTTGAAACATTTTGAAACCACCAAAAGCGACGGTATAGTTTTGATATGAAACCTCCATAGTTTCCCTTAGAGAATGGCTATGAATGGCCTGCACATGCTGGATCGAATTTACAGCACCGACAATGAAGCGGAAACATCGCGACACATGTATTTGGACGATAGATAGTATATGATAGTATGTATACATGGTATAAATTTCTATATTGCATGTAATTGCATGTATATGCTGCTCTTCTTGAAGGGTTTACCATGTTTCTTTTTCCTCTCTCTCTCTCTCTATCGCCATCAGGTCTCCCTGTCCGAGCCGGGGGCACCATGGTTTAGCCGTGTTTTTCTACCCTTCGAAGCTCGAAAAGCCGAAGCTGATGGAGACCACATCGACACCACTCCCACACCACCAAAGTCCCAGGAACCAAAAGTCTCGCAAGGATGTTGCGATGGAGTTTTCAGCACGCTCCTGCGAACAACCAATGTGCCCCCCAGGGGTGAGCTAGCTTATAAAAGCTAGCTTAGAAGCCCAGAAAACTATAGGTCAATATCCTTCATAAACCCCCATTCACCTACAGGACTATACATACATAAACATTCTAAACTAACCTACATAGCTAAGTAGTAGTGGACATCACATTGTTGTTGAAATTGTAACTTGCAACGAACAACAGGCCGTGGAGATTCGACTGGTGAGTTGAGGGTGACTGCCGGCAGCACATCTTCATTCATCACGGGGTGAATACTGAGCACATGCTTACCCAAGTTGTGATGCTTTTAACATCTTTTAACCAAGATTCGAATCCTTTTTCCACAACGTGGGGACACGAACCGAAACCAGGAGGATCTTACACTTCATCAGCCAGCCACCCTGTCCTGCAAGAGTTCATCCGACAGCAGCTCTGCATCAGCCACCAGCCAGGTGACAAGCAGCCGCTGCATCTCACCATGGACCGCGGGCGGTCGCTTTGGACCGCGCCCCAAGTCGCGGAAAATGACTGGTGATTTTCCCAGGTCTACCTATTTGGACCCGGAAGACGGAAGAATTTTACCATAGAACTGATACAACTGGGTTAGAAACGCAAAGTTAGTCGTCAAAACTAGCGGTAAAGAAACCCCAGGGTGGGTTCGTCCAGTTGGATAATATTTCAAAGGTCTTTGGCCAACCATGGGCCTGCTGTCCAAGTGCAGCCTGTAAAGGCAGCTCTATAATATGATGATGATCATTCTTGATGTTGTGACTCTGTGTGTTCTTCTGAGGCCCAACGTATCCTCATCGGCAAAGCATGCGTGTCGATCAGATGAAGCATGCTCGCACAAAGTGATGCGCTGGGTAAATGGAGGGGCCCAAGTAAACTAAGTAAACTTGCAAAACAAACTACACCTTTGAAACTGGACATTGAGCGCCGACTTACATCGTCTATGCGAAAGGGTAAAGTCTTTTGGCTCCAGGTCAATAAGCTGACAGCATTCCACCCTCCGTGATTGGCCCCGATTTACTGATAGGTGCTCCAGATGACATCGATCTCCCATACCCATTGTCCATCATGTTGACTTCAAGATGCTTGCCTGCAACCCCGCAATTTTGTGCTTATGAAATCTGAAACCAAACACTTCTCTATACTCTATACAGCTGTTATCTATAAGAATTGGCCCCTTAAACCTACCACATCCACAGTAAGCCCGGCTGGAAAACTCGACCCCAAATTCTGTACCCGGCCTTCTCCAGTCCCTTCCCTGGAGAATCTCCTCGCAAAAGGGGGATCTGATGAATGGATTGGTTAAGAAAAATATCCTCACCGCGCAAAAGGCTGGGTCAAATGACCATGGGAAAATTGTGGTTTCCTGCAGATGTTCAATGGTTTTCCGTCCTAAACCAATAGGAGTACCAAACGCGGATTGTTGAAATCATGTGAGTGCAGATTAAAAGGAACATATAGCGGAGAAACCATGGTATGTAGCATCCAATGGCGCTGGGATTTTCTTAAGATTTTCCACAAACAAGTTCTGGCGGGCTAGAAATTCGATCCAGGAATCTCTCCTACAGAAATGCGTTTCAGCCAGGCTGAGGTCCAAGAACCAATTTTTTTTATTTTCAAATGGCAGAAAATGGCAATGAATTTGTGGCCCATCCGTAATTTTTTTGGGGCAACCCCAACAATATTGTCATTTTTTGGTCATAAAGTAATAAGATTCATATCCCATACTATATTCCTATATCATTCCACTATATCATATCGTTAAGTTATGAATTATACTATAATAACATCAAGTCATATCAAATTCAAAGATTATTTCGTTGCATCATTCCATTATATCAAAATTATATCCCAATATACCTGTATTACCCTAGTGGCCACTGCTCGCGCGCTGCGCCGTTACGCCGTTACGCTCTCCCCGTAACGCCAGGTGGCACTGATGCTTGGCCAATGCGGGCGAAGACGCTTTCAATCTCTTCCTTGGATCATCCGATTGAGATTGACCCTATTGGGGATAGGTTATCCTGGTACTTGGAGGATCATCCCAAGAAAATTTCGGGATTACCTCCTTTAAAATGATAGAAATAGCTCGTGTCCTTTAGGAAGGGAGGGGCTGGATGGTTTTTTCCTATGAGTAGCTGGTTCATCGTTCGTTCGCCTAATGATCAATAGATCAATCAAACGATTTGTGTCAACAGTTAGAATAGTCATCACTAACAGTAAATTGTACTATAGTTAATAGTAAATAGATGCAACCAATCAATAGTATAGTAAATAGATGCATTGCTAAAACCAGGGTTTGTTTGAGAGGTATTTCATGGTAATTCTTATTATATAATTAGGGGGAAACCAGTCGGAAAAAACAATGACGGAACCATGTATGGAATTCTAATGAATTCCATGTTGTTGCCAGTTGTCACATCATGATGATGCATTTTTGAAATCCCGTCAGCAAGCGCCAACTGCCCGAGGGGCCCCCGGAAACCCTGATGAAACTTCTGAAATGGATTGGCAGCTTAGTTGATCAACTTATGAAAAGGTCTGATGACTTGTCAAAATAGCTCCTCTGAATTAATGAACCCTTCTTGCCCACATGTGTTCGCATCAAGTACTAATTACCAAACTATCATTCCTCCTTGCCATGGTATCTTCAGTGCAGCATATTCAAGGCAAAAGGAGGAACCTGTGGGGATGGTTCAACCCAACCTGGCCAGCCATGAAAGAAGTTCCAAATGGTAAAAAGTGAGTGTATGGCCATATATGGACAGATAAAATACTAACAGATATGTATTACCATTTATATTTATATAGTTCCATACAGATAAAAATATAATACTATCCGTTACTAACCAAACTTAGAAATATTTACTGTAAGTTTCCGGACCAAATTCGGCGATTTTGAGGATGCCGCACGACACTGCAAATGCAGACAGGCATCCGTTGTAGCCCCCTGAGTGGGGCAAACAGATGCCGACATCGATAGTTTATGGTCATCATATCACATGTTATTATATGTTTTTATAGCAATCTCAAACCAGATCTGAAGGCAATTCTCGGTATATCATGGATCTATGATTCGTCTTTCCAACGTCATTGTTTAAAGGAGGCCGGGGTTGAGGATCAGAAGCTCATCCCAGAAAAAAACATCTTAGGATCATGTAGAAATAGGTTGGTCCAAGAATGGCACCCAAAAAAATCTCGGCAAATCCCTTCATTCTCTACATATTAAATTTATAAGTATCTATATATATATATACGAATATCTCTGTCCCTTCCCCTCTCTCTCTCTCTCTTTCGTCGTCTAAACGTGATCAGTGGCTAATACAAGTTCGGTACAAAAAAACAAAACAAAAAATGCAATTTTGGTGGTATACTTCATTTTCAGAGACATGGGGATGACATCATGGATGCATTTCTGGAAACGTGAGTTGATTTGAACAAACGACGCAAACAATACATTTTTATACATTTTTTGCGCCGGGACGCACGGATAAAGTCAGTCTCGAGTTGAGATCCAGATTGGGAAAAGAATCGCTGGTCAGTGATTGTCAGTGAGTCATTGGATACCATCTGGTTATTCAACATAGCCATGGAAAATCACCATTTTTTATAGGTAAACCATCTATAAATGGGCCATTTTCCATGGCTATGTTAAAGAACCAGAGGGTATTTTCTAAAATGTGCTGAATCTTCCTTCTGCACTCATGAGGCCGCTCCACCCTCCACGGCACCTCACCACACGCAGCCGGAAATCTTTTTGCTGGCCAGTTCGGAGGTTTCTGACCGAAGAGCAAATGAATTTGATGCAGGGTCGGACGACATCGCCAGTGCCATGGTCATGGCAGCCATGGCACAATGAAAGATATAGTACTGCCTGGTTCAAAAGCTAGATCTCCAAGACCCAGCTGGGTACTTAGGAGGCATTTGCTGCCTGCATTGCAAGCTGCACCCGCATACACCCCTAGAAATCCATTGTCATCAAAGGTGCCGCAGCACTGCTCCAAGGAGCAGAAGATCTTCCGGAAATCATGGATGATCACATATCTCACATCCTATCACTAGATGTGAATGTGTGGCCTCTCAACTTCAATGAATAACTAGGCCCACTAGGCACCCAGGATGAGTTGCAACCGTGTTTCGAATTACACGTCACGACCATTCGAACTCTAAACTCTAAACTTGATTGGCTTCACCCAGGGCTCAGCAGCGAATGCGTGCTGGACTGGCCACCTGGAAACCGAAAGATGCTGGGCTGAAGTGCATCCCCGCTGGTCAAAATCCGGGTCTGAAAATGGAGTATACCATGCTATGGCGAAACATGATTGTTTTTTTGGTCATTGTATGCAGTTTCACTGGGGGAATGATGAAATCAGCATCTATAAGCTAACTCCTGCTGGCATTACACATATAGATATGTTGGGGACCTGTGTTCCCCTAGGTCTGGTGATCGTCTCCCCTCATTCACTGCGGGAACTGCAGTCGGGAGCAGCTTGCAACCAATGTATTTTTGGGTTGAAGTTGAATTGGGTTTGGGACTCTTTTAGTCAGACTAAAAATCGCCAACTAGTCGAGATGGTAATCTTACATCATATCGTATCTGCTTGGTGGTTTTAGCCATCTTGAAAAATATGAAAGTCAATGGGAAGGATTGTCCCATATATTATGGAAAATAAAAGCCATGTTTGAAACCACCAACAAGTTATCCTATGTTTTGCTAGTTTCCCCAGTTCGTTTGCTCAAAACACCCCGGCTTTGTCACTTTGCATCCCAACTTACGACTGACCCAGCAACTTTGGCGGGGAATGCCATGTTCCTTTAGCATCCTTTGGCCGAATCATGTCAAATCCCAACAAAAACCTACAACACATAAAAGCATCTAAGTAAACACATCATAGATGCTTTAAACATCTAATTGAGAATACAATGTAATCAAAATCTAAAGGCATGTAAAAACCTTATCAAACCTTTTTATAAATACACATGCATTCAAACATATCTTTACAAAAGTCAAACCTATGGTATATTGAAAATCACACACACACATATGTATATATATATATATACATATATAAACAAGTAACACGCATATACAACCTTACAAAATATATCATTATAAATAATTATACATATCATTACCCTCTGGTAAACTAACATAGCTATTGAAAATTGCCATGTATAGTGGTTTTTCCCATTAAATATGGTGATTTTCCATAGTTATGTTAGTTTACCAGAGGGTATCTAAAAATACCTACTGCTATGGTCTCCCCTCCTTGGCGTATCTCTGGGCGCCTGGGATTCCCTTCGCGCCCGCTTCATGGAAGGCTCCTCGCTGACCGTCCTGGGCCGGGGCCAGGATGGTTGTGATGTGGCCATGGGCATCCTGGTGCCCAAACGGTACCCCGAGTCATAGCCGTGCGGCTTTATGGATGTAACAAATACCCCATCCATATGGTGATTTCATAGGTTCTGACCCATTATTCCAACTTTTTAATCACATCAACCTTCACCATCCACTAGCATGGTGAGGCCCGTGTTTGCCTCAGTGACTAAGGGTTTGGTTAGTGGCTAACCTCTGGTAATGCATCATGTGATGGGCCTTAATATAGATGATTTACCTTTTAGAAGTGAATGTAGTGGCCTAGAAGCGAAAACTACCAGCTGCAGAATATGTCAAATTTTACACCAACAATAAACAGGAAAAGAACAACTTGTCTCCTTACCATTGGCTGGTAAATCAATACCCCAAAATTCTAGAACATCACCTGCCAGTGGAAAGGTCGCATATGCCTTTCCAAAAATAACAACGATCAACGTGACATCGCCCTTAAGATTGGTGAAGCCAGCAGTTTTCCTGGTAAAAAGACCACCACTTTTGCTGGTGAAATCCCCTTACACTTACGGCCCTATAGCCAGTTATATAATATATGTTATAATCATGATATATAAGCTCAGTTACAGGAGTATAGTCCCATTTAAAACTGGTTATGGAGCCAGTTTCTGTAGAAACATGGACCACTTGGAGCCAAGATTCTCCACGAACTTCTCGGGTGTGGTGGGAGCTGCGGGCGCTGCGGGAGCTGGCTCTGCTGCTTCAGCTGCAGCTGCGGTTTCCGTGGCTGCCCTGAGCGCGGGTCCCTTCCTATGAAACACACCTGTTTGAAACCATGGTTTTTGTAGGGCATTTCATGGAAATTCCATTTCATTGGGACCATTTAGATCCATTTAGGGGATGTTTAATATTAGGGGGATGGGATTAGTTCGGGGATTACATTGTGTTTCTTGGTTGATTTTTGTATTGTGAATATGAACTCGTATCATCATGACCCAATTTTGGAGATATGCACTTTCCTTGGTATTTTTTGTGTAAATACAGGCTATAGTACCATATTATGTGTCTTTATTGGTGCAATTTTAGGTATTTCTCCATTTATGCCGCCAAGCACACATCTGTTCTCACCAGCCAGAAGCAAGCATCTGGACACATGAGAATATCTGAGAATCATTCCCTAATCTGATTTGAGGCTGTTTCTCCAATTCCTCACCATATAATATATCTAGTCTATAATTATACAGGGGTTGGCAACTGTCCCATTTTGGGAATATTGGACATCACCTTATAGTAGCCATTATAGACCATATATCTAATGGTTGGGTGATGTTCAATGGGGACATTTAATGACCCACATTATAGTCTACATTTGATCTTTCTTGAGGCTGGTCAGGCTTCCCTTGCTCGCCAAATAACTTGTCCACTTCCATCCGCGTTGTTAATCATTGTTTCGGATTATTTACATCGATTTACCCAGTAAACCCACCATTTCTATCGTGTCTTCCTTCATGCCCAGAACTGCCAGGATGCTGCCTGCACTTGGCCTTCTCTACGAGTTCATCCACTGCTGCCATAGCCTCCTGAAGCTTCGCCACCTTCGCTCGATCGGAGCGGAGATCCCAGCTCCCATGGCCTTTCCCCATTCTCATCCCATGTGGTTGGCAAACTCTTTGTAGAGTTAAAGCTTCCCCATCTAACAAGAAATATGGATACCCTTAGATCCAAAACGCTCCCTCCTAACCATTATCACAAGGTGAGCCCCCAAAACGGTAATTTTTTTTTTCGCACATATCTTGGTTAACTGTTGGGTTGATTAGGGGGAAATAACGAGCTAACTCATGGTTTTATAAACTAACAAACCTAACGGAAGGGGCCTATATAACTGATATAAACCATGAAACATGGTGGTTTGACAAACAGAAAGGTAATATCATTGTTTCACCAAGAAAGCATGATGGTTTAACCGAGTTTAACCACTAAAAATTGGCAAATTGGGATTTGACCAAACAGAAAAAACACCTTGGCTTCAAAAATCGCCGACCTCGGACTCGTGGCTTTTCAGTTGCTCCAGGCACTGCTCGAGCGCTTTGGCGGCTTTGCCTCGCCACCCATGGATTTTTTTCCAGGAAGACTTCGGGTTGATGGACTGAAGCCCTACCGCAACAAGTCTTCATTGAAGCGCCACCGCAATTCTTCACTTCTATGCAATATCAGCAGCTCATCAATTTGGTGACAATCTTCTAAAATACTTAGAGGTGGAATTCAAAATCATACAAACCAGATTCGGATTAGTTCAAAAATAAGGCTATTAACTACTCTACAACCGATGGTTGATCATAATTATAATTATATAATTATATACATATATATTCATAATTTCAAAATATTTCCACACCGTACAAAACTTACCAACAAAATCAATCTTGGGGCATGCCCCATTTCTATTCATTTCTGGACAAACCCAACCAAAACCACTGGCCAAATCAAGCCAGCGCGATCCCGTTTTCTTGTGCCTCCGTGATATCTTCCACTGCAATCAAGGGACACCCAATAATCTGGGTAAATTAGAATATCTCACTGACCTGATTTAAGGCCATTTGGGGATGATTTCCCTATAAAAACCATGATTTCCAGCGAGGGAGAACAGTGAGGTCGTTATAATTTACCCAGAATAATGAACAACAAAGGACAATGAAACGAGTGAAACCCAGCGGAGTTATGAACTCGTGAAAGGAGCATTTTTGTTCTCGGCTCTCACGTCGAGTGCTATGGAGTGCAAGGCAATTGATGTGAAAAACAGACCTGTACGTCCCAAAGATTTAGCCCGAAAAGCCCAAAAAAACTGTTTCTGAAAGAACAGACATGAATGAAAATTACCCTCTGGTAATTTAACGTAGCTATTGAAAATGGCAATTTACAGTTGATTTTCCCATTAAAAATGGTGAATTTCCATAGCTATGTTAGTTTACCAGAGGGTAACCCTCCATGTCTGTCCATCCATCCACTTTGGCCTTGGCCAACCCTGGATACCAATAGTAGCCTGAAACAAATTCTGTTTGGTGGCGTAGCATGATTGCTCTCGCAGCCACTAACCCCACAAAATTGCCAAAGAAAGTTGGGAAAACATGGGAAACACGATGCTACTTGTCTAAGACTAAGAGGTCTATCTATTATCTATCCGCCCATCCAATCTATCCATCCCGAATGGCAAACAAAAATGCAAACTTTCAGAGGCCCAAACTCCCAAAGACTTCAAGTCTCAACTTCAGACTACTCAGACTTAGGCCATTAAGTTAACCATGCCATTAATCATCATTATAATCATGATATAATCCCTCTTAGGTTAACCATAGTTAACCCCATTAAGTGAACCATTATGTCATTAATCCCTCTTCACTTCACCGTCATCAACACGGGGACCTGGGCTCATGAGGTCCCGCCGCCTAGTCGGAGCTTGTGGCCTCTGGTGCTCTGCGTCTTTTCCTTCACTTGGACATCGACCTGGCGACATCGCAAAACGTCTGCGAAGTGGGTGCCCCCTAGGAAGTTGGTGGAAACCAGTAGGTTGACTTCAGGTAATTCATGGGAGATATAAACATATATAAAGTTATAACATGTTATAACATATAAAATATATCTATAGTTAGATGGGATTATAAATCCTTTTATAACTGGCGGGGCTTGGACCTTGTGCACCAATCCGTGAGTTTCACCTAACAGAAACTGTTACGAATGCAACCCAACTGGCCCTACCAATCATTACCTCCACTCTAGAAAGCAAGAATATAGACTGGTATATGGCAGTGTGTCAAAACCTTGTACCCCTGGTGAAGATCAACATAGCTGGTAAATGGATGTTCATCCCACTAAAAATGGTATTAATAGGTATTGATCCATACCCATATGAATATAGAATGGAGCCACATCATTCGCAAATGAATATATAATTGAGGTCCTATCTTGTGGCTCCATGCGCTCCATGTATTCAAAGGGCATGCTTGCTTGAAACACTCCGACTTCATCAAGGTAAATTGTCTCAACTATTTCTCCACACCATGCACTATAGTCACTATATAATCTGTTGGGTCCCTGCTTTTCGATTTTTGGATCCCTGCTGCAATCTTCCCTCTTTGTTGTCATTTGGCCTGTAGAATCCCTAAGGGCATCAGCATTGCCTTTCACACGAGTCTGGCTCAACATCATCATCCTGGAAAGTGTATACATGAACCGCAAAAAATGGATGGTTACAATATGAACATTCCAAACGTGATCAACACATACATATATATATATATATATTATGTTTACATATATGCATACATACACACACAGAGATATATGTATATATATATATATACACATGCATAGATGCATACATGCATGCCCATATGTCACCAGCCGGCCCAGCTTGGTGCTCCCGCCTGGCCATGCTCCACCTCAGCCCTGCGGTGATTTTGCGCGCAGATCTCCACCAACGCCTGGATTCCTGTTAGCTCGGCCTGGCAGCGGCTTACTGGAGATCAGCTCAGTCTGAGAAGGTGTCATACTTCATGGTCAAAATGAACATCGACACTAAAAAACCAGCGTTTTACGTTTTACATGTTTTTCAAACCCCCAAATGGGATTTGTGTTATCGTTTTTCTTTTGGTTTTTCCCGATTCTGAGATACATCAACGTCGCAAAAATCACCAGCTGCGGTGTCCCAATAGCTTGACCCGGTGCCTCGCGACGCTTCTCAGCGGGCTGGCGTGCGAGCAACTGCTCCTCGAGCTGCTGGCGCTTCTGCGTCAACTCCTGGGGGGATTGGCCAGGGAAAACACCTTGGTTTTTCCACATGTTTTCCCAAATCATGGGTCAAAATGGTGAAGAAACCAATGGGGAAAACATCATGGTGTAAATGCAAATCCCCAACAAAAGATCGCCCACTGGGACCAATCATGGAAAATCCACATCAAAACCATACAAGATCCATATATAGGTTTACAATTGTTTACATGGGATATCTTATCTGGTTGGTGGTTGACCTACCCCTCTGAAAAATATGAGTTCGTCAATGGGAAGGATTATACATCCCATATATGAAATGGAAAAAAAAGTCATGTTCCAAACCACCATAAGCAGTATATATGTTATCATTAATCACCATGATTACTCACCATTAATCATCATTAATCACCATTAAACCATTGTAAACCATTGAAACCACCAACCAGTCATTGTATAGCTAGCTAGAAGCGACCTGTCTTTCCCCCGCCTCTTCGATGCACTGGATGGACATCTGATCGAACTCGCCTCGTTGCTCCGGGCACGTGCCGAAACCTGGAGGCGATGCGCGCAGTGAGGCCCACTAGATGCGAGCTAAGTTGACGCAAATAACTTAGGACTTAGGTAAACTATTTTTTTTGGCATATAACTATATGGTATATACATTGGTATACTATAATATACATTAATATACTATAGTTAATGGGTTTGTACAGACTAACTTTTGTGGCTGAATGCCCGAACAGTGTACAATGTTTACCTCATTTTAAGAAACAGTAGCGTGGTATATCCTGATCTTTTGGTTGCTTTTCATTTTCGCCGGGACATTTACGGACGCTCGATTTGATAACCGCTAATCGGAAAAAAAAACAGTTGCCAGGATATGGCAGATTGGATTACCTTGATTGCCAAAAGGCAAACAGCTTATTTTGCTTCAGAGGTTGAGGTTGAGGTCAGCAGTATGGAATCTACAAAATCCTGATGAATGGATTGTGAAGTGCCCCTCCTGTGACGATTGGCAATGGACAACCCACCATTGCCAAACTCACTTTCCTATTACGTCTAAAAGAAAACCAAAAAAAACCTTACAAAGCGCAGTTTTTCACTACCACTTCCCAGGTTTCACGCCATCCAGAAACCATCCACGGCAGCCACCAAGGTCTTTTCGGTGCCGATGGAATTCAAATAGTCTTTGAGTCCCTGGAGCTTCCTTGAAGCGTTGAAAGGCCAGCGCAAATTTTGAGGGAAATCATGTTGTCCATGTTCAACCCCAGATTTAGGAGATACTTACCCTACCCTATGGATCCAAGAAGGTACAAAAAAGCCTCCAAATGATAGTAAATTATACCCCAGTCCCACTTAGTGATTTCCTAAGAAGGTACGACTGGATCCATAGGTAAGCATAGGTAAACAATTCATAACATGGATCTGGAATTCCATGGAGGTTTCTCTTGGAACATGATCTGCAAACGGTGGATTTTCCACATCGAACTGCTACTGTAGTTTCCAGTAGGCTATAACTGCTTGGTGGTTAAGCCATCCGGGGTTACTATTCCCAATATATGGAAAAATATAAACATGTTCCAAACCACCAACCAGATAATATATTTATACATCTTTGGTTTCCGTTTGTTTCGGGCACTCTCCAACAATTCAGGATTTCCAGTACCTTAAAGGGAATAGATCCAATAGAAAACCGGGTTCCGTTTAGGTTCTGTATCACTAAGGGGTATTAGCGAGCGATTAGAAATAGAAAGGGATTTTGGATGATTTTGGGGTCCTGGTCGTAAGTCCAGTGGTTTATCATCATTGTCAATTCATTTTCCCTATGAAATGGTCATTTTGGGCAAACATTCGGGACAAACCCACAAAGGTGTACCATCTACAAATGATGGAGTTGCCATTCCTGTGGCAAATTGCAGGAGCGCTCGGCGCTGTACCTGTTTCCAACGAGAAGCACGGGACATGGGCACTATGAGCACCCAAAATGATGAGATCCAATTAGCAGGCGTTCTGATGTGAAATGTTGCACCAACAACAACCGAAGAGTCCGGCAGTGTTTTGTTTATTCAAGCATCTCCCTTTTGTCATAAGATTTGTGTTTTGTTGGTGAACACTTTTCTATTACTTAGATAAATCTTAGGAAGACGTGCCCTCTCTGGACTCAATAATCTACTAAGGGAAGTCTCCTTTGCAAAGCATGATATCCTCCACCCAAACATCCACTTCTAAGGCCCCAAGGCTCTCCACTTTCTCTTCCTCCTCGGTCCATGCGCCTCAGGGTATGCTTTGACTCTATGGCCATGAGCAAATGGAGAAGATGCAGGGCATCAAATCATGCAATTTATTTAAAATAAGACCGCTCATCCCCCAAAAAATATCGATGTGGCGTATCATATCCCATATGATATAGGTATTTACAGTAATACTATATTAAATATCCCCATTTTAGGATGGTTAAACCATGTGAAAACAACCATTTTTGATGCAACAAACCTACCCTCCATCTGGTTGGTCACCATTTTCCATGCATATAATATATATATACCCTCTGGTTATTTAACATAGCCATGGAAAATCAGCATTTTTAATAGGTAAACCATCTATAAATGGGCCATTTTCCATGGCTATGTTAAATAACCAGATGGTATATTGCATTACATTGCAATAAATATCGACTCACTTACCAAGCTCTGTGAAGCCGGTGAAGCCACTTCTATCGCATCTATACCTAGGTATACTATATGCCACTGCTCCAAGGTACCATTGAGAAGGCAAGGGAACACCTCCTCCGTAATCAACCTATTGGCTTCCTGCAGGGCGACGGATGGTTTTCGCATCCTCCAATTCTGGGACACAGGGAGCAATTCCTTATGCTCCATTGCTATCTCAAACTGGACGTATGTATATATTATTATGTATTCTGCATCATTATGTATCCACACACATATATATATATGTGTGTGTGAATAGTAAGCGCACACATCTTACCACCCAAAATGCATGTGGCTCACATGTGGGGTGGTAAATGATGGTAAATATATACAAAAACATATAGCACACTTGGAGCATCTAAGCATTCAACCCATCCCAACGTTCGTCACTTGCGACCATCATCCCGGATGGACAATCAGCTCATGGATGATACTCATCCACACTAGAATTCTTGGGGTGTCTTAAAATAGGGGGACCCCAAATCATTCAAACTTACAGTAGACCATTGTTGTTTGGGTACCCCCATTTTAGGAAACCTCTATATTGGATATACACTCTGGTAAACTGTCACATAACTATGGGAAATCACCATTTTTCATGGCTAAATCAAAGAACTAAATGGCCATTTTCTATGTCGCGAACTGTTCGTTTAGACAGCGCCTGGAACAAATTAACTCTGTCTGCGGAGGCATCCACTTGCGGAGCGCCTTGAACTCGCGGAGTTCGTTGCCCAGCAGCATCTCCTCGGTTTTGTCGGCGGCTGAACAAAAACAACGCTGACCTGGCGTAAATCGAATTCGTTCCGACGACTCTTTCTATTGAAAGATACTTAACACCACCCTGGTGCAGTTACAATAGTTCTCCAACCTGAACCAAGATGCTTTTTTCCGTCTGATCTATGGTGAAGTCATGATCAGGTCTTCATAAGTCTTTATAGCTATAGTCCATCAAAACCCATCTTAAACAGGAATGAACAGGGATGAACAGAGTATCCATAGTTCAAGTTTCATTTAAGGTTCTTATGTCTGGTTTTCTGCCTATGTTAATCCAAGTTCTTGGTTTTTCATGGGTTATAAGTTATACCCGTCACCAAACGTTTTCACAGTAAAAGGCTCATCACGGCTCGCATCTGTCAAGATCTGCTGTTCCTTCTGCACGGAGGTCAACTCTTCCTGTCGAAGAGCCAAGCGGATAGATCAAGAGATGCTACACCGACACCGACAATTTGGGGAGTGGGAAATCCAACCCACCATATCGTGGGGACTTTAAACGAACTAAAAGCCAACAAGAGATTCATGTCATTCAGACGTAAACTCCCCAGTATACTCACTGGTGGAAATCCATATACAGTAGCCGTCAAATCGCATTGGTTTAAACCCCATTGTTTGAAGATTGAATCCCAGTTTTGGCTGCAAGCAGTGACTCCCCGGTGTTTGGCTAGATCCATTGATCAGTCCATCATGGAGGATATATGGACAATAAAATATAGTAAATATATAAATATGGTGTATTGCCCATTGAACCGGTTGGTAGAAACCCAGAGCATCAACCATCCTCTCCAAAGCCATAGCATCCCATAGCTAGTAGAATAGCCATGAATAGCCTCCATTGAGACATCAGTGATACTCTGATTCTTGGTGAAATCCCCGAACAAAAATATCAACTATACTGTACTGGCCACTCAGAACACATATCACCCAACTATATGCCTCTCTGGCCATCTGAATTTGAGCACCGTGGACGAACCCATCGGTAGACCTGAGCCTTCAACAGTGCGTTCACCTTGTTTTCCAAGTCCACGCAGATCTCACGCTCCTTGCAGCTGCAGAGGGAACACCAGCTGTGTTACCAAGGGGAAGCCCAAGCATGTCTACAAAAAATCCTGGAATTGGAGGAAGGTGATGTTTTCCCCTTAAACCATTGAAACACAATGGTTGGTTTCACTATCAACATTGGGGATCATTGGGGGTTAAACAACGAAGATATGAAAATGCACTCTCTGGTAAACTAACATAGCTATTGAAAATTGCCATTTATAGTGGATTTACCCATTAAAAAATGGTAGTTTTCCACAGTTACGTTAGTTTACCACAGGGTAACGAACATATTGGATTCACCATGATTCAAACATCATTCCAGCACTGATTGCTGCTTGAGCCACACATCCCAGAACGGGGATCAGCATCCCGTTCCGATGCTTGGAACACACGATGCGAACACATCACCAGCAGAAACCCATCAAAACAGGGGTTGGCAACTGTCCCATTTTGGGAATATTGGACATCACCTGTTAAAAAGTAGCCATCTAGTAGACCATATACCTAATGGTTGGGTGATGTGAAAAATGGGGACATTTAATGACCCACAAAAAATCACACCGAACGCATAAAAAACATGCTAATTACACATTTTCCTGCTGGAACATGGCATGAAAAGGCTATCAAACCAGCTGAATAAAGACAGTAAACCCCTTCCACGGGATTCCACTTTTGATTTCAAGTCACCATGTCCAGCTACCCATCATCCCTGAACCCCAAGCCTTTATCTTACACCTACCACACAGGCACTACAGTTCTGGCCCTTAACCAGTTATAAGGCACCTATAACCTCATTGATGGAATGATCATTGGATTCATAACCATTAAAAAGTAACTTGTAAAGGGCTGCAACTGTACATGTTATGACCCTTAACAGTTATAAATGGTATTACAACTCCTGAAACTAGTTGGTTCTCTATCGTAAGCCAGATAGAACTGTTTTCAGACTGTTAAGGGCCATAGTTGAGCTGGTTCTCAGGGCACTATATAGGGCACTACTCGAGTGGCCAAGACACTGCCGTCTTGGCTTTCTCCATGGTGAGCTCCGCCTGCTCCTTCTGCTGCTTCCGGGTGGCCAGCTGGGTCTGCACCGCAGCCGCCTCTTCCGCGCACTTCCAGGACCTACCCAAGGGGGGGCCCCAGCTGGAAACAAAAATCTGGTTGATGATGAGGATATGAAACATATATAAATAGCGTGTCAATCATAGCGATGAGGTTGTTGTTGGTGGTGGTGATGATGATGATGATTGATGTTTTCTATCATTCTGAGGTCATGACGTCTGCAAAATTGGGGGATTCTAAGTTGATGTCTATGGTTCTACCTGGATTCTACCTGGGAAAACAAAGAGAGAACCCATGGCGAAGGACCATGGAGGAGCCCTGGTGGATTATCCCATGTATAAGTGGCTTATAACTTGTAACTATGGCTACTAACCACTTACAGTCCGCCTGGGAAAATCCTCCAATGGGGACAATGATCAATCCACATCATCCCTATTATAATCCCTATTCTTGATGGTTAAATCCCATCATTATCCCATACTAATGTGGTTACTAACCACTAACCAATGGGACCTACTAACCAAGGTTATTTGTTTTTTCCAACTTTGGCCAAGGTACATTTCTTTCAGCTGATTCTTGATCTGCTCGCCCACCTCTTCAGCCAATCCATCGGCACACACCGACTGAAGTTCAGGCATGACCTCCAGATATGGATGGCATGGGGAGGGTCTACCAGGGTGCTCCCAACACTACAAGGGATGCAAATTGACTAAATAGAGTGGTAAAATGGTTAAGTTTCCCCCCATGTGGCTGTCATTTACCTACAGTGGGCTGGAGGAAGCCTGTTTACAGGGGATATAACTATAGTCATACTGGGTGTATAAACCAACCTTTAACTGGGGGGCCTCACCTTGAAACCAATAAACATGGTGACTTAACAGGATCCAACTAGGGAAAACGTGGATTGCAATGATTTATATAATTATTGTTTAGTCTTTTTTGTGGAAATGAATGCTTTGCAGGGAAATAACCAACCATTCGAACGGGGATGCAATATATGGGGAAAATACAGGTCTAAAATAATAATGAAATATAACTAACCATCACAACTGGTTTTGTATCCACATTATATCCCTGCAAGGTGGTGCCACCCAGTGATGTCTGTTGGTTTAACTTTACCCATCTGACCGTAGATATATCTACCATGGGATCATCTTGTTCACCATTATCATTGATAACCGACATATTTCAACTTAGCAAGGGGGTACCACAGCATCTACTGGGGTGCTGGGTCCCCTGGGTGGCGTCCCGGATATCACACTTTCGATTGGTTCTCCAAATGGTACTGTTTTTGCACCTGTTTCTTCGTAGGTTGACACCATCCCCATTGCAAAGTAGTCAAGGCTGATACTACCAAACAATATGCTAATATGCTTCAAATTGGGATCCCCTTCAATCAACATGTCACAACATTTTCCAACCAAAGGCACTGCAAACAGCTTCTCCATGGCAGAAGACATGGCAAAGGAGCCCAACCAACGCGGCAAGGACGAGGGCTGTGGGACGACTGTCTAGCTAAAATTGCTGAATGACAAATCTAAGCTGATCAGCAAAATAAGAACCACCCCTTTCCTGGGGCGTTTCTCAGGGGGTATCGGCGGACAACTTGTTTTTTGCTGACAAACAGGGTACATAATGATAATGTTCTTGTTGGTGGTTTCAACCCCTCCTGAAAAACACATTAAACGTATACAACAAGTAATTTTGGATTTTGGATCATCCCACTTTTAGGGATAATTAGAACACTAGAAACATTCTTGAAACCAGCAACCAAATATTATGCATTGACAGACCATGGGAAGCCGATCTATGCCCCATTGCTGGTTAAAAAACACCATGCGACACTTGGATTACTTGGATTTGCCTGAAAGTAGGAGAAGCCGTTCCATCCACTGGTTTATAGGTTCTTAAAAAATGATTATGATAGACCAGTGATGGAATAAACTAGTGGATGGAATGACATTGTGATCATCCATTTTGAAGAGGCCTAGTATCATGACGATGGTTGTCATTCATTTCCCCTCTCAAACAAAAAGAAGTGGGTGGTACCCCATTTTCAGACACACCCATTTCAAGTTGTTTCCATTTTTCCAGGCTTTGAGGAAGTCGGACAGCCTGTGCAAACTGTCAATGTCACAGTGGTTTCCAGATCCCAAGTTCAAGTGGAACAAAAAGTCAAAAAATCATGGTGTCCATATGTGTCCATCTAATCCCCCTTGGGGCGAAAAAAAACCTGAAACCATTCCCCCTTGGGGCCAACTAAACCCATCCAGCTGGGCGACCGCCGGGAGGTTGGTCACCAGTAGGGTGGCTGCATCTTGTGGCGACTCCGTTGAGAGAGACTTGGGACCTCCACCTGCGGGGATGGGGAGATGGGGGAGTGAAACAACGCGCGAGGATCACATATCAACTGACCATTTGTTTTTCGAGGTTTTCGTAGTTTCATGTAGTTTCTATACTTTCATGATTTCTATCTCATTAGACTGTTTCCCCCAAACCCATGCTATAGGGCGACTTTCCCGGCAAGTTTTCTCCACCCAAGAGCCAGATTTGTGATCGGCCGAGGTGACTTCAGCAACTGTGTGTAAAGGCTTATTCAAGAAGAAAGGCGAAATGTCTCTCTGTTTGTTGGTTGTGGGGTTTACCAAACTACAACCCCACAAACATATGCAAGACTTGGGACGAATAACGCCAAAGAACGGGATAGTTTTTGTAGAACCATTCTTCGTCGGGACACAACCATTAAGGAACATGGTGAAACATGTAAAGGTTGGGCATACAAACTTCCACAGGTTTATTGCCTCCAGTGAGGGGTGTGCCAATAAAGGTCGAAAACAATGCGCAATCGCAATGCAACCAGCACAGAACATCACATAAAATCACAAAGCAATACGAAACTGAGAATCAAGTCATATTCATGACTCACAAGGGAAAGGGACAGCGATAGGGCAGGGACATACATACAAAAAAAAACGGCTCAGTAGTGATACGCATGATGATGATGATGATGATGATGATGATGATGATGATGATGATGAATAACATGAACATGTCCATACTGCACCCTCCCTGCCGCAAAAAACATGACGCCTCACAACATTGGAACAGCTAGCATTACCAATAAGCAGGCATCAAAGTATAACCAGTTGAAGGCACCCCAATAGCAACTGGTGATTTTGGCACGAAATTCCGAGCCTCACTTCCAGATTTCCAACCATTCGAACGATGCCATATGCAAAAATAATATGTATTGTATATATATATATATAATCAATTATATATATATATATATATAATCAATTATATATATATATATATAATCAATTATATATATAAATATCATCAATTATATATATATATATATTTACATATCATAGAAATTTTGTATGGAACCATATTACACATGAACGAACGGTGAATAACAATGACGCATTTCACGTTACATTCAGCAATCACGGTACACATGCCGCGCATCCATCTTCAACATCTACCCCAGCCATATCACTTGAAAATTGTTGGCTATATCACCATTATTCTCACCGGTTTCCATGGTTAAGTGACAATGTGTTGATAAATCCACTTCGATTTGCTGGCACCCCTCGAAAAAAATATCTACTGTAACACATCTGCCCCATAGATTCCTATAGATTCCAGAAGATTCCTGGCAATTTCCCAGTTTTTTTCCTGATTTCACAAGTTGTTTATTGGGAAAATCAACCAAATCATCCGCAAATCCGCAAATCCAGGCCGGATCCCGCCTGTGAGCTGGCACTCGAAGTTTTCTCCCCGCGCATTGGCGCCATTGCTGAGGCCCCGCATGGCGTTCCTGGTGAGGCCGTGGACATCTTGCAGCGTCTTAAACCGGGCCATTGCATATTCTACCATAGAATATATCTTGTATAATATATATATATATGTACACACATAGTGAAGCCTCTCCCCATATACACACACATATATATATATATATAATATACATATAACATAAACATACATAAACATACATAAACATACATAAACATACATAAACATACATAAACATACATAAACATACATAAACATACATAAACAGTAAAATAACACCTTACAAATCCTTACAATAAAATATCTTAGCACCCACCTTCCCTCCCCAGTTGACCCATTAAAATCGCCAAGCGTCTCGGCCTCATCCGCCGTTGAAAAAGTCACCAAACATTGCTGATCCCAGGGCCTCGGCCAGGCCGTCCCGGGGCGCCCGGGAACTCCCTGGAACGGCCGGTTTTGTGCGGGAAAAAACGGACATTTCACCAGTGAAAACCAGTGATTTTCATGGATTTTCACAGGAATCTACACTAATCATGTGGATATCAGCAGTGAAAGCATGGATTTTCGCAGTAGGGAGGTGATCTTGTCTGTGATTTCTTGGAATTGATCAGATAAATCGAAGAGTTGTGGCGATTATTTACCAAACACATGGATGCAAGCATCAACAAAAATGGGATTCAAGCGGCTGGAAGTTCGACCAACACACGGGACATAAGCGCTTGACCAAAACAGAGCGGGGTTTGAAGATGCTTGAAGAACATGGAACACCTACAATGGTGATAGTACAAACATGGTGGTAGCTCGCCTTCAGGTCAATGACTGAAAGGATCTGAAAGGCACCCTTTCGACAATCAATCGCTGTTAATGGATTGGAGATCATCTTGAAAAATCAAAGCATAGGTTCTAAACCACCACTCATTCTGGGATATTTCTATCAAATTATTGAATAAATTCCATACATCTGGTTTGATATAGTATTTTTTTGTGGCTAAAACAATGTCATGTTTACCATCCCCCAGTCATCACCATTTTTATATATAGGTGGTATATATAAACTTAAACCATTCCCAGTGGCTGGTTGATGACATTGTTTTACCAACATTATTCCGATGATTAGCCAATTTTAACCATTACTGTATTACCCTCCAGTAAATTAACATGACGACCCTGCCAGATAGGGGTTGGAAGACTAGTGAAACCACTATAAATTGGTCATTTTCAGGGTCCAACTGTTAATTTACCAGAGGGTAACCATTATTAATCACCATTTTCAATGGGAAAATCCACTAATTATAAATGGTCATTTTCAATAGCTATGTTAAATTACCAGAGGGTAACCATAGATTGACCAGTCATGGCGGGTAAACATGGCATCGTTCGCCATTTCGCCATTTCGCCATTTTGCCATCGTCGACAGGTGGCTCTATGCTCTCGATCACCCCAAACTCTGCCACCAGCTCCTGACGCTAAACCAGTGGATGGCTACAGTTATGGCCCTTACCCTCTGGTAAACATACAAAAAACGACATAGAAAATGGCCATAGAAATAGTGGATTTACCCATTGAAAATGGTGATTTTCCATAGTTATGTTAGTTTACCAGAGGGTATGCCATGATATTTCTCGTTTCATGGCTTAAACTAGACCAACAAATACAACTGTGCGGGGCAGCTTGATGAAATTGAGAGTTAGTTTAGATTTCTACTGTAGATGATAAACCCATAAACTACTCCATGAACCGTAGATTGACTGGTTTAGACATTCATCCAGCTGTAGATACATCTCTCTCTCTCTATTTCTTTATCATATATATCATACATACAGGATATATATATATATAAGTTGTTATATATATATACGTATATTATATTGTTATATATCCATAATTCTGAACCATAAACCATAGATTCCATAGATCGATCATAAACCTACCATGAAAATCCAACGGGTCCTCCAGCTCCGGTGGTCCCATGTCTGCGGGCAAACCCTTGACCTTGTAGAGCGTCGTAGCTGAGCGGAAAGGAAAGGCCCCAACGAAAGGATGGTTTTTTTAATGGGAAAAATGGGAAGATCCCCTAGAAATGGTGATTTGAAGATGCTTTAAATGGAAAACTCCTGGAACTGAACAGCTGGTAGTGGTAAGTTTTCACACGAACTGTTCTTATAGATGGTCTATTTATGTGTATTTGTGTCAATTTACTGTAGTTCAATGATCTACCTGTTGTAGACATGGTGATTTTCCGTGGCTTTTTTAAATGACCAAAGGGTAGTTGTTTCACAAGTTGAAAGGCTTGACGTTTCAAACCCACTCCATCATCGAAACCATCAGCTGCCCAGCAGGTCATCGTCACGCCAGTCCAAGCCAGTGGGGTAGTCCCAAATTTCATCTTTCAAAACATGTCTTCAACTCACACACGCGTGAAAGTGTATGTGCAGTACTATATGTAATGCAACACTTGCATTTACACTCACCTTCTCCCATTTTTTACAATTCTCAACATGCAAACAATCTTCCAGGGTAGAGCCATTCCACTGAGCCATAGTAACTGCGTGTGTTTCAACGCCCCGTCCTTTTTTTGGCCAAGCCACCAGTAGCTCCACGGGACGGCTTCCTTCGATCTCTTGCGACATCTTTTGGTGGACCTGGAGGGCTCGGAAATTTTGAAAGTGCCCAAAACATATGGATTTCACTAGAGAAATTGTGGGATTTTATAGTGATTTAATGGGATTTTATAGTGATTTAATGGGATTTCATGGGATTTAATGGGATTTCATGGGGATATAATGGGATATACCCAACAAAAATGGAATTAACCTCTGGAAAACTAACTTAACTATATGGAAAATCACCATTTGAATATAATATATATATATACATATATAAAGGTAAAAATAATGACTAATGAACCATTTTCAAGATGTTAAATTACCGGAAGTTTTTTTTTGGTGGGTGTCCTGAGTCATGGGGGTACCCCCAAATCCAAGTCATGACGACTTAGCCAGGCCCAGGCACCTCAGACAGCAAGTCTTCCAACTTCTGGTGAAGCCTTGGGAGGATCCCCGACTGATGGACCCGACTCGGCAAACATAACTTCAAACGAAAGGGTATATAATTATATATAGCCGTATATAATATAATATATGTATATATAATATATTATATATATATTATATATATATGTATAGTTCAATAGCTGAAGCAAACGCGTCTTCTGTCCGTTTGCTTTTCTACTGAGTTGTCTTTGTACTTCGTTTTCTCGTTTTCTACTCCGCAATATCTGATCGATGGTCCCTGGCAATGCTTATTCCTTGGCTACCTCCAATTCCGCGCCAAATCCATGGCACCCATCTGCGGGCACTACGTGGTACGGCGAAACAAATCACCAAAACAGAGTAAACATAGGGACAAACGCACATGAAACAAGGATGCCATATCACCTCAAGACATGACGTACATACTGGTTGGTGGTTTTAACTATATTGAAAAATATTAGTCAATTGGGAAGGATTATCCCATATATTATGGAAAATAAAACATGTTTGAAACCACCAACCAGTTGATATATGAGATGTCATTCACCCACCTTTTGCGATCCTTTTATCAGATCCCCACATTTCCACACGCCCAGCGGTCCAAGGTGCTCGTTCAGCTGCTGCCCCGTGGCCTTTCCGCTGAAGAAGACCCTGCCAGGCCACGGCGTCATCCCCAAAATGGATGGTTTATAATGGTTTACCCTCTAGTAAACATACAAAAAACTATGGAAAATCACCATTTCGAATGGGAAAATCCACTATTTCTATGGCCATTTTCTATGTCGCTTTTTGTATGTTTACCAGAGGGTAATGGTTTATTTGAGGCATCCCATATGGGGGTTTCCATACATGGATGGTTTATAATGGAAAATCCTATTTTAGATCATTTTTGGACACCTCCATATGTAAGTGAACTCAAGTGGTTTATAAGGACCATGAATGTACAGAGACATCCACCATCAGCCCATGACATTCATGAAGGTCTAAATCAACTTGGAGGCACCACCTTGCTTGGAGCATATGTATTTTTTTCTGCATGGCAAAACCATGACTTAGCCATATCTATGTCAGGCTACCCGATGGTGAGGGGTAAAAAAAAGCTTGAGTACGATAGGGTGACAGAAGCACAAATATCAATTTGCTTTCCCCCGAAAATACCAGCAAATACTAGCAGACGCCCTAAGTTACCCCATTTACCCATTAGTTACCCCAACCGCAAGGCACACCGAGTTACCCCAGGGCAGACAGTAGTTACCCCAGGTGTCAAATCCCCAAGGCACAGCGGCTCAGATGCATCATGTCTTGAAGTCGTTGCAAACTTTGAATCATGTTATTAGGTTGCATTTAGCTATGCCCGGAATCAGAATATGGGAAGGTGACCTGTCAACTTGGAGTCAAATCTCAATGGCACACCGCCAAAAGCAATTCCAGGTCAAAAGCTTAGCCAAGCATCACCACCTTGCCCTCAAATAACTTGATACAACTAACTAATGTTTGCCATGTTAAGAATCCCTGCGTGCCTATGCGTTGTGCTGTAAAGATCATACACAATAACAAATCACGTAGTAATTCATTCCAGTGGTTGTGTCACTTCTTCCGCATGGCACGCCGAGATGAGACAACAAAGTGCTATCTGAGACAAGAAAGGGCTTACCCCATCATTGCGAGATCGCTTCTTGCGGGGGGGTTCCATCGCCATTGAAACACCAATCAAAGCAATCTTGGGCCAAAGTGCCCAATCATTCGCGCATCTGCTGATCATTGCAGATTGAATTGAGCTTGTCTAAACCCCATTTTGTAACAATATACCATTCCACCAAAAGCCAAAAGGCACCACTAAACTCCATAAAAGTAACCCAGGGATTGTTAGGGAGGCAAATGGATATAACTAATGTTTGCAATGTTAAGAATCCTTGCGTGCCTATGCGTTGTGCTGTAAAGATAATACCAAATGACAACTCCATTCCAATGGTTGTGTCACATCTTTCGCATGGCACACCGAGATGAGACAACAAAGTGCTGCCTGGGACAACTTAGGGCTTTCACCAAGTACTGTGAAGCTCAGGACAGGCTGATGGTTCAAGATCCATGAGAAAATTCCCATCCCGAAGTGACCAATGTGAAATGACCTACTGACTCATACACTAGTGTGTCTACTAATCATCTACGAATGTAGCATATTCCACACTCATTGGTGTCAGAGATGATTTCTGCAAATGTTTCATGTTAATCACCTATTTCAAGATGATATCAACCCAATCTACAACCATATGAGAACCTATACATTTTTGGGGGGAATCTGGGCTCTGTAGCTGATCCACATCCAGCCTTTGGTTCTCTCTTGGCATCTTTTTCTTCAAGTAGCCAGTCAGGGTGCCGGCGTTCAACTTCAGGTAGTGCACTCCTGTTGTTTCCTGATATCAAATATGAACATGACGTGACATCTCACAAATCAACAGGCACACAAAATCCGCCGAAAGTCCTACTCAGCAACCCCCCCAAAAAAAAACAACTAGAAAAACAAATGGCCACTACGTGCGTACGAGTTTACATTTCTATCTTTTTGATAGTCCAAATGGGTCGAATCCAAACGTTCCCTCTGAGAAAATCCATGCCCTTTGCTTCTAAATAGGGTCCCCCTACACCCCTTGCAGAATGCATAACCCTGGGCTCCTCCATCAACTTTGCCAACAAATGAACCATACAAACTCTTCACCAATCAGCTTAGGCGCTTTCTTTTGCCTTGATCACCCTTTGAATACGTTTTAGCATTTTCTTGCAGCTTAACCCAAGTCTTTGCGAGGTCATTTCGCCCCACCTAAAGCCCAGGCAAATCTCCAAATCTTTCAGTGTGGCCGAGCAAAATACATTGCCCCTTGAATCGATGTTTGTCAAACTTGGGGTAGGCCAAAACCACTGGTGTTTCCCCTGTGACAATGACCAATTTTGGATGACAACTTGGGCCTTGGGGTCTCCCGTCAGAAATCCCAAATGGTCCATCAGCCCTATCAAGTCCTTGGATTTGCTGAACCCGCCGACAAATAGAACATATCCCCTATAGATTCCCCAGGTAGTGGATGGGAAAAATTAGATAACAACATCATATCTTCAGCAAATCTATCAAATGCAAACAAAAATGTGATAAATAGTCCAATCAAGCATCCGCGAGGCTCCGGATGGTGTTTCCATCTTTTCCACCGGCCAGCTGCAAGACCATTGAGCTGGGATACACCGTAGTCACATCATGCCCTGGCAGCCAAGTCATTAGGATCAAGCTCTACAGGACCCCTTTGAAACCCCGGTGGAATGTGTTCTTCTTGCCTTCTCAGGGTGAAACTATATATTTTTTTCTTGGGGCTATGGGGGGCATTAAAAAATGTATTTCTCAGAAAAAAAGAGGTTGTAGAAGCAAACACCGCTTCAAGCCATACACCCCTGGCGGCATGGCCGGCATGGCCCATGGCCCATGGCACCTAGTACGGCTTGATCCGACTTGAAGGCTCGTTCGGATTCTGACCACTGGCCGGCCAAGGCCGACACACAGCCGGCAGCACTGTGGTGAAAGCGAAAGCCTGGGTGGGTTGAAGGGACACATTTAAAGTTGGAAACGTTGGGAAACATCTTTTTTACTTGGAAATTTCTATTTTTGTTTCCATCATCCAATTCTTGGATTGGGCCACTGGCAAGGAATGGGAAACATGCTTTTAATTGGTGCGATGCAGCACATACAGTTGATTGTTGTATCGCATCCATCCTAAAACATCCTAAAATTACAATTCCAGTGGGGATAACAATCTAAAAACACAATACAATCATGTCGAACCACCAGTCAGCGCATGGTTTCCTGAGATCAACTAACTGATGGAATCTAGAACTCAGAGCAGGACAAACCTTTTTTTATATATATATATACCCGAGGGGCCTGGGGTTCTCCGATGGAGAAGCGGTGGGGTGGGGTGGGGTGGGGCATGTTAACGTCATGTTCATGTTACGTTGATGCTACGTTGATGGGAGGGGTGGGGTGGGGCATGTTAACGTCATGTTCATGTTACGTTGATGCTACGTTGATGGGTGGGGTGGGGTGGGGTGGGGCATGTTAACGTCATGTTCATGTTACGTTGATGCTACGTTGATGGGAGGGGTGGGGCTATCATGTTCATGTTACGTTGATGCTACGTTGATGGGAGGTGGGGTGGGGTGGGGCATGTTACCGTCATGTTCATGTTACGTTGATGCTACGTTGATGGGAGGGGTGGGGTGGGGTGGGGCATGTTACCGTCATGTTCATGTTACGTTGGCTCGCTTCAGAAGCACCGTTGCTTCTGGCCTAGTGGCTCCATCGCGGGCCTTCCTCGAAGCTGCGTGGGAAAAGTGAAAAAAACGTTTCACCATTGTTGCGTGCGTGCTGCTGACTAAACATTCAGTGTTCACAGTGTACTATATAGAATGAAAACACAAAAATCGCCTGACTGTCAGCACTTGCAATTTTCTACACATTGCCAATTCATCGCAAATAACAGTGCAAAAGTAGCATGACGCAAAATGCCTGAGACAACACAGTACATTTGCTCAATTTTACATGACCACGCCATGACTATACGATGAAAATTCACAATTTTACACCAAAATATGCGATTTCTGACTTCTGAGAACATGATTTATGGCACAAGATGACTCTGCTTTAAAACGGACGAAAAAAAAATGATCCGTTCAACATGATGCTTGCCACTATTGAAAAATTGGCAAATTACCTAGGCGCCAGCTGTTTTTTCACATGTTGACACTCAAACACAGCTGATGGCATCGGAGAACCTCAGTCCCCTCGCGTATATATATATATATATATATGTGCATGTATATCAGTGGTTCTGGTTGATGCTTAAAACCACCCTGTCTGTTGGGACGTGGCGATCAAGATCCCCATGCTGTCGAGAGGCGCACGTAGCCTCTCCTTGGTGGGGGAGGTTCCCCCGAAAATAGAGACAAGTTTCTGCTAATTCTGGATGGTTTAAGAGTATGAAAATGGCAATCGCACCATATTTACCATATTTCTATATTTTCTATGGATGGCACTGGTGTCTGAACATGTCCCGTATACCGTATACCCTTATATAATTTCACTTTGGAATGGGGGAAACTGATGACTGATAAACCATGGGACTTGGGGGCGTCCTATCTTCAGACAAACGCAATTCAACAGCCCCAACCCTCAAATGTATGTTTAGACAAACTGAGGGGTCACTAGCAATCATGCATTTGGAGCAAACGATGAAAGTAAACTTAGGCAACTCACGGCGGAAGAAAAGGAACATCTGGGAGAAAGGCCCGCAAACTCCAAACAAAACAATGTTTGACAAATTCCTCCGGTAATCAAACACGGGGGGTCGATCATCTATAAAGGAAGGATTTTCCAGCTAGCCACGTTTGATTACCGGAGGCTAACGAACATGACGCGGCCCATTTAGAATCCATTTAGCTCATCAACTCCCAGAAATCCCTTACATTCATGGGAATGCGTAATGACATCTAGGGTCTGATTCTCAAATCAGCAAATAGCCGTACCGCGCATGTTTCGAACAGAAAAAATCCAACCAAAAAAGGATCAACATGTAGTAAGAACAACACATGAATAGGAGATATGAAAGGACAACAGCCAACAAACGCAACCATCATACATTCGCACCCCAACCATTCACTAAAAGTTGGTTTACCCAATATTCATCGGATACAATCCCAGTTCAGTTTCTTGACCCATTTTTTGGAACGACGCCAATATCCCCAACAAATGCTGAACAAACCATAAAACCATGTCCCAACGAGGCCCCGGCTGCTGTCCTTCAAGTTGGAAAACCTGGGCTGAATCCAAGTGCCAGCCTCACCAACCTGAGTACGACCTCAAGTTTGGGTATGCAAACATCCACTTCTTTAATGCAACCTGAAGGTCTTAAGATATCATAAATAAATAGAATCAAACAATAACTTCATTAACCTCATTATCTTTTAAAAGACTCATTCATAGAATCATGCGATACCTCCTTGGGGTTGGACTGCCCCGTGGTCTCGGCCAATTTTTACAGTTCCACAGCTTCAACTCGAGAGATGTCTGTGAAACGATGTTCAGCAACTTGGCCTCTTGCAAGAATTGCCCTTCGCCTCAGTGACACACGTGACTGATGGGATTGAGGCCCCGGGTGACACCATGTGAACATAGGTCATGACGCAAAACTCAACGGATTGGTTGACGGGAATTTTTACAGGAAACCATGGTTTTACCATCATATATATATATATATGTTTTATATAAAAAAAAATAAATAAATAAATAAAATAAATAACTATATATATATGTAATATGGGTTTCCTGAAAATTTTCCCATCATGCAATTCAGTGAAAAACAGCCAGTTTCGTCCCAATAAATATCAAATCATTATCATCTAATGTCCAAGTCGCTTTCCTGGATCAACCCCCCATACTTCAAATTCAATTTGGGCCGAAGCCCACCATGTTTTTCCATATTTTCTCATCAAAATCCCAGAAAATCTGGTGAAATCATGTGTGTAACCCAAGTTTTTGCGGGTTTTTGGATGGTCTTTGCCTTTTCGGGGCTGGAGCATCCCTGGAGCATCCCAAGTCACAGGACGCCAGGCACGCCTCAAAGGTCAACACGTCGCCACGCAGGCCACGTGGCGCCTGCTCCATGAGGCTCTGCAAGATCCAGAGGCTGCGGAGCCAACTGGCAGAGCCTGAGGTGAGGTGAAAAACAATGTTGATTATCAACTCTACATATTAATATATATGTATATATGGAAAATGATTATATCAAATCTATTAATATATTATATATATATTAATCTATTATCTCTGGTGATCTGAGATCATACACATAAATTACCCTCTGGTAATTTAACATAGCTATTGAAAATGGCCATTAGTAGTGGATTTTCCCATTCATAATGGCCATTTTCAATAGCTATGTAACAAATTACCAGAGGGTAATGAGATCATCAACTCTATGATATAATCTTAACAATGTAGTGTGTGTATATATATATATAGAGTATGTACCTATAATATGCATAATATAATATGATATCATAATATATATATATAAATATATATATATATGTATCTTCTATGTGTAAATGGTGAGTTTTGTCACTTAGGGATGGAATTGACTGGGAATTGACTGGATTTATCAACAATGGGGTTTCCATTCCATTTGCTATAAGTTTTACTCATTATATAATGGTTAATATTGGTTAGTAATGGTTCATGATCGATCAAAATAGACAATATATAATGGATAGCAATGGGGTATTTAGTGTCATATTTAATTAATGTGATTTTACTACTCATGAGATAATGAAGTATATAAATAAATATCAATCATCTATCTTCATCATCTAAAAATGGTGATTTAATAATGCAATTTAACAATCACCAGTGGGGATCAAATGAATGATCCGTAAAAATAAAGGTCTATTCGTGATATCTGGTGGATGAAGCCAGGGATCAACCTGATGAGGCAACATATGGAGATATATGGAGATCTATGATGGTTATGATTGATGATTAAAATCAGATGGCGCAAAGCATCCCGTCCCCCAAGTGGTCTATAGATGGTGCATTTCAAAAATTCGCGCCATCCATTTTCACCCCGGAGTAATTATAATGGACCTTCATGGGGATTGTGTTCAGGGGGTATTGTTTTTTGAAAAAAAAAACAGACGGCCGAAAACAACAATAATATGATGTTTCATGTTGAAGTATTGCCATTAATGCTGATGGTTAATGGTAACTATATATCATATTTGGTCTTTCCATGATGAAGTTATTTGATTCTATTTTTATTTAAACGTACATAATTAAAATTATATACCGTTTTATCATGATTCAATGTTTTTTGCAGTGTCATGATATGCTTGTCACCCAAAGATTCACAACCCCTGCCAGGGCGCCCAGTGCTTTCAGCGACGCATTGTAGGTAATGATGTTGCGGTCCCGCTGCGCCAGAAAGCACTGCAGCGCATGGTGCCAACCGTTGCCGCCATGCGCCGCTGAAAGCTGGAGGTTGGTGGTGAGGATGTCTGGTTCCCTGGGTCACAACGGAAAGTGCATAGAGGGATGGGGATAAACAAACAAAGGGGGCATGTTGGCTATGTATCATCATATACCAATTTAGATTCAAAGATATACCATGATGTACAGGTATATCACGGTATATCTACATCATCTTTGACGCAAACCCCAAAGATGGGCATGTCAGCAAACTGTGAAGACCTTTTTTTTTCAAGCATCCAGGACCCCCAGGAGACCCAATGAGAAAACCAGTCATGATCCCAACCAGAGGAGACGAACAGGTAAGACATGTTGAAAAAGAAACCACCTGCCGCCCGGAAGTGAAAAAAACTGAAGGCTTTTGCTAGGTTCTATGGCAGTTCGGACAGTTTATTGGGGTTGATTCGGCACATCATGAGCCATAAAATGATTGAAACGACTATATGATATGGGTTGGGTCAAATTGGGTGCGGAACAATAGGACCGGTTACAATATTGATTGCCAAAAACTCATATTACAAACATCAACATCACTTGTGGTCACTGGGCCTTCTCTTGAATTTTCACGGGTCAAAATTCGATCCCTCAACCCATTGATCATCCTACCGGTGACCCATCCCATAGGTTGCGTCCTTTAGCCAAGCAGCAAGGACGAAAACTTGTAACCTTTGGCTGGCAGGTCGGGTCTTGGGAGTCAGCTTCTTGGAAGGCATTGATCCCAACGAGTGAAATCTTGATCACAAACCTCTCAGTGCATGACACCTTTCGCACACCGTTGTGGGTGATGACTGCGAAAATACTGAGCAGATTCATTTTCAGGCCAAGGAGAACAAGCCAATTCCCTCATAAAGCGGAGAAAGAACCACTAGAGAAATACTTGTATCAGTGAGAAAAAAGGTACATAACAATAATGTGCAAATCACAAATTCTGTTGAGAAAATGATCTCTTCTTTCCCCAACAAGACCTCAACTTGTCAAGGCCCAGTGACTGGACAGCACCTGCAGCTGCCGTATCCAATGGCTGTATGAGCCGCTGGCCATGGTGTTCATCGTGATGAGGTCCGCAGCTATCGGAAGCTCATCCAAGAGCTGCAGCAACTGATTCCACTGCCTGAAGATCTGGGACCCCCAAACTTGGGCATGAATGGACCCAAGTTAGACCGGGCAATAAAAATGGCAACCCCTAAACAAAAATAAACACGTATTCTACAACAGTTCAGCGCGATTTATCTTTTTTGGGGGTTGCTCCAGTATGAAACGGTCCATTTTGGGGAGTCAGTTGTTGGAGTACCCAAACGTTCCCTGCCGGGAGCTGATGGCAGGGAGTAAAGACCTTGGTGCCACTATCTGAGAGATTCGGGACATCACATGTTTTTAAAGATATATGTGTTCGATGAAAACTTACAATTCGTTTTGAATGAAGTGCTTTGAAGAGGATTTTCCGCTGCCTAGGGCGCTCATCAGCAAGGGCTCTTTGTCTGCAAAATCTACTGCGCGCGGAAGTTTATTACTTTAAAACTATGAACCGTTTACTTCTCCCTATCTCACCTTAAATGCCAACCTGTATGTTTTGAAATATGGCATCGGCATATGGAACATGATTCCTTGCATGCCTGTATCCCAAAGGATCCAGGACCCAGGATCAGAATGTTTGCCCTTCACAATTTGCAGTCTGAGGTGCTCACTTTCAACACACGCCAGCATGGCAGTGTTGTAACCTCAACACCGGTGTAAGGCAACGCCAAGTTTGGTGAAAGCTTACAGCAATGGGCCCGGACGACCTATCTCTCTGCGGGGGTGGTTGAATCCCTACGACCGCTGTATTTGTTAAGTGGGCATAGCGGGTCCCTATATTTCCCAATAACTTTGGAACCTCATTCCCCCCATATCCTCTACACCCCCTAAATTCAATATAGGACCAACAAAAATTAAGCTTGGAAACGGATTCTCCATTGAATATCGCGATTTTTGGGGGGTTGCATCGTAAATTTCGGGTGTATAACCATCATACCACCACCATATCCTCGCTCCAAGCCACTGATGATGTTCGCCCACCGCAACTGCCCTTGCAATATCCACAGCGCCCAACGCCACTGGGAGCCTCGCGCCAGCGCGCCCAGCAGGGCGTTCAGGGTGAAGCCGTCCACCTGAGGCCACGGGAAAGTCACATGGATCCCTTGTTTGTTTGATATGTATCATTAAAAAAAACAATGGATTGGTTTAAGGGAAAATCTACAGGAAACCATGGTTTTTACCATCAAATATAATGTTTTCCTGTAAATTTTCCCATCATCCAATTCTATGAATAAAAAAACATGCATATACATTCATATTATACGTCCAGTATGGATGTATCATGATGTATACATTCATATTCCAGCTGACATCCATTCAAGCAAATCTGTCCCATCTTTGTGAAACAACACGTGGATATATTGATGTGCAACTCAGTGGAACAGTGGTGGCGTTTAGAACCAATCCCAGCATGGAAAAAATACCCACTGATGGCAACCCAAAGGGTAGAAACCTACGTTATCGCTATTTTAAATCATTTTAGTAGGGTTCTGATTTCACGTTTCTATCTTTTGGGGCGTCTGCTATCAGTGAACCCGCATCCATTCAGATGGCGCCTTCAGGGGTCGGTTGATGTGCTGAAGAAAGCTATGCAAAGCGAATTCCCAGTGAGAGGACTTCTCACCTGAGCCAGACTTGGTGAGAATGTTCCAAATGATGATAAAAAAACAAAACAACTGGTTTGGTAAATGTTGGTAAATGTTGGTAAATGGCTGGTTATTGGTTGCTTCATGGTCGGTGAATGGTTGGCGAACGGAGCTTTCCCAGCCAATGGGCTACCATAATCCCCAGGATATTATGTATCATCCCATCATCATCAACCATCTGGCATTTGAACATTGTTGATCATAATGTTCACCCCGGATTAATAACCCCCCCAATTTATTCATTTGCGAGGTTTCCAAATTTTCCGAAATAGTACTTGATGTTTCCCTTTTAAATGGTAGCCCGCAAAACAAGTAAACTAGGGGTTTATTAATCCTGAGTTGATATTCAGGGTTTGCCAGCTATGATGGTTATGTGTGGTTAGTTTTTAGTTCGGTAAAACCAACCAACTATAGTCACTGGTGTTTCTAAGTCACCTGCAAACCAATGGAACTTCAGACTCCATGGTCGTCACTGCTTGCAAATGAACCCAATTTATGTGATTTCCAGGAGCATACGATTCTAATTAGACATGTAGATCAAGATGCAAAGGGAGAAAAGTCAACATGCAATCAGCTGCACACATCATTGTGCATATGCGCATTGATATACATATATATATATAATATACACACCTATACTATATACATATATACATATATACAATAATATAATATACAATAATATAATATACAACAGTCACTAGCAATCAAGCTGTCAAACAGGAAGTGTCATTCAACGTGCAAGGACCATAAAAACCCACTTCAGGAAATCCAATTCCACCGAGGCTGGACTGAATCCACCATGGCTTCTTTGACAAAGGATTTCCATTTAGAAGGCTCTGACCATTGCAATCTGAGAGACCCAGGAAAGGTTTCAATTTTTATCATATATACATATATATATACCTATGAAATTACTGGTCCTTAGTGAATGTTGTGGAATCTGAAACTATCTCCACCTCATCCATCATCCATTCATGGCAAAACCCAGGCACATGCGCTCAAGGTGCCGTTGTAACACAGCAAATTCTGAGGCACCTGGGCGATGGTTTGAGCATGCATAATGGTTTCAAGAAACAATATGTTTTGAACATCATCAACATACGAAATTGTCACTCGCCAACTTTTCGGGATTCTCTTGGGGTCTTTATTTCATGTGGTTTCTAGGCTCATCAAAAACCATTTCCAAATCTCAAATTTGGGAGCTTTGGGGGGTGCTTATATTTAAAAAAAACACTGCCAACAAAATGGCATAGTTGAACCATGCAATTGGAGCGGCATGGACCATGGTGTTCACTGGAAATCATGGGGATGCAACTGATCAACACTCATCGGACTCAGCTAGATTTTTTTCTAGTGTCCAAATATAGCCCAGAGGCTCCATATATATGGAATATTCACCAACATTTCGACCATTATTGGGGTACATTTACATACATTTACATGTTGGTAAATAGGAACTACCCATGGAGCAAAAATTGGTGGACATGAGAACGCAGCACAAACATGGAGTGCGACTCTAACCATTACCGACTCAGCAAGGCCCAAAGTTTGGTTCCGAGTCGCCGGTGCCATGCTTTGTTCCAAATGCAGGGCTCGTGTCCATGCCAAGCCTTTCTCACCTTGGACGGGGTCGCAACCGCCCTCTCCGTGTTGGTCGAAGGGACCACCTTCTGCTGATACCCATCTTAGGAAAGGTTGGTGGATCGTTCCTTTGTGTTCCACTGCTGCTTTTAGATGCGTGCTACAGGATTCCAAGCTGCGGTTTATGGTTTTTTTTCCACAAAACTTGAACAAATAGTCAGATCACCTCTGGATCTTGCTGGGTTGGACCTTTGAGGGGGGTACCCTCAGTAGTCGATCCATGATGTGTCACCAGCACAAAACCCCATGTTTCAACCTACATTACCTTCTCGATTCTGCTGTCTACTACTTGTATGCATATATTTCCAGTAGTACCGCGCATGGCCGTGGCGGAAGTTTCAAAGATAGGACACCTATAGGAGAGGTTTTTTGTTCTGATGCTTGGATGGCAGAGCGAACCCACTGATGGACCGCAAGGTTGTTGAGTATCTGAGTCTCAGATTCTCTCTACCTATCTCTCTCTCTCTGTCTCTCTCTCTCTCTCTGCCGCCTTCCTTCTGTCTCCTTCCCTCTGTCTCCTTCCCTCTGTCTCCTTCCCTCTGTCTCCTTCTCTCTGTTTCTCTCTGTTTCTCTCCGTTTTTCTCTGTTTCTCTCTGTTTCTCTGGTTCTCTCTGTTTCTCTCTGTTTCTCTCTGTTTCTCTCTGTTTCTCTCTGTTTCTCTCTGTTTCTCTCTGTTTCTCTCTGTTTCTCTCTGTTTCTCTCTGTTTCTCTCTGTTTCTCTCTGTCTCTCTCTCTCTCTCTCTGTCTCTGTCTACCTCTCTCACTCTCTCTCTCTCTCTATCTCCCTCTCTCTCTCTCTATCTTTTTTTCTATCTATCGATCCATCCATCCATCCATCCATCCATCCATCTATCCATCCATCCATCCATCCATCCATCTCCCTCTCTCTGCATCTATCTCTATCCCCTCCTTCGTCTCAATTTATCTATCCATCTATCTATCTATCTGTCTGTCTGTCTGTCTGTCTGTCCAGAACTGGCTATATCTCTCTCTCTCTCTCTAGAGTAAGGGACCCACAGTTAGAATATGAAAAAATAAGTGAACGCAGATAGAATATGCTAATTTTGTACGCCGCGGCGTGTTCTAACTGCACTTGCAGTTAGAATATGTCAACAGTGATATGCTGTTTACAGTACTGCCGTCCGTTACTGCTGGTCCCTTACTGCATGTTTTTGAAGATAAAGATAAACATTAATCATTGTGCAGTGGGGCTATCCATCATAGCATTGTTTCCATGGCAAAGCCACCAGATACGCATCTGTTTCAACAGC
Source organism: Cladocopium goreaui (assembly GCA_947184155.2). Lineage (NCBI taxonomy): Eukaryota > Dinophyceae > Suessiales > Symbiodiniaceae > Cladocopium > Cladocopium goreaui. The sequence goes on along the minus strand of CAMXCT020000602.1, from coordinate 776,621 downwards.
TAATTATTATGCTAATTCCTTCGAAAACTCACAGAATATACAATCATATAATTCGCCATACATACTATGTACTGTCATATTCTATCTGCACCCCACATTTGGCATATTCTATCTGCAAATTTCTTCCGCGGCGATCTTGTTGCCGGCGAAAATTCACTTCGATAAATCCCCAACTTTCATATTCAAACTGCCGGTCCCCGCTAGTAGCTGTCTTTTCTTCTTCATCCATCTTCCTCAAAAAATGAAACCGGCCTCCCAAGTATAAAAGGGCCGAGTCGCAGGCGCTGATGGCTGCACTGTAAGAGAAGGCATCCACTTTAAAGTGCTGCAGCGCCTGCGGCGCAAGGCAAGCGTGGTGCTAGTGGGGCAACAAATTGTGAGTCGGTTGTTGAAACTGGGCATATAGAATGATATAAGCCCCATCAACTATGTATGTATGTATGTATATATATATATATATATGTATATATATATGTATATATATATGTATATATATATATGTGTGTGCGTATGTATATATATATAATATGAATATATCTGCTCCACGCAGAGGAATTATTTCACCCAGATCTGCCTGAGTGAAGATCCTAAGAGCACTGTTCCATTGGCCCGACTTCTCACCTCAGCGGAAGAATTGCTGTTCCCTTCGGCTTGTACCTACCCAGAGCTTAGAATGCTTAGCATCATCTCAGCTGGATGTAGTATGGTCCATCACTTCTGCAAACCACATGCCCATCCGGCTATTAGTTTCAACCTGCCGAACCCCACAGAATAAACGCGGACAAAACATCAAAGAATGAAAAATACCACAGCCAAAGAAACAAACGGTTGATCCGTCCAACATTAGCTTTGAAGAACAGTAGTGAGTTCAATTCTTTGTTGTATGACTGTAGCCTATGGCAGTCAAACGAACATGTGGTATTCTGCGACATATGTCCCATCATCCCGCCAAACTGGTTGGTAAATATTGGCTGCCATGATTCCCAACAAAGCAGTATAATTCCCAAACAATTAACTAATTAACTTATATACCACTTATAATTAATTTTAAAATTAGCTATAACCAATTAACTTAGTATATCTTAGTATTATTCCCAAAGCAGTTAGGGAATACGTTTAAATAATTCCTATTAATTCCTCACTTATATACCAATGGCATACTGTCCCTACCACAGGGCGCCGGTCTCCATCGCCATCTCAGGGAGGTGGCCAGTGAAGGTAAGGATAGACAAACACAACAATTATGTCAGGAATGTGGGTAAAACAATAATTTACAATAACCAACTATCCCCCAAATCACCACCTTTATAGGTGGTACAAGCCATTTCCAGTCATGGGTGGTTTGTGGCATTGTTTTACCCACATCAGCTCTATTTCCATGATATCCCCACATGGCGGTCTCAACGTCCCATCCTCCCATCGTCATTTGACGACCAGGCAGTTACCACCTCTGCTCCAAGTGACTTTCAACATACGCCAGATAGCACATTTGAACGCATCTGAATTTCCGGTGACCAAATACATTTATGGGCTTAGAGGAGCCAAACATGGGAGCTAGTCTCTGTATTTGAGACTCTGGATTGCGGAGCTCACGTGTACTGGCAATCAAAAAAGGCTAGCTGGAAAATCAACATAAATCAACCAAATAATGAATGAAGTTCTTCCAAAAATCCCCATTTAATCATTTAGTTTATGATAGTTTATGGATTTCCGATTGTTATGCTTGAGTGCCTTATTGGGGAACCCCAATAGATGGCCATCTATAAGAGGTCCCAGTCGCAAGCGTTCAGCACGCTGTTGTATGTGATCAGGGTGCAGTTGTACAGCAACCTCCTTGGGGTCGTGTGAAGATCCAACTGGAACCCTAAAAATTGCTTTTGGGAGACGGTTTTCTTGTTCTTAATGGCTATTTTTAGGGAGTTCCATATTATATGTTTTCAGGGACCGTACTTGGATGTGCCTCTCAGTAGCTATGTGGTTGTGTTTCGTGGCATTCACTTGTATGAGAAACAACAACATACCCAAGGAGTTGATGATTCTAATTTCACCATCATACCTGCAACATAACGGAGAACCTGCCACAACAGTCCATGCTCAACCCCAAACTTAGGATATACAGGAAACATCAGAAAACCTTTCAACTCAATCAATGTCTCTAACTTTAGTGTTCATTCCCTTGATTCCCTTGCAAGTATTTCCTGAAGATTTACGGGTTTTCCCAGTTTCATGGATCCAACGACGACCGCGGGACTCCAGCAGGGATGTGGCCAACCACCATTGGTCGAGGCCGCTAATCACCGTGTTCTGCATGATGATGTCGGCTTGCAGAAGGGCCAAAGATAACCTACACCACGTGGGCTGCAATGTTGCGGTACCGTGACAAAACACAATTTTGTGCTGAATTGAGTTGTTTTGAAAAATATGCACAACCGGCCAAAATCCGATTTGGTGGACCATCAATTTTCCAATTCAAAAAACAATCTTTTGTGCAAACGAACTGGCAGTGAAGCTGCTCAGGACCTCCGGGGTTAAAAACATGCTAGAGGCTTAAATGTTGGGTTGCTAAACTATGTTGGCCTTGCTTTTTATTTGTCCCGACGGAAAAGTCTATTTTTTTGTGGGATGAAACATATGGTCTTTACTCTTTACCAATCTAATCCCAAAAGGCGAGAACAAAATTGTCTGACTACAATCTGGCCAGGTACCCGAAATATAATATGCATACTTCTCTCGAAGCCTGGTTTAGCAGTGGATTTGTTCATGAACTAGCGGCCCGGTTATCAGGGGTATTCAATCTTATATGGGATATATCTCCCCATCTCAGGATGCTTAAACCATATTAAACCATTTTAAACTCCTCATTTTTTGCTGGTCAAAGCCCAAAGCCCACCTACTTACCATCCCAACTAATATGCAGCCTGGACAGGATGTGGAAACCCCAATTCCATTGGCGCTGGGTCTTCACTGCCACCGCAGCGGCGCTATGGGTGATGATGTCTGGCAGCAGGGCCCTGGCAGGGGGGCAACCCCAAAACTGGCCTGCTATCCTCGCAGGCCAAGATTCAAGAAATGTCCTTATCATATGATATCATGTTGCCAAAAAAAAGATTTCATTCATATGTGCCACAGCTCTAAGTATGTGTATATAAATGATATGAGAGTGAAAATCATTGGATTATTGAAAGGGTAACGAGGGTGGACACTTCCTGGTTTTGGATAAACGTGGATAAACTAAATCTAGTTCATGTAGCTTATTTGACCTTGAGCCATTGGGACTACTTCTTATAGGTTGTAACTATTTGTAACTGAAAATTGTTGTAAAAATCAGGTGGGTATGTGGGTTTCACAGTATTGGGAGGGTGTAGCTTGCCGTCTGGCACCTGCTTCGCAAGAGATCTTGGAGTTGCAGCGCTTCTGTCCAGGGATGGGCCTCCAGCATTACTCACAGCTCTGTGGTAGTGAAAGTGCTTGCTGCATATGACAAGATACTTCACTAACTTCCCCAACTTCCTGAAAAAAATAGGCAAATGGACACCCCAATCTCAAAGGATACTGTACAATTTGTTATTTGAACGTTGCAAACATCATCAAACATCTAGAATCGCACGTTATTACCGTTATTCTGACATTTTGAATAAGCATGAATAAACATCTATAAACATCTATAGACCATGTTGTGGCATTGCGACATCTTGTCGTTGCGACATGTATTTTTTGACGATACGTTGAGTGGCAGCCTTTTTTTTGGGCTGCCAAAGCTCCAATGGCATCGAGATCTGTTTTTTTACCTTCAATAGTGGTAATATGTGGTAATAATAATCAATAGTTTGCCTTCAATGACTGGAAATCAGCAAGCAATAGTCAATAGTTTGTCATTTTTTGTCATTTTTTGTCAATCTCTTGTCAATATCTTGGAATTTTGCTAATGTTCTATGAATTTCCATGAAAAACGAAGCTTTCAGCATAAAAAAGTGGTGAAAACCACGGAAAGACACCAGAGTTCCCCCCGACATGGATCCAAACAAAGGGACTTGGCACCAACGATGGATATCAGCACTTCGGGCACCAATCCAAGCACAGTTTCCTCTCTGTATCAAATGGAGCTGTTTAAAGACAACCAGCCATCTCAAGAAAGTTCCTGCAAACCTGCTGGCAAAAACAACAAGCCATGCAAGCTTTGGTTGAAGCGCCGGTCAAAGCATCTCAAGGTCAAGGTTTGCAGACCTGCTGGAAGACTTGCGCCATCCAAGCTGTGGTTGAAGTCCCTGCCAAAAGTCAAGGTTTGCAGACTTGCTTGAAAGGTGACACCGTCCAAGCTTTGGTTGAACCTGCAGCCAAGGCCAAAGTTTGCAAACCTGCTGGAAGACTTACGCCATCCAAAAATCAAGGTTTGCAGACTTGCTGGAAAAGTGACACCGTCCAAGCCTGCAGCCAAAGGTCAATGTTTGCAAACCTGCAGGAAAAGTTACACCATCCAAGCTTTGGTTGAAGCCAATGCCAAAAATCAAGGTTTGCAGACTTGCTGGAAAAGTGACACCGTCCAAGCTTCTGTTGAACCTGTAGCCAAAGGTCAAGGCTTGCAAATCTGCAGGAAGAGTTACGCCATCCAAGCTTCTGTTGAAATCGTAGCCAAGAGTCATTGTCTTGATGCTGCTTGGAAAGCTGGTTTGTTGAAGCCAGTCATTGAACCTATCGCCCAATTCCAGTTGTTGAAGGCTGCTCGGCAGGCCTTCAAGCTGCCTTGCCCACTCAATTCCTCCAATTCGTGTGAGCCCGTGCAGCGAGAACTCGTCATCATCCACCTGAGCTCCTGCCAAATATCCACACGGACATAGACATAGGACAAAGTGACACCTTCGCCAACGATCCCTTGCTGCCTGAGGGTCTGCTTCAAGCTCAGTGGCGACGATCCATGCTGCATGGTGATGCGTGACCCAGACTTGGAAGGCAACTCTGCACTGATCATCTGCCGCAGCTGGCGGCCAGTCTTCAGTTCAGGGGATTTTTCCCCGGGTCAAAAACTGCCCCAAATTGTGATTCAAAGCTCCACTTTTTTTTGGTCCCCAATACGAGAATTTGGCGATCATCCCCTCCAACCCGGTAACGTTGACGCACGCCCGAAGCCCTCGTTGTCGAAAATCAAAACTGCCCAATCTACAGGCCACCTCGGCCACCTCGGCCACCTCGGCCACCTTGCCAATCAGCTTTCAACAAGTGTATTCTTAATACTTCTTAATATTCATAGTTGCCTCATGACCATCGACAAAAATGGCTTTGCATGGCCCCACTGGATCACTTAAGTGCCACCACTTGGGTCCCTGAGAACACGGGGGATGGCTCAATACCTATGATGTTCCATATGTTTGGGGATGAACATCCACTTCCAAATATGTTAGGGTGAACGGGAGGGTAATAGATTTTTGGCTCATACATTCATACCTTCAGAGAAAAGCAAATCAAACTCGAAATTCTGTGGTACAGTAGTCGCTTCAGGACCCCAAAATAGGATAAAAACTATTCCATGTCTAAAATTGTTGAGCCAATGCCGCACCATACCGCCACATACTGCCTATAGGTGATGAAGCAACATCATTGAGCCCTAGCTTTGCGAAAAGCTGCGTGGAACGCCAAACATACCAAGTGCCATCGAGAGCAAGGAAATCTATAGCCCCACAAAAAATGACCCCTTAACAGCCCCTTACAGAAACCATGGTTACTTTTTTATAGGGAATTTACTGTACACAATTTCGGGACAACACCATGGGACTCACGCCTGGCCCGTCTGGTGAGCTCGAATGGCCGAGTTGTAGCAAATGATGTTCCTGAACCCACAAGCGCCATGGACTGAAATGAGGCTCTGAATATGGATGGCTTATGGCTATGAAACCAAAAGAAACACAATGAAACACATGGGGATATATAGAATATAGATGAATATAGAACATAGAAAAGCATGAAAAAAAGTCATTATATCTGCTCCAGAAAAATCTTCTTCTTAAAAACAACAGCAGCAAAAAAACAAGGTGTTGAGCCAAATGTACTACGGATTTACCCGGGATATTCAACCAACCTTGTGGTATTTGGGCGCGACTGAAAATGCATTGGGTACCCCGATTTCACAGTAGGGCATGAAAAATGTGGAACATGAGGTCTTAAACCAGTTTAAAACCCCATTTCCCAAACAAACCCCAATTTGCTTCAACCAAGGAGAGTGAGAATTTGGACAAAATAACCATAAATAACCCAGCAACCCGCAGATTTCAACCATGGAACTTTCCTCTGAGGGTGTCCCATTTTGTGTATTTTAATTTTGTGTAGATATAACGACAGTGTATACTGGACAATTCCTACTCCTTTATAACACTCAGGGGTAAAACCAGCAAACTAACTGGGGTGAACAAGCAAGTACACTGCTTCGATTTGTGTTCGTACGACAAAGTACACTCATGAGATCTGACCTGTTGCCTACAAAATGATGTCAAAACTCGGATCAAGTGCAATCTCAAGGATTCTTTAGGAACCTTCCAGCATCCCTGACAATCCACTGGATTATATAATTCAAGGCACTGTTTCAGGGAAGCATGTTTTTGATCATTATTTATCGACAAAGGTCTTCTCGGTTTGTTTCTTGTCAAGCCATGGGGTACATAGCCTGGTTGATGCTTTCCCGGTTGTGAGTTTCATGTGAAACCAATTGTGGGAACACATCTTCCCAGCAAAATTACGGTAACCCCTAAATAATAGCACAATAGGGTTTACCAACATTATTATAGGTTGTAGGTGGATTTTCTTCACACAAAAATATGGTATACCCCCCTCAGAAGGATAGCAGTTATAAGTAAGTCACCCCATTTAAAGAATGATAACCCCATTTATGGAATGATAACCCCATTTATCACAATATAAATGATTGGTAAATGGCTTTAACTGTAGGTGGGATTCAACAAATTTCATCCTTCTGGCAGTAAGCTTTCAACCGTGCGGCGCTCGCAGCTGGCAGCGCCTGACACCTCGCAGCCACTGCAGGGCTGAGGGCCAAAGCTTGGCACGCTCGCAAAGGTGGATTCCACCTGGGATTTGGTTCGGACTGGGATTCCCAAAAAAAATACAAGGTTGTGCCCTCCTAGATAGCTATAGGCTATAAGTTGTTTGAATCCCTACAAATTCTGTAACTATATAATCCATAGTTTTAATGGTTATCTTCCCATTCATCCACCCATCTTTGGTGGTGTTTCCCCATCTCCACGTCGCAACAGTCTCGCAGCTGCTACACGCGATGACGTCCATCTCCAGCGCCGCGTCTTCTGCGTCCTGCAGCAGCTGCAGCCCCTGCTGCCAGTGGAGCAGCTTGGCGCACACGGCCACCTCCTGGGGAACGATCTCCAACGGAGAGCCCGCAGGGGTGTGTCACATGTGGATTTAACATTGTGGGAACATGGTGATTCTCGGCATAGAAAAAATGCGATTTACTGAGTGGTTTTGTTGCGATTAAGCTACGGAAAATGGTGATTTACCTAGGGAAAATGGCTGATTGAACTGGGGAAAAAATGGTTTACCGAGGGAAAATTGTGATTTTACTAGTGAACAGTGAACATGGTGACTTACCAAGGTAGAATTTGGATTTACGTAGGGAAAATTGGGAGTGAACTAAGGGAAAATTGGAATTTAACTACGGGACATGGTGACTAAACTGGAGAAAAACATATTTGACCAACAAACATTGGGATCAACTTCACGAAATACTACCGTGTAGATTCATTTGGATTGTTTGACCCATAGGAAACCATTTCCTGCAATTCTTCCGTCAAGCAATTCTGGGATATTGATTTCACTCACCCAGAATGGTGATTTGACGGCTTTGACCAACAAGCATCAGGATACAAAGGGGTTCTGTCTCTCCATCACCATATCAAGGGTCCGGAAGATTGTTTTCCTACTAGCAATGGAGGGTTCCAGCTGACAATCTAGCCAACCCAAACAACATTTTACCCACCAAAAGTTTAAAAGCAAACTTGGACCCAGAAAAATGGGCACGCAGCTATCCAAAGTGATTCACCATTCCGTGATCCAACCTGGCAACGCTTTTGAATGCTAAGAACTGAGCAACATCATCTAGGGGATGTTCCAGTGACGAGTTTGACTACCAAAGGATAATTAAAATAATGCCACTACAGCCTACAGCCCCTAGTTTCTGAATGCCATTCTTTATCACCACGACTCCAAGTTAGATGTGCTTTCCAGTGAGTGACTAGATCCTAGAGAATCAGCAAGGCAAGCATGATTAAAACATCTCCGATCGGCTTGAGACAGTTTCCACCAGATGAAAGAAAACCGCCAAGCGTCTTGGATGGTCCTTAGACTGACTATGAGCAAAAATTATGTGCTGGCTGCCTGCATAGCCTGTATTGTCGCCTTCTGTAGCCAACCACAACCATTTGAGGCATTTTGCATCATTTCAAATAGGGGTATATATATTCAAGAAATAACAAGAATGAACCGCAATTGAAGATTGTTTTACTGTATAATTATCCATCTATCCTATCTCATGGCTTATTTGGGTCTACCTCGTTCCGACAACTGCCAAAAACTACCCACCCTTTGCCAAGTATCCTTGCAGCAGTCTTCAATCTGCATGCGAGCCATGGTTTCGCAGCGCGGCGGGACACCCGGATCAATCCGGGACCTTTTTGCGAAATCCTATCGCTTTCTGGGTGAGAACCTTGAGATCAAATCGTTGTGTGTCTCAAAATACCATCTGGTTATGACTAACATAGCCATGGTATAGATGGCCCATTTATAGATGGTTTACCTGGGTTTACCTATAAAAAATGGGTGATTTTCCATGGCTATATTAAATAATCAGAGGGTAGTTGGAAAAAACATCTCGAATCAAGACGAGTCGGTGGTGTATCAGCATCCCAACTATGCTTTGACTGCTATGATTTTGAAAAATTGAATGAGGTAGGTATGCTTTGACTGTTATGATTTTTAAAAAATGAATGAGGTAATTATGTTTTGATATTGTTGAGAAAAATGAAGCAATTAACAATATATAAACTGTTTTTTTGGACTGTTATGTTTTTTAATGAAAAAAAAGATTTGTTATACTGCTATGATATTAGTTTAGAAAACTTCAGTGAATCAACTTTTTTTACATTTTTTCCCCAGTCCCCACGGCGCCCCACAACGGTCCCCCCTTTTAAGGCCGTCCCGCGGGGCTTGCAGCGTCGCCAAGATGCGGAGGAGCGGCAGCGCCTCCCACGCCGCTGCACAACGGATCCTCGGAGCTGGTTTGTTGGTCCGTGGGGTACCGTCCGTTACTTAGGATTCAGGGTGAATGACTATAAATATATATATATATATAGTATACAGTATATATATATATATACCCATATATATACATATAATATATATATATATATTACTGTGTGTATGTATATGACTATATTTCTATATAATAATGTATTGTTAATATAGCTTATGTAATTATACAGGACTAACTAGGGATGTAAACCAACTTGTAACCAAGCGGCACCACCTTGTATAAGTGTTGTCCAGGATGTTTGGGAAGGCCACGAAAATTTGATTGTTGATTTTGATCACTCATACAGAAATTCAATGGATTGGATTAGGGGAAATTTACAGGAAAGCCGGAAAGCCCCATATTTAATGGGAAAATCAATGGTTTCCTGTAGATTTTCCCTTAAACCAAATTCAATAGTGGTATCAGTATCCCCCATTTTGTGGACACACCCGATGTTTCATTGGGGTGGTCCGATTTGCAAAGTTTCGGTGGGTTCAACTGCCTCAAATCAATTGGGCAGGCTTCATTCATTTTGGGGGCAATACATGGCATCCTAGAAATATACCTTCTGGTAATCTAACATAGCTATTGAAAATTGCCATTTATAATGGATTTACCCATTGAAAATTGTGATTTTCCATAGTTACTGGTATGTTAGTTTACCAGAGGGTATAACAAGTTACTTTATCCCCCAAAACTCAAAAAAAGAGTTGAGCAAGCACCACACAAGCCATTTAATTGACAGGAGCACTCTTTTGACCGTCACTCTCCATAGTGCAAAAAACACAGTGCCGCAGAAGTCCATTTTGGTCGCTGTCCCAGATAAATAATATAAATAGGACATCCAAGGAAGAACAACGCCTTTCAAAAGCCCAAAACGCAGTTATTTGCAGATCTAAAAACATGTTGGTTTCCCCATGTGTGCTGAAACATGTGACCTGTAGGTTAATCACTTGGTGGCTCACCCCAGTGAAGGGAAATTATAACTGGACTAATTCTACCCTTATCACTGATGTGAACTACAATCCACTTACGATTTTGGGGGGTGAACCACCAAGTACGCAACCATTGAACACCTCAAAACCAAACCGTCCGCCGCCGTCAATGCTGACACGCTTCGCGGCTTCTTCGCAAAGGGTGATTTCTGGATTCCCGGACTCCAGGAGTTGCACGATCCGCTGCCAGTGCGACAATCCTTGGGTCCAAGCAAGTGATATCTGAAGGGAGTTCTTCAACCAGGACACTGCTATGTTTGGAATATTTGGATGGGTTTATTTTGAAAAACATGTATTTTTTTTGACTAAGAACTGCCATGTGATGTGTTTGCCTTCCATTTGGCGAAGCTATTTTGCGTCATGACTATCCCCACAAAGAACGGCAAAATCATTCAAGAGTCGTTGACCGGTCATCTACATAAGGCCATACTATATTACTTACATCAAATCTTCGGAAAAAATGCACATTTCAGGAGCATGCTTGCAACATCTTGCAACCCACAGTCACATGTTCCTCCCATTGGAGTTTGACCCCTCTGGCTGTGTCGCCCGGCCGGATGCGAGGACATTGAATGAAATCTGGCTGGGCTGCAAGCTTTCCTGCTGAAGCCATCTACCGTGGATCCTGGGTTTAGAAAGCTTCAATGCCCATCTGCATACGACTTTGGTGGGTCAAAAGGAGGCCCAACTACCCACTTTTTTGGGGTGGTCTCTGGTCAATGGGCACAGGGCGAGTCCCCCCGGTTTCAATGGACATCTCACAGGGAAAGTGATGACAACCCATGGGATTGGGGGCTTCCAAATTTTGACTCATACCGAATATGAAGAATCCATTGAACCAAGAGGACCAACAGCCTTGACTAAAGACTTCAACCATCCCAGTTGCAACTTCAAGGCCCCTGTGACCATCCCACTTCAGTCCTGGGGTAGCTTTGAAATGAGACACCTGAGCTGAGTTGCACAGCAGTCGGATGGCCCGGCTCAAGCACATTTGCTAACATGTAGCAACGGTAAAACCACAAAACATGCACAAATTAAACCCGTTAATAGGTGAGAAACAGGTATATACAGTAGCAGGTGTTGATATGTGTTATTGATTTGTTGGTTAGTTGTCTATGGGCGCCCCAGCAAACTAAACTTCAAGTAACGCAGACCAGCGCCATTGCCTGCCCTTGCTGCAAGCGCTACTGGTGGTGTTAAAGGTCAAGGTGTTTGGCTGCCGCGACCGGTGAAACAGGCCAAGGGCATGGTGCCAGCGTTTCGCTTTCTCACATGCGCTGATGGCAGTATTGCAACTCAGCCTGGGAATGCGACTGGGGACCCCCGCGTATGGCCTTTCCCATATATTTCGGGGCCTTTGAATGTGGCCAATATGGACCCAATAGATCCCAATATCTCTGGCCCAGCCACTATTTACCCAATTATTCACTCACCATTTCAATGCATGGTGCCAACTATCACCTTAAAACAATTAATTGGGAAACCATGGGAAACCTACCTCAAAATCCAGAAGAATCAGATCAACTGAGAGTCGAGTCGGGCCCAAGCGAGGTACAACACATCTCATCCTGGGCGGGATGGGCTTGGGATGGCTGCCGATGGATTTGATCCAAATGGTGAATGGGTTTTCTGGAAATTCTGGAATAAACACATTATATATATTTATATTGGTTGGTGGTTGAGCCACCCCTCTGAAAAATATGAGTTCGTCAGTCGGGATGATGACATTCCCAACTGAATGGAAAAATATAGTCCAAATGTTGCAAACCACCAACCAGTTTACTTTAAATGGTCAGTGGCTTTTCTGGACAAAACCCTTGGTTTTTCTATGGAGAAAACCAATGGATTTTTGCATATTGGATTTGCCATCCCACAGCTGGTCCTTGGGGCATTTCCATGATGATTCCCAAACATAGCCTGTAATGAAGAACTTCCTTAGCTGGACATGATACATTTCCCCAGATGTGCATGTATTAAATTACTAGTGTGATTATACATATGTGTATATATATATAGAAAATTATGCAAATGCATTTCAATATAACAATAAAAATTCGGTTTCACCTGCCCTGCAACAAACTATGCCAGTCCCAAAACCCAGCCGCCCAGTGTCCAAGAGTTGCAGACCCTGCCGCCATTGCCCCGTTTCCTCGCAGGCGCTCAGACAGGCGTTGTGCGAAATCAAGTGAGCTCGGACAAGAATGCATCGCATCCTGGGCTTAAGCAGTGTTTTTTGGGGAACAATGGGACGATGTGGATTTGTATTGTGATTTTTAATGGATGTATAAATTATAATGCGATAAACAAGTAATTCAATTCGATATTTCAGTTGTTATAACACTACATGATAATATCATCTAATATCATATGTTGTGATGATTTTTTGAAAACATGTCATGATATGTTTTTTGTTTAAGACTTAAAGTATTGCATGTTGGGAACGATTTGCGGTTCCATGCACTTCTGGTGAGTTGTAGGGGATGGCTTGTGGCTTGGCTTTACAATAAAACATGTACAGCGCGGGGCCTTTCAGTATAATAACCCAAAAGAGCTATATAGAAAAGTCAACTGGTCCTTGCTAAAACCCTTCCAACATATGGTACATAGATTGCACTTTTAAAATAGGGGCGCCCCGAAATTCCGTTGCTTGTCATCATTTTCCGTATGATTTGTCCCATAAGTTGCGGTCCCATCCCCCATTTTGCAGTGCTGGATTGAAACAACAAGAAACGGTTGACGAATGAAATCCCCTGAAATAATGAATGGTGGTTACCCTATGTTATCATCATGTGAACTCTTGAATCACTAACTTGTTGCAATATTAATCTGAGTGATGGTTTCAATCCTCATGAAACCTACTAAGTAGTCGATATGTGTCAAACAACAATAAAACATCTATATGTTTTCCAGTGAGATGGGCAGCTGAATTCAGAAACTATGATATATATATATAAATACATATATATATACACATGTATAGTCGCAGGGGGGGTGTTAGATACCCTTGGCCAAAAATGTTCAAAAAAGATCCACTTTACTTCGAGTGATCCCCAAATTCATCCAGATTCTTCTATACATTATATATATATAATATACAAATATTCCAGCACCTAAGGGATATACCTGGAACATTTCAGAGAGCCCCTCAGCCCAAGCATCTCCGCGAGCAGGCGCAATGCAGCTTGCCAGGCGCTCGCCCGACCGCAGGCGGTCAGACAGGTGGTGCAACCGATGGCGTCCGCCTGAAGGCTGATCCCGGCAACATCCAGCAACAAATGATGGATTTACTGTAGCAACGTGGTGCCCCCCAGTGATGTTTGTTGGTTTATAATCCTCATTAACTATAGATATAACCCCCATAAACCCTAGTTATTGGAGTTATAAACCAACTTAGCTATCTTGGGGGCCTCACATTGTGGGATTTCATAGGGACTTAATGGAGACATTTTTGGAAAACCCATGGGGAATAACTGGGGATTTCCCTGAGATTTCAATGTGACTAGAAAATAGAAGAATCAAACATGTTTGACTTGGAAATGCCCTAAAAGTTTAGGCGTCTAGCTGCCTAGCTGGAAAAACAACTTCAATCAGGGATTTTCGAGCAAACCATGATTGATTACCAGAGGGTAAGCCGCAAAGAACCTGCAATTTTAACAAAGATAAACGACAACTTTCCTGCTTAATTCTGGAGAAATCTATCGAGATTATATTGAGATTGTATGAGATTATGTGCCAAAAGCTTACCCTGGTTGTACCAAAGGCACATGTTTTTTTTTGTTTCTGTACTACTTCCCCTTAGCCGCCAATTCTGACGTCGTTGATCCGGATTTCTGGAGATTCAGGCCATAAAAGGGTCGTGCCTGAAAACAACCAGTTATGGGTACTGAGTCACGGTTAAATATGTGGGATTTGAGCACCAACAAACTTAACTGGTTGGTGGTTGAGCCACCCCTCTGAAAAATATGAAAGTCAGTCGGGATGATGACATTCCGAATATATGGCACCAATCACTTAACTAACAAGTGCACTCCTCTTCAATACTTTGAAGTCGTCCCCTCCGCAATAGCTTTCGCGCAAAATTGTATGATCAATCAAGAAGTCTTCTCCACAGCTCGTGGGCCAATACAAAGCGCCAAACCCAAACCAGTAGGTAACCGCTGGTTGACCAACGCGAAACGTTCAGCAAGAAACAACAAAGCGAGGCTCGTCCCTGAACAAGGCAACAAAAACGCAACCTTTGCGGCTGATTGGGTAAATATATTATATCTATTTATATCCCAATGATTCCCAATACATGGCAAAAATGAGTTGCACTGCCCATCCAGTTGGTGTTCCCCATACTGTTGCTTGTTCATTTCCATTCCCATCATTCCCTATCTTTGCCCGTTAAATCACCCAGTTTCTCCCCAGGGCTCTTGCATTCCCGTGGCCTCCCCAATTCCGGCGAGAAGAATCTGCCTCAAGGTCTCCACGCTGAGCTGGCCACTACACCTGGCCCTGGTTCATAGCATTCACCTTTCATATTCCATGGTTTCAAATCGCTTAAACAAGAGACAGCAAAACAACCAATCACATGAGAAATTCTGCGTCCATTGATCAATTGCTAGGCTTTCAAACTGATTGACCTTCCAACTTTGATGGTTTCATCTTGTTAAAACAAACCAACTATAGCAAATGTTTGGAAAAACACACCGGAATTCTATTCTAATTTTCCTGAAACATCTCCAAAATCGAGCCACACAGCTCTCTCCCAGCGTTGAGTCTTCTCGCAGGCCACCAGCACTCCATTGTGGACCAGCAAATCCCCTTGAAGGCCTTGGAACATTTGTCAGAGATCCTGACGCACAAGATCCAAACATGGGGAAAAACGACAAACGACAAACGATATGTTGTGATATGCTGTGTATCAAATAATGTGTTGAAAAAGAGTTTCTTTATTTACTTGGATGCCTGGAAACGGTTGTTTTGAAAAAGTTGCATTGTGAGGCCCCAGTTTACCATAGCTATAGAGTTTTGACGCGCATAACTTGTTTAACATTTGGGTTCATTGGGGGATAAACCAACCAATAAAAATGTGAGAGATCCTTTTTTGTGGGTTCTACTGGGCACTGGGCAATCGGCAATGTTCAGTTGACGCGCTTGTTTCAAATGAATTCCGTATGCAAAGTCAAATTTGCAATCATTGATTTTGCCATTGCTATGTCTGCTATCAAAAGGGTACCCTTATTACCCACCAAGGTTGGTGAAAAATCCTGGTGGAACGTTGAGGGCAAGGCCGCAAGAAGTCCGGACAAGTCCACTTTCAATCATTGGTCCCTACTAAGTTACTAGCCTTAAAAGGGGCCCCAATTCATCCCCCACTTTAGTGTAGTGTGATATCAAAATATGATAGCTGCAGCGCCGCAATCCCATTCATTCTGATATTTCTTATGCTGTTGATTAATCCCCCTCTTCTTTATCATCCCCAATCTTGGATACCCTACACCTGAAAACAATCACTGACTAGTAATGACAAAATATACCACCAGTTGCAACAAAAATCCAGAACTAAAGTATCCATCCAGTTGGATTCTCATGTTGTTAGTTATGGTTATGCATATATATATATTATTCTATACTATATATATTATATATACTATATATATATTATAATATATATCTGACAAACATCTCAATGGTCCATCTCTAGCAGCCAGGAGGCCCAAAGTCTCGTGGAGCCTTTGCCACCTCGGCCACGGTTCCCTTGCAGTATCGGCTGCAAAAAACATGTACTGGTTTAATATGTGGTTAATATACTGTTAATATATGGTTAATATATGGTTATTATATGGTTATTATATCGTTAATGATGGTGAATAGTAATCTGGTTGGTGGTTTTAACCATCTTGAAAAATATTAGTCGATGGGAAGGATGACATCCCATATATGAAATGGAAAAAACACATGTTCCAAACCACCAATCAGATGTAGATAAGCCCAGGGATCCTTGACATGTACCATTTGCGGAAGCTGCAACATTTTGAGAAGGAATGAACGCAACGTAAGCATTGGTTGCTTCAAATGTTCTGCCACTGTTTGGGAAGCACCCAGCTTCTCCTCAAAGTTTGCACTTCATGGCTCAAACTTGAAATATGGTCTTGACATGTCTTAGCTACATGACATGTTCCCGATTTACGGCGAACATTAGCCATTGACCTACCCCTCAGAAAGGTTTAGGCAAATGTGGCCAATGTCACTGCACATTTCCACATTTGCTTCAATGATGTCATAAGTCAGAACTATACTAGTTTCCTCGGATTGGGCAATAAGTATTCCAGCTGTTCTGGGCTACAGCTCAGTTTATTCTAGCCAAAGGTGACTCCCAACAATTGATGGTCAATAAACCGTCATCAATGGTTGCTGGGTGGGTATATAATAAGCCATTTATGGTTGCCTTGCTTGTTGGGGGAAAAAGTTGAGCCGAGTTGAACCCCCATGATTTCCGGGGAACAAAAACCAAAGATCCTCCACCCCAACGCCCTTCAGCTCAGCGGCTCCAGTGCCTCTGCCCAGCGTTGATCGCAGCTTGTGATGAGAGCACTGCAGGTCAGCGAAGCAACTTTCAGCCCTTGCATCCGCAACTCCTCTGGAATTCTCCGGCCAAAAACCAAGGGAAAATAAGTGGATGAAACAATGGGTGAATGAAAATATGGGTCTGCCCAGTCCCTCGTATACATGTATAGACCATGTAAAAACTTATACATATATACACATTAGACTATATATAACTATATGCAGTATACATTTATATATATAGGCATGACCTTCTCTTCGTGGGAGTTCTATCTCCACATTTCCCTGTTTGAGAAATTTTGACGGTCAACCAGAATAGTCAAGGCAAACGCCCTTTCAACTTTCAGGACCAAATTCGAGAATCAAACCCACTTTTAATGGTAAAATATCCTTCCATAATCAAAGACTGTAATGTCAAATAAATCCTATTTCAAAATCTTTCAACGGTAAAACGATGCAAATCTCAATGGTCAAATCCCCTTTTGAGACTTAAGTCATGTTAAATTCACCTTCATTGTATAGTTCTGAATGGCAAATCCTCCTTCAACAGTTGTGTAAATCTACCCTCTGGCCTCCGGCAATTTGAAATAACAATGGAAACCATTGCACATTCAGTTTGATATTTCACCTATTAAACATTGCCATTTCCCATAGCAAACTCTTAAATTACCAAAGGGATACTGTACACATTCCGTTGGTCTAGGCACAAAAGAACCCCTGATTGTCCGTGACAGTCACAGTGGGAAACAAAAACGCATATAATCACATTGTCATAATTAACCACATGTACAAGTACAATCTTAAAAATATAAACAAAAACATCAGGAACAACCAAACTTAAACATATATAAATCACATTAAATCTGTTCTCAAATCACATATCAATCACATGAAAAATCTGTTCTCCATCCTCTGATTTCATGGCAAAACCATCGTCCTTCAGCGACACCTGCCATGCACCGCGCGACAGCACGACGGTCCAGGTCACCGTGTCCGGGCCAAGGCCATCCTTCCATGGGGTGCCATGGGGTGAAGGGGAAGGTGGAGCTGATTTAACTGGTGATTTAACTAGCGGATGGTTGACAAATGGTGATTTAACTGGACAAAAATTGTGATTTAAGGTGGGCAAATGGTGATTTAACGACTAAAAATGTTGATTTAACGACTAAACATGGTGATCTAACTAGCGAAAATGATGATTTAAGGAGGACAACTGGTGATATCATGGGGATATCACCAACAAACATCGGGATTTATGGAGATAGCTTCGATATATGATTCATATGCCATAGTTTTTGGAGCCAAAAATTAACTTAGTTATCCTTTCACCCCCCACCTTGTCGTTGTTCTCAAAATGTGAATCGGAGGTTATCTCCCCGATTATGTACTGATGTTTGGTCTTGAAGTAGTTGTCTTCAGTGATGACGGCACACGAGTCGCGGCTTCAGCATAGCGATACTTTCTTCCGGTGCTGCAGTGGTCTTGAGCCAGAAGGGGCAAGTTGACGCACCCCTTGGCGTTGGATCCTTGAGGGCTGCATTATGTGTGAGTGTACAGTGTTCCGTAGCCTACACTCTATTCGCACCCCCCACGCATGGCCAACTTTGTCGGCCACGCGGAAAGGAGTGTCCCTTGAATTGATCCACTAAATCTGCAGCTGTTCATTTGTTGAATTATGGAGAGCTAAAGTCCGTTCAGAACTTCAATTCTACATGGTGGCTTGCTACGATCTCTACCAAAAGATAAAGGTTCTGTTCATGTGCATGTCGACACGACGTAGTCGGTGTCAAGCATTGAGGTTCATCCGATGTGGCGTAGCCTGCATGGAGTCCCACTCAAGCATGTGAATTAAAAATCAAAACACAAAGATGACTATGGAACTAGAAGTTTACCTTCCCGTTCCTTCGTCGGTTGAGATGTAGACCGCTGCAGAAACTCAGCGTCTCGTGCAATGATGTTCAAAAAAAAATGTGGTTCTAAATTAGCCGGCTCAGAGTCCTCTCAGAAATCATTCGAAATGAAGTAGAGGTAAATCTCGAGCAATGATTGCATCCTCGCATCGCCAGGTTCAATCAGGACCTATGCAGAGGTCATATCGATTTATCATCTATATCCCCATCCATAGTATCCGTGTTGGTTCCAGTCTCCACCACGGTGCGAATAAGATCTTCCACCTTTCCCTTGGTCTTTTCCACCTTTCTGTGGCGGTGTCACTGGAGCTTGTTTTGGCGGAGGAGCGGCTTCGACGGTTCTCCATGTTGCTGACGATGATGCTTTCGCTTTTGACACTCTGCCCAGTGCTGGTGCTGCCTTCGGGGCTGCCTTTGATTTGCCAGCTGCTGGATTAGTACGTTCACGATCGGCAGGAATCGGGGTATCAGCAATCGCAAGTAGGTGGGCTTCTGTCATGTGGATGCCCCATCTTGGTCGTTGATCATCCCGCTGCTTGATGTGGTTGTAGTCATTGATTGCATCATACAGTCTTTGGAGTAGAGGTCGCGGCAATTGTCGGCCATTTTGAAGGATCAGATGCAAAACTGAAATTCTTCGAAGAGGAGGTCGAAGAGCACACACAATGTCAACTGGGTTCAGTGTGATCGTGTCTTGAAAGTCGACGTTCCTGAAGAAATAAACAGCGTTCACTCTGTATGCACCTGCAATGATTCTTCTGACTAGGACATCTTGTCGGTCAAGGGCTTCGCGGGCGGCTGTGGTCTTTCTCATCTCATCCCTTGTTGAGTCATGTTTCGACAGTTTCTCCATCTCTTCATCGTAGAAGATATTTTGCAAGTCTTCATATGTGTAACCGCATTCAAGGGTATACACGAGAAGTCGTTTGAGTACCACCGCCCCATAGTATGCATTGACGAATCCCTCTTCCATCCTCTTCCCCGATGTCGTCCTTTTGTTGTGGTCGGCCGATTTCCTGGTAGAGCTCTTTCATCTGTTGTGCAGTTGGTTCGATGAGTTCACCATTTTCATCCTCACCTAGGTATGGCACTCTTGAATCCAAGTCCATCCTGAATTTCTGGTTCTGTTGAAAGTGTTTCCATGCCGTCTCAATGTCTCCACAGAAGTTCCGTTGGAATAGTCTGTAGATCCTGACGATATGCAACCCAATCTGTAACAGGAGGATTTTGATGAGCTCCGGCTGAGCATCTCCAATTGTACAAGGCTCGATTGGTAGGACTTTTGATCCAAACTCAACCCTTTTCAGCCACTTGGGGTACTCAATCACTGCATCATGAGCCTCTCCAGCCTCGTATTCCTCGATGTTGATTTCATCGACCTCTATTTCTTCATCGTCGTTCTCATCAGTTTGTTTTCCTTCCTCATTGATGAATTTATCGACCTCATCTTGCTCTCTAAAGTCTCTTCTCTCATCATTGATGTCGCCCTTCTTCGAGGCTTGATCATCATTTTCTTCTTCTTGTTGAGGTTCTTGTTCTGGACTCTTCATGGTGACGTCATCATCATCTTGCATCAGCTCGTCGTCATCATCGTCACCTGTCAAATCGATCTTCACCTCCTCCCATGCTTTCTTGACATGGTCTTTGAGATCTTCTTCTCGGTAATGTGATTCAGCACTTGGTACTGTAGCCACGGTGATCTTGATTCGCTTTCTCCATCCATGGCTCACCAAAAATCCTTTGCACATCACACAAATCGATAATGGTGCAGGGGTTTCCATCAGACATGCGGGGCATAGTCGATGGTCCTCTTTGCTAGGATGATGAGTGACTGCTAACAATGATATTGCATCATTCCAATCCGGATGTCCAGGGAATAATCTGTGAGCATGACTGAAGTGACCGGTCTTGATATCGACAAGCTTTCGAAGTTCGTTCAGATCGGGAGATGATTCATCAGGCACGATGTTCCCAATGAGTTTGTCAAATCGTTCAATGGTGGCCACCCTCCTTGCTCCTTGCACAGAAAGTACAAGTTGATCTTTTCCCTTTGTGATCATAAGACGGTAGTAGTCCTTTTCCTTCCAATCATAGTACCAAACTGCATCGAATGATTCGAATGGAATTGTTTCTTGGACCAAGATGTGTCCGTCTGCTGACAATCGAGGGGAGAACTTGGCGATGGAATCGTACGTGATGTAGATGTAGACAAGATCAGTTTGTTCGATCTTCCTGAATCTCAGCACCGTCTGACTTCGTACGTCCCACGGTGCGAATGGCACGAAGAACGTATTGATGCGGTCGCCTCCTCCTCCGGGACGTAGTCCCCCTGAGCATCGGTAATTGATCCTATTCAATTAGATTTTGACCTTATTGAATCCAGCTTTTTTTCAATATATTTAATTGAAGTTATTGAAAATTGCATCAATTAGAAAACCCATGGTTTCTCACTTCAAAATTCAATAGAGATGTGATGGTTTAGAAAGGCCAAAAATCAATTAGAAATTCAATTAGAAATTCAATTGGGAAATCAATTAGGTAACCATTGAGACCATGCACCACCACCCCCAGAAGCAACATTTTTACTGACTGCATGCTGCATGTGTTTTTGGGTGAAACTTTGTGGCTTATCCTTTAACCAAGGATTCATGAAAGCAACTTTGTGCAAGCAGCCATTGCAAGCCAGAATCGACGATCAGAACAAGGATTGATCTGATCACCCCCTGAATGGCAAGGGTTGCATGCTTTGATGAGTTGAAAAAATAATATTGATCAATTGCAGCAGCCTGGAACCCTTTCATCAAGGGTTGCATGCTTCAGCTTTTCTCAAGCTGTGTGGTGGCATTCTAAGGATCATCCTGACAGCTGACAAGCCCAAACCCCAGCCTCACCAGCTGCAAATGCAAAAGGATTCGATATTTGGCATTGATCTTTTGGCTCATCTTGGTGCTTTTGACACCCATTGCCACACTGGCCCCTAATCTACTGATTTTCCCAACAAAGTCTTCTGCTCTAAAGTTCCAGCAATTCCTAGGGTTCAAGAATTGGCTGTCCCTCACCATGTGGTGTAGTGTATGGTGCTTCATCACAAGATGAAACAGAAGCCTGTCATTTTCCTGTGCCCAGATATTCAAGCTATCATAGTGGGCAAAGAACCTTTTCTCAAGGTTTCTGGCTTGCATGTATTCTTTGCTGCTGGGAAAAATACCAATTCTGTCAAAGAGCTGAATCAGATCCACCATGCATTGCAAGGCTGACACCATGTCCCTGTGCTGTTCCTGCTTCCTATCCAGCATATTCTTGATAACTGGCAATAGGGCCACACAGAGGTGTTTCATCTCAGCACCTTTGCAGTCAAGCTTTGCAAACTGCTTGTGTGGCTTTGCAACATCGCAGATCATGGACAATTTGAGGTTTGTCAGTCTTGTTGGTGCAGATGACCTTTTGTAGACTTCTTGGATTTCTTCAAAAATGAAGGCTAGTCTTTCTGATGGCTTGACAGATTGGACACCTTTGCCATCAAAGAAGGCCATGTAATGCAATATTGATCCAACTAAGTGTGCACATACACCTCTGACAAACAGGACATGAAGTCCATCATGCCTCACCATCCTAGTAGTCAGCCCTGGCACTGAGAACAAAGGATGATTGGCTTTGCCTTTTAGCAAGGCTGCTTTGGTGTCCACATATGTGAACCTCTGCTTTTCTTCTTTTACAATTTTGAAGCTTTTCCCCTTTTCACAAGGGGTACCTTTACTGAATGGCTGCTTGCAGTCGCAATCCCAACATGGGCTGGTTGCATTCCAGTGTGGGAGGTGGAGGGTGTTTGAATACATTTCATGGTCCCCCTGCACTGCCCATACCACTGCCCATACCACTGCCCTGTAATTTCCAGGGGTGAGAGGTAATCCTTTCAGGGCATGAAAGGGTGACCCTTTCAACAAGGGTTCATTCTTTGGTCCCACCTCAGGGTGATAGCCTTTCAACAAGGCTTCCAGGCTCCATGTGACCCATTCCATTATTGGATCCCATGTGCTTTCAGTGGTGCATGCCTTGGGTATGGCTGATACCAAGAAATGGGCAGCAAGGGAATGATATTGACACAGGAGCCCACCCCAATTCCAAACTTGTAGAGAATCTCTGCTCTGGAACTCGACACCATCACAATGGATGAAGAGAGGAATTGTTTTTTGCTTTTCCTGGACACAATTAGTGTATGTCCCATGCCTTTCATCAAGGCATATTGGATGCTGGTACAGCCTGTCATCTTTCACCTTTTCAACACCTTTCCAAAAAGAGTGGAGGTCCTGGGTCCCAAACAGGTTATGGAATTGATCTGGGTAATGGTGTGCCAGATCACTGAAAAGGATGTGTGGCAGGAAGATGCTGGCATCTTCTACCAAAACCTTGGAGGTTTTTGGTTCCAGCACTGGCACCTGCACATGGATTGCAGGGGTGAGCTTGGTGTCCTGGCAGTAATGGGTCATGATATCTCTATGCACATTCCCAGGAATTTCTCCCCAATGGCCAGTAGATGCAATTTGGGCCAGTTCAGGGTGGGTGGCACCATCTAGGATTGCCATGTGGGCAAGTTCTTGCATGGCTTTGGCTGAGATGTGCCCATGGCTCCACATGGTGAGAAGTAATGTGCCTAAAGCACTTGGCACCTCCTGCTCCCCTTTCAACAAGGGCTCACTGCCACCTGCCTCCTTTGCCATCTCAAGCTTCCAGCCTCTGATCCTTTTTGCTTTTGGCTCCATGGATGCACTCTTTCAACAAGAGTTGCAAGCCTGCCCTTTCAACAAGGGTGGTAGCTCTCCAATCAGCACCTCCTGCTACACCCTGGCAGCCATGGAACAGCTTTGCAGTTGCTTAGCCAAAAAAAGCCGCAGGCCATGGAAACATGCATGCATACATGTTTTTTTTGCAACCCAAAGCTGCCTACTTCATGACTACACATTTATTGGTAGATATGTTAAGCAAAATTACAGTAGGTGGAAAACTCTCACACACACACACTTATTGAAAACAACAATTAATTAACAACCCTACAAAGAACAAACATATTACCCTCCCCCCAGCTCAGCACATTTTTGCTGCATCAGAGATCCTGGCAGTTGGAAAAAAACCACAAAAGCTGCAGCAGATCCTTTGAGCAAGGACAGGCAACATCCTTTCAACAAGGATAGCCATTTCCAAAGCCATGTTCTATGCTAAAATGCTGCCACCCTTTGAGCAAGGGCTGAAGGCTTCACATGCTTGCACTATCCTTTTCAGCAGAGCATCATTGTAGGAAGTTCCTTTAAGCAAGGATTGCAGCAAAACCCACCTTGGAACAAGGTGTGTCAAAAACCCTTTGAGCAAGGGTTGCTGGCTGGATTTCCACACATTCACTTCTTGGTTGATGCCCTGGAACCAGCTTTGTTTGCAAGGCCAACACATTCTTTGATTTCATCCTTGAGCTCCTTTGTTTTGTTGGCAGCCCCTACAATGATATCTTTTGCTGCTTGCAAGCTATACTGGTTCCCCTTGAGCTTGAGAAGTTTCTTCAGCTGTTCTGCTTGCTGCTGCACATCCTTCATCAAATCTTCATAGTCCTCGCGAGCAGCCTTGGTAAGCCTTCCAGCTTTGTGGCAGTTGGAAATTGCTTCTTCCATGTTGGAGATGGCCAGGATGCAGCTTTCCTTGGCCTTTTGTGCTTTTACCAAGCACTTGTTCCACTCTGTTTTCTCATCATCTTTGTTGTCCTCCTTTTCTTTGTCTTTCCCATCTCCATTGGTGATAGCCAGGGGGGCTCTATTTCCTTTGCTTCCTTTGCCTCCCCTGCCTCCTTTGCTACCAGAGGCTCTTTGCCCTTTGCCAGATGCCTCAGCATCTTGCAGCATGTGGTGCCCTCCTTTTCCCCATTCTTTCATGAAGTGATCTTCATGATCAGCAGTGGCTGCATTTTCCACACCCATGGAATGCTGCCTCTTCCTGGTCACCTCAGTGCTGCCAGTGATGTCTCCCAAGTCTTTGTATTGGTACACATCAGGTGTGTAAGGATCAGATCTCCACTGGATCCTTCCACTTCGGATGTGGAGCTGGAGCTCATCACCAAATTGATCAATCATTTGCTTTTCTGTCTTCCAAGTGTCACCTTTTATCAAGGTGTGCTTGGTTCCAAAGGTTGCAGTGCTGTTGAAAAACTTCTTGCTCTGGTTTTCAACAAACCAAAGCAAAGAAGCCAACCCCTTCTGAGTCTTGTTGAGGGCATCATGCTCTTCCTGGGCTTCCTTGTCACCTTTCATAGCAGTTTGATGCTTGGACCAAATCTGGCCCCTTTCATTGGGCTTGATGATTTCTTTCAAGTTCTGTGCTGCTTCTTCTGCGGTGTCAGCACTTGCTGTGGCATGTTCAACTTTTTCCTTCAAACTAAGTTTCCCCAATTTGTCAAGCTGGCTTTTGGTCAGCTTGGTTTTGTTGCCTTTCATCAAGGCTTGTTTTCCTTTGCCAGTGGCTTTCTTAGAAGAAGCACTTTCAGACTTTGGCTTTGGACCTTTCATCAAGGTCTTGGATTTCACTTTCATGGCTTTCATCACCTTCTTGGGTGCCATGGCTACACTACCTATGTATGGCAATACTAGAGTTTGAGCCTAAATATTTCAAAACAACAAACAATTGTTTTGCCTTTTAGCAAGGCTTCCTACCTGAAAACCGCACCCTTGGAGCTGGATTGTTTTGGGTTCCCCTGAGCTAGTTGTGGTGGTTGCCCTTTTTGGATTAATAACAAATAATCATACAATTTATTTCATACATTGTATTTTGAAAACTAGAATATTGTTTATAACCAAACATATATACCCCAATTTGTTTCAACAAAACCAAGAAACAAACACATTGAACACCAAAACCAAACACATAAACAACCCATTGCATGGACAAACATTTTTCATTGCCCTTGTTGAAAGGGCAGTGAAACCCAAAAATGTGCTGTTTGAAATGTATTTGGTGGACCATGGTCTTTAGTGACTACATGCTTGTAATGGTGTGATCTGGGTATGAAAAAAAACACTGGATTGAAAAAAAAATAAAAATTTAGTGAATTCTGATGAAATCTGATGAAATCTGATGAAATCATGGTTTCATCAGATTTCATCAGATTTCATCAGATTTCATCAGATTTCATCAGATTTCATCAGATTTCATCAGATTTCATCAGATTTCATTTTTCTACAATTTTTCACCTCACCATTTGTTTTTTTTCCCACCCAGATCAATGTCAAATAAAAAATATGGAACACCCTTTTGTGGCATAAACAGACCAAATTTATTGAAAGGGAATTGCAACAGTGCAGAGTTATGAACCCTTAGAAAAATATTCAAATGTATAAATGTTTGAAAATATGTAGTGAACAATTACTTCTGAATTGAGGCCCCATTGCATAGATAACCCAATGTGAACTGTTTTACTTCAGCCTTTTACCAAGGCTATACCTTTTTCAAATTTGTATAGGGCTCCAAAAATAATAGGGCATCCTGGTTAAACAAAAAACTGCTGATTGGAAAACAATTTGAACATCTGAAAATGCAATTGGCTGCATGCAAGGTATTTTATTTATTTAGTCACCAGGTAAACCAAAACAAAAAATGTTTCCTGTGAAAACAAAACACCCATATGGTGCAGGCAACCAATTTATTTTTGGGGGATGTTTGCATGTTTTTTTTCCTAATTTACAGTTGTAAACATGAACAAACACACAAACAAACCTGCAAACACTGTACCCACCCAAACCCTCCCAACATGTTTTTTTTCTTCACTGCCATCCCTGCAGTTGAGGGTGCAAACCCAGGTCAGCTGAAAAGCTCAATCCTTTTAACAAGGAGAGCCAGCAAATTTGGGGGGAAGACCCACCTTTTAACAAGGTGTTTTGTTTTGTGCCAGGCACCTTTGAGCAAGGTGTGTTTTTTTTTTTAATCCCTTCATTTTTGTACCCTTCATTTTTGTACCCTTTGAGCAAGGGTTGGCTGCACCTTTTTGGGTCTCAGTTTTTTTTCCAGGACATTCTTACCCTTTGAGCAAGGGTTAGTTCTTTACCTGCCACTGCTTCTTTCTCTTGTTCTCATCCAGGATGAAGCAGTTGATGGCATCTGCCAGGTATCTGTGGCAAAAGGCTGCCCCTGCAGGCTTGTTCCCCTTGTTCCACACATGCTTCTCATGTGGTGTGGTGATGGGGTACAGCCTTTTAGCAAGGCCTCAGAACCTCTGCTGTGTCATCTATTAAGACACTGATCCCTTGGCTCAGCAGGTATTCTACTTTGCCATTGGGGCCACACCTTTGGTCTGTCCTGGTCATGGACTCCCAGCCATCCCAAGCACCCAGTGCCTCACTGTGGACTTGTCTCCACCTGTTTTCACCACAGTAAGACACCAGGTGCACTTTGTAGCCCAGCTGCCTGAGCCTGTCCAGGCACCTGATGCTCTGGGGGTAGATGTGCCCCTTGACCTCCAGCACATCGTGGTGGTCAATGGCAATCTGTGGCTTGTCCCTTTTATCAAGGGATGTGGCTGGATCTTCCCTTTGATCAAGGGATGTGTCCATTGCTGCTGGTCCCCTGCTGCTGCTGCTGCTGCTGCTGGCTTTCTCCTCAGGTTTCTTTTTGGCAGCAGCTTTATTTCTGGCAGCCTGCTCCTCCTTGACCACTTCCAGCCTGCTAGGGCCAAACTCCAGCTTGGGTGTTTGACCCCTTCCTTTTTGGTTGGCCCTGCTGTCTCTGTTGTCCATGCTGTCCTCTGAAGAGGACATGTCCTCTGAAGTGGACATGCTCTCCCCAGAGGAGATCTGCACTTCCTGGACCCCTTTGGCTGGATTGGGCCCCACCCTTTGAGCAAGGGTTGTTTTCTCTTCTTTTTTGTCCTCCTCCTTCACCCTTGGCTTTTCCTTTTCTGCCTTCTCTGCTTCTCTTTTTTCTTTCTCTTCATCTTCTTGCTTTTTCTTTTTGTCCTCTTCTTCTTTCAATCTTTTTTCTTCCTCTTCCTCTTGTTTTTTGAGCTCTGCTTCTGCTTGTTCCCTGGCAATCCTCTTTTCATAGGACCTTTGTTGGTAGTGCAGCCTTCTTTTGTGGCTCACTGTCCCAGTGCCAGCTGGTCTGCCTTTGTTGTTCCTTTTTTTGGACAGTGGGGCTGCATCAGAGGCACCTGTCCTCCAGGTGTTTTTTTTCTCCTCCTCCTCTGGCCTTTTATCAAGGCTTTCCTCTTGCCTTTTATCAAGGCTTTCCCCTTTCCAATTCTCTTTCCAATCCTCCTCCCAATCCCAATCATCCCAATCCCAATCCCAATCATCCCATGAGGACTGGCCCCATGAGGGCTGGTCCCAATCCCAGGACTGCCACCCCCAATCCTTGTCATCCCAAGAGGACATCCCTTTGACACAAGGGATATATGTGACCCTTTGAACAAGGGTGAATTTTGGCCCTTTTACCAAGGGCTAAGTTAAAAAAACCTTGTCCAGTTGGTGGTGCTGCAGGTGCAAACACAAAGGCGAGGCTGGAGCAAGGGCGAATTTCTAGGCTAGAGCCTAAAAACAACAGACATAAACATTCAGACCAGGTGGCTTCCCATTAAAGGGGTACCTTTTGATTATTTTGAAAAACATGTTATTTAAACATTCATCCCCATATTTCCAAACCAGTACCCCAAAAAATTAAAGGTGGTTCAAAAAACATTTTTTCAATTGCCACAAAACTTCAAACCTTTTTTCAACCCAAACCAGTACCCCAAAAAAATATAGGGGGGTCTAAAAACATTTTTTCAATTAACCCCATATTTTCAACCCAATTATATATTTTTCTTGTACCCACTACACTAATATATTTGGAAGGGTGCCTCCCCAAACCTTTCAAACCACCAAAACAACAGGGTTACCCAAACATTTTTTTGTGGAACACACCACCAGGCCCAACAGCCCAACAGCAGCTTTCTTTTTCTAGTACTCTACTTGTCTGAAATACTCTCTAGCTGCCCTCCCCTTTCAGAAGGGTGCTTGCCTAAACACCTTTTACCAAGGTGTGCCTGCAGCCCCCCTTTCAACAAGGGTCCCCAAAGCTATCAAAGCCTTTCACCCAGGGTTCCATGTAAACCATGTCCTTTCAACAAGGAGTGCAGTGAATCCTTTCAACAAGGATTGAAGGCAAACTAGCATTGAAGAGCAAATCCTTTGAACAAGGACTTGCACAAATCCATGGGCAATCTCTTTCATGCCCTTTGCACTGATGTGCCCATAGTGCCAGGGGGTGAGCAATTCCTGAACTTGCATGATTTCTCTGCTGTTCCCCCTTTCAGCAAGGGGTCTCTTTCTTTTTCCTTTCCTTGCAAGAGCTTCTCAAAGATATCAAAGGCACTATCCTTTCAACAAGGATTGAAGCTGGAGTGTCAGCACAGCTCACCCCTGAGTTTCAAAGCTTCCTGTTTGCTCAAGTTCTCTGCTTTAATCTTCTTGTAAATTTTCTGGATGATTTCTTTGTAGCTTGCAGACCTGACACTGCTGACTTCCACAACCAGCTTGGGCTTTGCTTTTTCCTCCTTGCTGCCCATGATGTAGGCCCTCTGTGGCTTTCTTGCATAGGTGATGCTCAGCTTCACCCATGGCCTCTTGTCACTTTTAGCAAGTGCACATGCAGGCCTCTTCATGCCTTTCACTTTAGCAGAGGCTGGCATCTTCAGCTTTTTTCTTTCTTCTGGCCTTTGGGCTTTTTGAACCCCATGGCTTCTGCAAATTGCTCTGAATGCTCTTGTTCTTCTTCAGGGGGGTTGGTGGCCATGGCTCCCTTTCTCCTTCTGAGGAAGCTTGGGGGTGGTGAAGCAGCTGCAGAGCATGCAGATTGGCCTTTCAACAAGGCTTCTTGACCACTTCTCTTCTTAGCACTGTTCTCCCCTTTTAGCAAGGGCTGCTTTTCACCTTCACCTTTTCCCTTCTGTTCTGGTGTTTTGAATTCAGTGGGATATCCATCTGACCCCAGGGAAACTTCTGAGGTCTCCTTCTTGAGCTTTCTTTTTGGTTCTTCCCCTGCAATGACAATGCTGCCAACCACATTTTGCAGCTCTGCAATTTCTGCACCAGTCAGCTTTCCAGCTGCTTTCCTCACCTCCTCTGGGGAATTCTTTAACCTTCGCATGTGGTGCAAGACCACCCCAATCCTTTCACATCGAAGGTTGCTCCAAACAGTCCCATTCCATTTGGAAGTGTTCAAATTGGGCTTGGAGCACACAAGCTGTAAGAGTGCTCCCCTCAGTGGGTTGGAGTGAATTTCACATGATGGTGAAGCTTTTATCAAGCTTTTCACCAGGGGAAGCACTTGAAGCAACCCCTTTGGGTCAATACTTTGATTCCTTGACACATGGTCATATGCTCCAAACTGAGGCAGTAAGTCATCATGCCTGGATAAAGTATCGAACAAAATGCCAGGGTCTATGTAGGACTTGACAAAATTTCTATGACCACCTTTTCCAGACATTCCTTTGACCAAGGAATGCTTTCCTCCTTCTAACAAGGAGTGGCTTGCTCCTCAAGGCAGAGCTGTCAACAGGTTGCTATAGCTAATTTGCTTGGTGGTGCTATAGCTTGAGCACTTAAATTGGAAAACAGCTGCAGCACCATTCACCAACACTCATGACTTATGTTTTCAAGGTACCTGCAGATTACATGCCAACCAGCACTCATGGCATATATGGTTTTTAAGACACCAGCAAATTCAATTAGATTTTCAGTTCAAAAATCAATTAGATTTTCATTGTATTTACCTGTTTTACAACTACCAAAAATCAATTGGAAAACTCATATGTTAGTTCAATAAGGCATGCTGAAAAAATCAAAAGGGATTTTATTGAAAATTTCAATTATTTCAAAGAAATTCAAGGTCAATAAGAAAACCATGGATTTAATTGAATAGGATCAATTACCGATGCTCAGGGCCTTCTCTGAAGATTTGAGCGATGTTGTCAAAAGTGGTGCAATGAAATCCTCCTCCGAGAGTGTATCCTACTCCAGCTGGAGTAGGATTCATCTGATAGGAAGTCTTCTTGTCTTCGATGTGCACACCGCCTTGAACTCTTGAATGTGCCATAGGGGCACGGATTGCCACCGGCCAAAGCCAAATCTCTCGATCTGCTGTGCCGATCTCCAACCTCAGTGTGTGTCGTTCAAGTCTCGAGGTCAATCCATCATTGAAGTTGTTCATGATGTATTCCAACTCACCTTTTGTGACCTTGAGTCCTAGCACTTGAGCTCGGATTCTTTTCGTTTGCTTGTACTCAGTGAAGATCACTCTCTGGAAATTGTTCCACCTCTCAACAAGTATCGGGTAATTGACGTGGGTCGTTCCAGCCAATGTATGTTGGTCTCTCCAAATGTTGTCGTACTTCAAGATCGACTCGACATTGACCCAACCTGCTTCATCGCATGCCCACGGTGATTTCGATTGTCCTTGACGCAACCCACGGAGTGGCGTAGCGCTGCATTGAATCTTTTCGACAATTCGACTATCCATTGCGGATTTTCCCAATTGTTGCCCATCCATTCATTCTCGCCATATCGATGCACCTTACTCCATCCAAATCCAAGATATTCTTCTCCATTGATGCGAGCAAGTTGAAGTGTACCAATGTTGTGGCCATGTGTGAATGGTTGGATGTACTTGAAGTTCCAGTTGTCTCCACGTTGTTTTCTTTCTTCAGTAAGCCATTTCACATATTCATCATGATCAATGGGGTTCCAAGCGTTCAGCTCCTCAATGGTCGGCAAAACAGGCGGGGATTCCTCAGCCGCACGTTCAATCAGCACATCAAGCTCGTGACGATTCTTCACACCTCGGCTGATTGGGTTGACTTCGACGCCATTCACTAAGTACTGTCCTCCTTCTTCACGATCACCAATGTCGTACATAAAGGCTGACTGGCTGTAGAAGCATTTGGTCACTTCTTCTTTCTCAGTGAATCTGGTCCTTCCCCAACGTTTTCCTCGTGGCATGACGTTCTTCGGGAGCTTGTCTTTTCTGCCTCTTGTCGCAGCTTTGGATCTTTCCGAAGACGATGGGGATTTGGACTTCTGGTCCATGATCAATCTCATGCGCCATAGGGTGTTCTTCATGTTCTCGTCATCTGGTGTGGTACATTCGTCAATGTCATGCATTCCACCACAAATGAAACAATATTGAACACTTGATGCGTCAGCAATCAGCTTCTCAAGTTGCTCACGGATGTTCCGCACCTCAGTTCGGCGCTTCTTCGCTTCCGAAGGTTGGCCCCCCACGTCCTCTTCTTCCTCCTCAATTTCGATGTCACCAGCTCCGGCATCAGTTTCTCCTGAAGTCTGTTCTGCTCGAGGGCCCCGCGCCGTAGGCGTCGTGGTCTCCTCTTCAGGCTCACCAACTTCATCCTCCTCCTCATCGCTTGATGAGACTTCAATCATTTCAGGATGGTCATCGTAGTTGGCTTCCGGGAGCATCGGCATTCTGGTGATCTTCTTCTGCAGGAGTAGGTCAAAGATTCCCGCTTCTTTCAAGACTGTTGTCACCATATTGTTCTCGACCGGTGGGATGTATGCTTTCCTGGATCGGTTTCGCTTCGTGTTGATGGTGTCGGTGGGTCGACATGAACTGCTGAAGAGCCAGAATGATTCTTCCAGTCCTGCGAGGCAACTGTCAAGGTTTGCCCCCCATCCACCAAACATAGTAGGGAATTGAATACCCAGGTCAAGCATCCCAAGCCAGAATTCGAAAATGTCGCCGACATACTCAGCTGTCGCAGTTGGATTGAGCATGGATGCGATCTCCTCCTTGGTCAATACGGTCTTCATGTAGTCATGATAAGCGACGTTTCCACCATCCCAAAGCAGTCTGTAAAACCATCGAATTCGGTGTGATCCACCTCCGCAATCCTCTGTACGAGTTTCACGTTGCACATTGAATTGGGGCAACAGGTCTCGTCTGCATTTTCCCTTCACCATGTATGCAGGCATGCGGATGGCACCTCGATGTGATACCTGTTTGAGAACATCGCTTGTCGTCCTGTATCCTGATAGCATTGCAAGTGTCGCAGTAACCAAAAATCCACGGAGGTCCTTTTCGGCTTCCATTTCTCTCCAGTCAACGCACTCGTTGTAGATGTTGAGCAATCTTGCAGCTACTCTTGCATCCTGTGAAAATTCATCCATCCCAATGTCTTCAGTTCCGTAGATTGCCGCTCTTGTCCAATTGCTTGCGCAGTTCAGACATCTTGTGCGGTTCTCAGTGCAGGTATTCAATCTCGAATCATTTTGATGAAATCCTTTGCACACATCGCACATCAATTCGGAATCTTCGGTTACCTCAACCCAATGCTCATCCACATCTGTCAGGGGCTCCGGGGTGAATACTCCTCGTCGGATGTCTGACCATGCTTTTCGCTGGACCGAATCTTTCATGTGCTTCATCCCTCCGATGATGTTTGCCGATCCAGCTTGAGCATCTGTTATCTCTCCAGCACGAATGCTGGGAACAATTCGTGGATGTTCTGTGCATCGTTTGATGGTTTCAATGTCAAATCCGGTGTTCTTCACATGGACGCACTCTTCATTCAGATCATGGACTGTATCATGATCCATAGCACAATGTAAGAAGACCTTCTGTCGCATCAGTGACTTTTCAAGCATAGCCCAAATGACTTCCTTGCCTTCACCTTCTTTCCAGTAGAAAGGCTCACGTCCACAAGCATATATCTGTTTCCAGAATCTTTCATTGGTGGAGTGAATGATGCCCTTTTCCCTCAAGATTCTTGCAAGCTCCTCGGCCATGGATACAATCGA
Source organism: Cladocopium goreaui (assembly GCA_947184155.2). NCBI lineage: Eukaryota > Dinophyceae > Suessiales > Symbiodiniaceae > Cladocopium > Cladocopium goreaui. The sequence goes on along the minus strand of CAMXCT020000602.1, from coordinate 743,041 downwards.
AGATTGGGACCCAAGAAACCGGGCGTCTTTCAGAATGTTGACGAAAATTGGAAGAGGTGCTGCTTGGCTGATATCTGTGATGATCTCCGCCAATTTGATGATGAAGTCTGCATTTGGCATCAGTATGCGATTTTGTCCTCTGAATAATGCTGCGAAAGAGATCCAAATGTGAACAGTGGCACCTGAGAACGCGTTGGCGTTGGTTCGTAGGAAAGTCAATGCTTTCGTTGCCAGTTTCAAGAAATCCTCGGGCTTCTCCAGGGATTCATAGGGAAGTTGGTACACCTTGATGGATGAAAGACCCATGTTGTTGAGCCCAGCCTCAATGTCATTGATGATTCTCGAGCTAGATCTCATTTGGTAGGTCAAATCCGTCAAGATGAGGGCTTTGTTGTTTCTCACTTGTCCTCCCAATTCGTCCCATTGGTCCGTCCAAGGCTTCCCGATGATGAACTGTCCAATTTTGTTTCCCAACTTCTTGAGCTTGACTCGAATCTCGCCCTCCACCGTATCTTCAATGCCCAATGTCAGCATAGCTAGGACCTCCGTCACTGGATATCCTTTGCATCTGACAAACTCGGTGGTCGTGATGATATAGTGGTAGAGCTTCAACCATTCGTAGTCGCTCTCATTGATCATGTGGGAATCAAGTTGTCCTTCTGTCAGCATGTTGAAAGATAGAGCAGCATGAAATGTCAATCTTCTCAAATACTGTTTCCAGATCAAATTGGTTCCATACTTGTGAGTAGTGTGAGGACCCTCTACGATAGAAAGCACAAAGTCTTTGCCGGATCTCAAGAATGCAATTCTCTGTTCTTCACGTGCATAATCTTCGGCAGTATGGAGACGCACTTCCACGGTTGAAGGTTTCCTCCTCTTCATCCAGTCTTCAGTTGGAATCCAATTTTCATCTCTTTCTGGTTCGGTACGACCCTGAGATGTCGCTCCAGGTCCAGATCGGAAAGCTGCATGGGTCGACGAAGATGAACCTCCGCCAGTCGATGATCTCGGCATCTTCTTCGGTTGAATGTTCGAACTTTGTGATTGTTGCGATGCCTTTGGTTGTGATCCCTCCGTAGGAGCGGATGTACTCTGGGCACTCGGTCCAGTTGATGTGTCATCATTCACCCATGAAGGTTCCTCATTGTTCCAGAAGTCGACTTCGTCGGGTCTTCGTCCATCTTTGAAGTTCAGGGGAACATCCCAGTTGTCGAAATTGTGCATGCCTCCAGCCGTTCCAGCTTGAGTCTCGGTCATCACGGTGGTGAAATCTTTGAGTGAGCTGTGACAGGCATGACGTCTTTCTTTCTCAGTGTACCTGGCTCCTTCATCGGCAATCGAGACATTGTAACCATGCCCGATCAGGATTCCCTGAGGGATGTCAAAGACCTTGAGGATCGAGAACTGGATCTCGGATAATTCTGCTACCTTCGACAAATTCCCATCTCCTCGAGCGCTGGTCTTGTGTCTTTCGAGTGTCGTGCCGAGGGCTAACAAGCATAAGAAATGATTCTGGGCTGCACTCCTTCCCTTCGGTTGGTTGGTTTCAAATGCGATCACATCTTTCATCACATCCTGCAAGATGATCTGATTCGATGGGTTCTGCTCGTTGTGATACCTCAATGCATGTCCTAGGTGTCTCATCTGGATCTCAACCATGTTCTTCATTGCCGTCAAATAGCTATCATTGTCAGATGGAGACTTCGGATTCACCTTGGTCAACTCGTCCATGACTTTGAAGTATTCGGCGGTCCTTGTCACAGCTAGCCAGGATGTTGCACTAGGATCTGTGTTGAATGATGGTGTTCCTCGATAAATTTGTTTCATGCTTCGGATCTTCGCCTCAGTCTCTGCAGCAGTGGCTTGATCATCAAAAGGTTCGGGAAAGTGTCCTTTGGACAATACGATCCAGAGCTCATCAAGTCTGTCGTAGATCTCTTTGTCCATGAAGCGTCCCATAGTTGCATCTTCATATGGGCATCTGCTGGCAAAGACCTTCACGAATCTCGACCCTTTTGACAAAAACTCCCATCCGGAACACTTCTTCTCGATGTCCTGCGCTCTCTGCAGCAACTTGTAGGCTACTTCCAGGGCTTGGGCAGTTGCTTCACTGGTGTGCCTGGAGTTCGCGAAGTAGGCTGAGTAGACAACTGCAGGCGGCATGCCAAATCTAATCCATTGATTGGCTGTGTCCTCATCTGAGATCAGGCGAAAGTTCGAGCCTCGGGTGTCTCGGAATGGTAATGGAGTCTTGGCTGCAATGGTTCCTTCAGACAATCCTTTCAGCACTCGTAATGCAACGGTGATTCGGCTTCCGGAGAATTGCCCTACTGAGTTCAGATCATGGGTTTCGGCCATCCCGCTTTGTACAGAAGAAAGTTGTACGGACCGTAGGTCTCGTAACAACAGCTCGAGCAGCGGAAATAGTTGTACGGACCGTAGGTCTCGTAACAACCAATCGGAGTCGAATTCAGAAAGCGGTCGACACGAAAATGAAAAGTGCCACGAAGAACGAACCGAAGTTGATGTCAATCTCGAAAAGCACCAGTGCAGTAGCGATCGCTCGAACGAATGGTCAATGGCGTCGAGCTCTCGAGTAGCACAAACGGATGTTGCCACCGACTTGATTGGGTGACTGCGGACATTCTCGGAATCACGAGACATTTCAGCTTTCAGTTGTTCATCACATGCAAGCGGCTTCCAACGTTTCATCACTCTGACGTTCACAAATGGACTATTCCTGGTTACATGATCATTGATTCCATTCATGATGATCTTGGCTATCCACTTGGTGTAAACTTGAGTAATGCGAGTTTCCCTACCGGCACACTCAGCATGGTCATGACGGCGATCACATCTTCTATGAAGCTTTGGAAAAGACACCCCCCATGTAACAATCTTCCATGGTTTCTTGATTGGTTTGGGAGTCTCTTGGAATTGTGATTTCAAGCCATACATGCATCCATCAAATTTGTGCTCATGAGATACGGTTCCTTCCACAAGGTCAGTCATTCTACGGTCCTTCCAATAGTCACAACCCCTAGGCAACTCAAGCAAGGCTGGTGATCCCATGTTGATAAGTTCACTTAGCACTGATGTAAACACTTCCCACATCGCCCAGAAGATCTGCTTCTTTGCTTCGATGAGTTGTGTCGTTGCTTCGCTTACCCATCGGTTGATTCGGTTCCATGGTGAACCTCCTGTACATGGACCTGCAAAGAACACTGAATCAAGTTTGGTCCGAAGGCATCGCCTTGCTTTACTGATTCCGTACGGAGAGAGCATGTCGTCATCTTCAGTGATTGGCACGACATGAAACTTCATTTCGTCCTTCATTTTGTTCTGCAAGAACGTAAACCAATTTCTCTCTTCCGAACATAACAAGACGAAGCATGGGACTGCTTGAGGAACTTCGATCAAATTGATTGCAAGGGAAAACTTCGCATACTTTGATGTCATCAAGTCACAAGGTGATTTGGAAAATTGAAATTCCAAAGTTCTGTTTTTCTTTTCTCTCCAAAGGATTACCGACACCTTGGGATGGTCAACCTCATGTTTGCCTACTTCAATGTGATATTGATAGGGGACAAAAACATCAGTGATGGGAATAGTATTCACGTCATTGCAATTGGTGCAGAGTGTGATTACTCCCTGACTCACTTTACAGTTCTTACCTCCATTGATCACTTCAGCATTGGCGAGCACCTTGAATGTCGATCTTCCTGTCCAAAACTCATTCAACTTGTTTGTTGATTCATGATTGTCGCCCTTGAATCTCCATATGTCTTTGATCACTCGAGTGTTGGTTTTGAACTTTTGTTCAGTTTCCCTTTCATCACATATGATCCTAGGGTCACAGGGACAGTCTTCGCAATCCTGTGGCACAAAGTTTTGCCTTCTTGGCGTTTTGTGAATTCGGATCAATGTCTCTTTCCCATCCCACTGCCAATGGTCTTCATTTTTCTTACCTAACACTTGGGATTTTCGGGTGGATTTTACAAACGGAATATTATCATTGATGTCCAATTCCGGATGCTTATGACATAGGCCAGGTGTTGAAGTGGACTGTGGGTGCCCCTTTTCACTGTGCGAATGCCATCCTTCACCCTCACTCCCCCCATGAACAAGGCGCATAAGCGTATTGATCACACGTGTGGCTGGCTGAAGGCACTGGTGAATGGATTTCGGGTGTTGAGACGGTGATGTCTGTGCATCTAAAAACAAGGCATCAACCGAGAACATCAGCATTGGTGAATCGGTCGGATGCTGTACACGGTCATGTGGCGTTGACGCACACGAGTCACGTAGTGAGCTCGAGTGGGCAGGCGGGGCATGCACGTGCTTTGACGACATCACCCGGTGGGTTGAGGTCGTTGAAACGGATTGTGAAACAGTGTCCGGGATCAACGGCTGCTTGTTGGGTGAGTGATACTGAAAACACGCTCGTTCAACCCACTTATCAAATCTGATAGCCTGCTCTGGTGGAGATGCACGGTGTTCGACCTTTGTCCACGCACCATTGAGAAGAACCCATGTGGATCTCAATACATCTGGCGGCACTATCAAGCCGGGTGGCTTAGGACGATAAAACACCGGTTGCTTGACGACAAAGATGGGATCCATACCTGGCAAGTATTGTAGCTTCTCTTTACTAGTCAAACCCTTCCTATACACTTCTTTCGGCAAAATAGGGGTTTCCGTGTATGGGAAGTTTGGGATGTCCTCAGTTTTGGATTGGAAAACTTGGCGAGTAGTCATATCGACATCGGTGCTTGGCTGCAACATGTCCAATACTTCTTTGCTCTGCAAGTCCTGAGGTTCCAACAAGTTGATTAGCATACAAGCTTTCTTCCATGCCATGGGATTCTTGAACCCTTTAGTATGGATATCTGCTGCCATTTTGGCTGTAATTTCATAGATCAATACAAAATGATCCTTTTGGAAATGTTCATGCATGGAGGCGATGGAAATACCATGTGTGCGCTCCAAATGACGCATGGTTGGATTCCGTCCTGATCTGACAACACCAATCATACCTTGATTATCGTCATGAAACAGGAGTTGAGGAAAAACTTTGGCTAAGACTTTCCACAGACTTAATGCGGGAATTCCGAGAGTCCTAAGTGCAGTATCTGCAGCCACAATTTCAGCTTCGGGGGTAGAATGACTAACACACCCTTGTCGCTTACTTCCACCAGCAAGTGGGAATCTTGTGAACTTACCTTGGACTTGTAAATGCGATCCTGAAGTTGATCTCAAGGATTGGGCACATCCAGCGAAATCCGCATCTGCAAATAGTCCTAATGATAAATCTTCGATTTTGTCTCCGACCCATCCTATCATCTTAAGGGACAATGTGGAATTAACATAACACATTAGGTGATGAAGACGGGCGTCATCATCCTTTGTCCATTTGGTCACATTACGTGCCAATGCATTGATGGATCTCAAAAGGTCAAACCGCGCAATGCGGGCTGCATACAGCAGCTTCATAAGCACACTAGCTGCATGCGGAGCTAGATTCCCTCGGCTCAGTGTCTCACTGTCTTGGCCAGGACGTGAGTTGCCAGTCTCGGAGAGAGCAGGCATATCTGGATCGAAGGAATGTGCACACCAAGGACACTCAACTTTGCGTTTTCCATCGGAAGGAGCTCGATACGGGCTGCTTTTCGTTTCCTCTGGAAGGCTTGGAGTTGATACCTTTTTCAATTTTGTGTCCTTACCAATGATGTCAAGATACTTTTCCACCGATAACTTTAACAATCCTTCCATGTTATAAGTTATGGTCTTGACTTTCTTACCATTATGCAATTGGGTCTCACCTTGGGATAAAACACATCCTAAGTAAAGTCCCAAGTCGGTTTCGGGTTCAATGCGCAAGAACAGTGCGCAGCATTTCCCAACCTTTGGCCAGATTTTCGGAGGGCCCAGCAAGCTTAAGATCATCCACATAGATTACCAACAGCAATTTGAGCTCATCATGAAAATACATAGAAGGCCATTCCTCTCCAATGGGTTTAAAACCAATTTCTTGAACTTTCTTGTCACAATGTTGTTCCCACATCGTGCCTGAATCGGGATGTCCATACAGGGCTTTGTCGAGTCTTACGACAGGGCGACGAAACTTCCAGTACTGTATCTCAGGAGGCCATGCATCAGTGGGTAACTCCACCCAACACAAAGGTCCCTTCAACTTGGCCTGGATGTATGCCTGAATCGCATCTGCCAGCTTGACGGAGTGCCCAGGAAGACATCCGTAGAAATCGGCCCATCGTGAGGCTTCGAAGGAAGCAGGGGAATTTCCCAAGTCTTGGAAGAATGCTGCCTCCCAATGCTGATTCTTCACCTGATTTCCTAGTAGAACGCCTCTTCCTTTGAATTTTCGACCAGGATTGTCTTCGGACAACTGGTAATTCTTTTCCACGCATATGCCATGGACTCTGGCCATATGTACTTCCTTTTTATTCTTCTTGGCCTCTGCAACAACATCGTCATATTCACGAACCATTGTAAAGTCGAATACTTCTTGATCACGAAGGCCTTTCCACTCCTTAAGCATTGCCTCTTTGGCCTTTGGGTTAGACTCAATCTCAGCTCTGCCCACAGGTCGTGAAACCATCGCGTTGAAAAGTTTGCTTCCAAGGCCCCCTGATGGTATCTTGGTTCGGTGACTTTGATTGGATGCAGAAGTACACGGCATAGTTGGGAATGGAATGTATTCATCATCATCAGTGGCTATGTCCTTCACGTTCTTGACGTTAACACATTTGCCATTCTTGATCATTATCGATTCGCCTGGCGTAGCCACGGAGAATCTCGAAATCTCACCTGACAATGTGCTCCAAACTTCACCACTCCACGATGCTTTAGGGCCACGTCCTCTCTCGACCTCCGACCATTCATCCCATTCAGTGAGGTATTCCTCGTCGTCCGGGACGTCAGTAGAGGCATCGGAACATGGACTAGCATCAGCATTCCTCTTCACTTTTCGACAATCAATGTATCGTCTTCCATGTACATCGTCATCATCGACTATGTCGTACAGATCAAGATACGTACTTGTACATGTGATAGGTAAGGTAACTTTGTTCTTCACAACTTCACCAACACCTGCATCAGACTTCTTCGACTTTGAATGAGAGTCATCCTTCTTACTTTCATCACCACCTTCATCGTCCTTGGACTTCGGCTCGTCCTTGTCTTTCTTTGAATCTTTCTTCTCCTTCTTCCTTGCTTTCTTCTTCTTTTCTTCGACCAATCTTTTGGCTTTGTCATCGGCCTCTTTCTTCTCCAGCTTCTTCTTCTCGGCTTTGAGGATGGTATTCCGGTCAGACTGGGAGAGTTTGCGCCATTCTTCAGGAGAATAGGTCCCTTTGGGACGCAATGACGTTCTGAACATTCGTCTACCGTCATCTCCAATCTTGTATGGGTAACCCTTAACGTTCAACTTGACCTTCTCACCATCGTCATTGAGGTATATCTTCCCATCTCCGGCTTTGCCCTTCTTCCAATGGTCTGGTTGGGCGTCGATCAATTCCTGGAGAGTCATCTCTTCTGGATCTTTGTCTTTGTCGAAGATATCCTCGGAGTCATCAAGAGGCTTCTTTGAAATCTTTCCACCACTTGGTCCAGGTCCACCGTCGTCTCCGTCATCAAGCTCATCATCATCTTCATCTTGGTCATGTTCTTCATCATCTCCATGAGGCACTTTGGAGGGATCACCATCGAGGATTTCCCTTTCTTTCATTCCTTCCAACGTGGTGTTCACCCTCTCATATTCTTGCTTGCATGGAAATGTCAGTGGGGTGACCATCTCGACCTTTTCAGTCAAATGAGGTTTGAGAAGACGGTGTTCGGGTTTGCTAGCATCGTCACCAAGGTTCTGATGTACGAATTCACTCAGAGGCCATACTTTATATTGTCTTGACCAATGCATCCCTGGACCAATGTGATACCCTGCAAACACTCCTGGAATAGAATCAGGCCCAAACTTGTGGAGTTGTCCCGCTTCTCTGGTCTTCGGAGGCTTGTAGTTCACACGAGCACCATAGGGAATGAGTTTGCCAGCAAATTCAGATCCATGGAGTTTGCACCAAGCGCTCAATTCATCATCGTTGGGTTCTACGTTGAGCAGATGACATACACAAAGGATTGCTGTTCTCCAGAAACAAGGTGGTAATCCAGCTTCCAAAAGACATGTAGAAGTAGCTGTGAGAATAAATTGGTTCGTCCTTTCGGCGATTGAATTGGTTTGAGGTCTCCCAGGCAACGAATGATCAATTGGGATCTTCATCTCGTTCATAGCTTCAATGAACTGAGGAGCATGATCAGAGTAGGCCTGTCTGACCTTCTTGGCGCCGATGAACTGTTTCACTGCTCTGACTACATCGTCTTTGGTCATTCGATCAGATGGATAAGCACCAATGATCCCTGTAAAACAGTCTCTGACAACCAACACTTCCTTCTCGAGGACCAATACGTCATCATGGACTTTGGATGTGTCCACTGCATCAAAGGTAATGAGGTCGCCAAACTTCTTGAGTTCCCTTTTGTATGCACCACGACGAGTCTTGAAGTGCTTCATCTTTGCTCGAATGCATGAGTCGCAATATGGATTCTTGTATCTGTGGGTCAATTTTTGATTCAAGCTATTGGCTTCTCTCTTGAGTGTTCCTCTTTTGGCTACCCTGGATTCACCTTCGACAACATCGATCTCGATGTCATCTTCATCACCTTCAGCGGCGTCTTCAGGAGCACCATGACCATCATCTTCGAAGTCAGTCTCTTCACCAGGAGGTCCGTCAAACGGAGTTCCAGGTTCATATTCGCCGTCTTCAGGTGGTTCTTCTTCTTCTCCAGGGGTTGCCGAATGATTCTGCCGGTTCATTGCTCTTCTCTTCTTCTTCTTCTTGAGCTTCTTGACGTATCGGGAACAATTGTGGTCCTCAGTCGATGTCTCAAGACCACTTTCTCCATCGAGATGTACTCTTCGTGAGGGTTGACCAACATCATCAATATCGTTGAAGTCGTTGAATCCATCTTGGGAATGTGTCAATAGGTCATGGATCTTCGATGCATGATGGCATTCATGAGGAGTGCATTCGTATGTTCCAAGATCAACATAGGGGATATTGTCGTGGATTGTCAGATCTATGCGTTCTCCATCCTTCGTAATCATGAATGGCATTTGACCAGATGGCCATACAAAGGAATATCCTTCTTCCATGCATCGTTTCCCGAGAGACATCACAGACGGAGTGTCGTCCAGTACATAAGCATGAGATGTCACATCAAAGGTTCCCAGGTCAATCTCCGCTTCCGTCTGAGTAGCAGTTGAACCGTTAGCGGTGTGGAACATGATAGGATCACAAGTTCGTTGCTTCAAGTTCATCCTTTCGGCTTTCCTTGCGGAAATCAGATCGTGTCCGCTGCCAGAATCCAGGATGAATCTTCGATCTTTGGCTTGTACTGGTAATGAAATGCACATCAAGTTCTTGGACTTCATGAGGGATTTTTCAATTTCGTGTTCAACAAGCTCTTCTGTAAAAGTCAAGTCATCACGATCATCGTCCAGCTTGATCAACATGTCGAACTTGGGGCCAATGATGATTCTAACTTCATCAACAAAACGATGAGGTCCGCATCTGTCCATGATGATTGCTTTGGCCCGTGCTCGGACTGAACCAAGTGTGTTGTCGGACTTGGACTGATCGTCGGTCAAATCATCGACTTTCCAGAAGACATACTGCCTGTTGGGGTCACGATACATACGCTTGGGTAGTCCCTCCTGGTAGTTCTCAATGGCAATCTCGTGCACTTCAGGTTCCAGTTCGAAAGAGATCCTGCGATCATCAGAAGACTTCTTTGCGCTGGCTATCCTCGGCGAGGTATAATCCATAGAATCTTCATTGTCGCTATCAAAGAAGGAGTCAATGGTAATGGGAGTTGCTTTCTTCTTTGGAGTCTTCTTGCTGGTCTTCTCCGATGATGCTGAAGGCGATTGGTCCGCATGTAGGAATTTACATTTGCTCCCAAACGTGCAGGTACCCTTCTGCCAATTCCAACATACCTTCTTTTTGGGTCCAGCTGAAGATGAACTTCCTTTACTCTTTCCCCTTGGTGAATCTCGACTTCCATTTCTGCCTTTCTTACCTTTCATCTTGGCATCATAGACCTTCTGAGAATGACTGTAAAGACATTTGTCACCTTTGTTGCATCCTCCTTTATTGAAGAAGTAGTTGCAGAAAATCTTCTTCTTATCAACGGGTGAAGATGATCTTCCCTTCCCACCTTTCCCTTTCTTGTTGTTCTTGTCGGCATGAGATTTCGGAGAAGGTGTTGGAAGTACTGATGCAGCTTCACTCTTCGCCTTGGCTTTAGGTCGTTTGGGAGGATCACCTGTAGACGATGCAGCTGCTTCGTTCTCCTTCTTGGTCTTAATGGGAGCAGCAGGTTTGTCAGCATCTTCCAGGGCAGGTGTTGTCTTGTTAGGGGACAATGACAGTTTCACTGCACGTTCTCTATCTTTCAACAGTCGTTCTTGTTTTCCCCGTGCTATGTATCCTTTGATCATACCGGTCAGGAATTCATAGGTCTTTTCAGGATGCCCTTCATCATAGGTACGGTATCGGCTGATATCGAAAGACATAAGCTTTGAATGTTCAATCTTCCGGAACAATGTATCACGCAGGGAATTTGCAGAAGGCAGATCATCATGTTTCATGTTGTATATGATGTCAAGCCATTTGTTGTAGAAGGCCTCAAGTTGGTCATCTCCATAGTAATTGAACATGTACAAATGATGGGCGTTATAGAGAACCTCAGTGTGGTCAGGCGACTTGAAGCTAATCAATACCATTGCGAATAGTTCTCGCCCTTTGATGAAGTCCCCACTCCTCCCATACATTTGGTTCTTCATAGACATGTCATATTTCACTTGCATGGACTTGTCCCCAGCATTGTCAATGACTTTCCTCAAGGCATTGGAGAGCTTGGCATCAATGGATTGGAATCTTACATCGGGTGCTTTGGCCAGAGCTTCTAAGTCAGGTTGATCTGCAAGACACGGAGCTAGCCACGCTTTCCAATCTTCATAGTTTCGATCTCCACTTGCAACACAAACTTCATGAACGACACTTCCCTTCCAGGATGAAAGTTCAGTGGTCTTAGGCCAGGGTTGGAGGCTGATCTTTTCGGCTTCTCTTAGAGATACGGATGACTTGGATCTATCCTTCTCAAGGTTCTCCAACTCCTTGACATTTGTGTTGTACTCGTTCCTGAGCTTTTCGAAGGCTTCAGCTTCTGCTCGGTATTCCTGCTCTTCATCATTGGCACGATCTTCAGCTTGAGAGAAATTATTCTTGTAATAATCTTTCCGATCTTCCATCTTCTTCAACTCATCTTGAAGATTTCGAACTTCAACGTTCTTCTCTTGCTTAATCTCGTCCAACTCTGCTTTCAGTTTGGCACATTTCTCTTCACATCCATTCCGAGGCATGCACTACTGGGGTACCCATGTAATGTAGTCGGTCTATTCAATGATGAAGAAGAATGAGCCTGGTTTTCCAACTTCAGGGCAGCAATGGTGCTTGACATCTCTTCTACCTCAGCAAAACGCTCATTAGCCAATTGATGCATCTCGGTCAAGTGGCTTTCAGGAATGGAATAGTCGGTCGCACCTTTGATCACGAGTCTTCTGTCGTTCAACATCTTGATGGACTTACCTGCATCCCTGTGAGCACGCTCAAGAGAGTCCTTTTGAGCTTCAAGTTCAGTATGAAGGCGAGCAATGGCTGTATCCCTGTCGTTGATTTCATGTGCAAATTGTCGAACAAGTTACTCGTCACATTCGGATTGCTACTCATGTGATCGATCTTGTTCAGAGCATCTTGATACTTCTTACCAGTTTCATCAAAATGTTGTTGAAAGGTTTTGAGCAGGTTCTCAGTGTCAATGAGTTCAGTTCTGTTTTGCAAGTACAACTTGTCAACTTCGGCCTTGGATTCCTTCAAGCTGTCACGCTCACGCACGGCCTGCATATACATCTCGTATAGTGGTCCTCCATGCGGTGATCTGCTTGGCGAGGATCTTCTGGCTTGCTGACAGGAAAGTTCATGGTACTGATTCTTCGATTCAGTCAGTTGTTGTTGCATTCGATCTAAAAGACTTTGTTTCATGTGTAGTTCAGAACGTAGTCCCATTATCCTCATGTCCCGCATGCCACCTTGATTCAGCTAGAGATTCTTCAGAAACCTTGTTCTCAGAAATCGCTAGTCGAGATTGTAAGCTCTCATTGTGAATCACCTGCAATCGAAGTTGTGATTCTTCCAAAGCTAAGTGATGTTCACATTCTGCATAGCGGTCATGTTCAGATCTTATGTTACTACGGAACTCCTTCATGATCTCGTCCCTCTTCATGTCAGCAGCATCGAGCTCAGTTTCCAGTCGTCTAACGTTCATGGACATGGTGTGCTTCATTGTCTGGTTTTGATTGGCAACCTCGAGCATCTCGATCTGTAAAGCACATGTTTGATCATTGGCGTAGCCGACCGCTAGAGCTTCTTGCTTGGCATTCATCTCTGCGTTTTCCAGTTCCAGTCTGAGTTGATTGATGTGAGCATTCGCATCAGCGCCCACATGTACCATAATTGCGTTCGCTTGTCCCATTTGTTCATCGAATTCCGAACGTAGTCGTGAATATTTGAATTCCAAATGAGATGCAGCTTCATTCGACATAGTCTGATACCTTTCCAACTCTTCGATCCTGTAGGTCGCACCTTCATCTTCTTGTTGTGCAGCCTGTAACTCGAAGTTCAGCATCTGGAGTTGTTCGGTCATCGACATCATCTCTTGATGAGTGGTGCTTTCCAGGAAATTAAATTGTTGATAGGCGTATGCTGTCGTCTCAGTTAATCTTGCCTGAAGTACGGATTCTTCTTCAGTAGCCTTTTCCAGTGATGCTTTGTATTCAGCTAACTCGCTCTGATAGGCAGTGAAGATGTCGCTACCACTTGATGGGGCGTTCACTTGCTGATAAGATCCTGTCCCTGATGGAGTAGCGTCCTGAATCGGTGAAGGCGGATTCGACGACGCAGTCTTTGCCTTAGTCCTTGGAGTCATCGGAGGCGACAATTGTCGTGCAGATGATCTTCTCTTTCCAGGTGTGCTGTCCCTATCTTCAATTGCTTGCATTGTCGGAATTTGTCTCCCTCTAGGAGCAACCAGAGGTCGCCTGGGTAGGCTTGTTCTCAGTTCTGAGGCATCGCTTCCACCAGTGTCGATACTCTGTGAAGAATTTGACTGCGTGCCGGCAGCTGGTGCAACGGCATGTCCAGAGAAAGAAAATGCATTATCGCTGCTATCCTGTTCAGTCATCTGTAAGGCCCGCGGCTACCCGCTCGTAGGCTCCGTAGGAGTCCTACGGCTGATAACCTGTGAATCGGAGGTTATCTCCCCGATTATGTACTGATGTTTGGTCTTGAAGTAGTTGTCTTCAGTGATGACGGCACACGAGTCGCGGCTTCAGCATAGCGATACTTTCTTCCGGTGCTGCAGTGGTCTTGAGCCAGAAGGGGCAAGTTGACGCACCCCTTGGCGTTGGATCCTTGAGGGCTGCATTATGTGTGAGTGTACAGTGTTCCGTAGCCTACACTCTATTCGCACAAAACATGTAATTGAAAATCATATAATTATAGATGTATATATATATATATATTCTATAAATTTGTATGTGTATATATATATGCGTATATAGATAAATATGTATACGTGTGTATATATATATGATTGTATATATATATATGATTGTATATATATATATGATTATATATATATATATATATGTGATTGTATATATATATATATATCGTATATATATATATAATGTATATATTATATGTATACACTGTGCATGTAAATTTATGTTACACACACACTCTCTCTCTCTCCAAAATAGTGATCCATCTTCTCGGGACATGTTGAGTGTTGAAACATCCAACGGTCGTTGGCATGTTTCTTGAGCTCAAGCTATGCATTCATGGAAGTGGAACTTTGAGCCTGGCAGCTGTGAAACAAATAAAGGGGGGCAGTATCATGGGAGAGTCATCAACCGTTTACAAAAGCCCTGAACCATCCAAAACACATACTTTCATGATTCCATGAGATCTTTGAATCATACTTTTTCTCATCCCTTTTGGTGACCACATCACCTTGATCAACTTCTGCCCACCCCTTCATCGAGATTTCAACATATTCTTGCTATGTTTATGGAATCAAACCCGTGCACAGTACCTGTAGTTCACATCAATATTAAATTGCTGCTGATGTATCTCATATTCTATCCGGTGATATCCTTTTCAATATCACCATATGATGAATCTTGTACCTACTACATGCCCTTTATTTCGTTTATATCCCCGGGTTCATTGGTTCAGGTTTGGCCCATTGCAGTATACCCCAAGTAAATGCCAATAAATGATGCGAAACATGCCTTATAAAAACCATCCATATACAAACATTGATCTCATCAGTTTTGACTGGTCATATATCCCACACTCCATCCCACTACATCAACTAATCAACTATTAATTTCTGATATCCCGATATCCCACAAAATTCTCGCTGTATAACAATTCACTAACTTCAAAATAGCTGAGATAAGGCCATTTGGCGACGTTCACCTTCCAGTGATTACAATTCATCCAAATACTATATATACAATCCAGTTAAATCCCATTAAATCTCATTGAACCCTATGACGTCCCATAAAATCCTAAAAAAAGATCCCATCATCCTTCCATAGTTCCCGCCTCCCCTGCCACCAGTGCCCGTTGCCAACGGCTCGCCGCCAGCGCGTTCCATGTGAGGCGCGTGGGGCGCAAGCCGCGGTTCGAGGCGAAGAGATGGAAGGCATGGGGCCAGGAGAGCTCACTGAGGTGGCTGTTCAAGACCTTGGAATGGCGTTCCTGGGAATCCCGGTGAATATATTAGCCATGGGGAGCCACTTGGTGCTATAAAGTTTCCCAACCATATGATCGATTATGGCGTTGACATATGCAAATACATGGGTAAATGATTCGGTAAATGCTTCGATCAGAGAATCATAGAGAATCAGTTGAATACATGGGTCATTTCTCAGGAAACCACTTTTCGGTTTTTCTATCTCAAAGATCTCAATCTCGCGAGGTTACAGTTAGACTACCAGAGGCTATACCTTGCTCATACAGCCGCCCTGGGTTGTCGGATGTTTTCGAGAAAGTTCACCCTTTAATGGAACATGACACTTTTTAGACCTCATGTTCGATCATGACCTTGAAATCCTTTGGAGTCAAATCACATAAAATCACCATGACATCACCAAAAAATATCAGAAAAACACATAAAGTCAGCATCAAATCATCATCAAATCACCATGCAATCACCATCAAATCACATAGATGTGATATCATGGCTGGGTATCCCTTTTGGGCCCGCACCACGATGTCTTGTTGAAGGCTTTCGGCTTGGCAGTGCCTCAGGAACGCCATAGAAGATGTCCAGCTATGCCTCGGTGAAGCAACAGTTTGAGACACATTCTGAGGTGGTTTCAAGATGTGTGGTTTAAATGTGGTTTCAGGTAGTTTTATTTGGTTTTATGTGTTTTTTTATGCTATGTGGTTTTATGATGTTTTATGTTGTTTTATGTTGTTTTATGTTGTTTTATGTTGTTTTATGATGTTTTTATGTGGTTTTATGTGGTTTTTATGTTGTTTTATGTAGTTTCATCTGCAGGTTTCAAAAGGCACTGTAATGTTGAGCAAAAAACACAGAGTTAGTCAACATTGGTCCCTGTGGTACGCAGAGATGCACACAGTGTCTCCATTGCTTAATTTTGTTCCAGGGGGTGCTAGGATCATTCCTCCCCTTCAACTCTTTAGTTTCTGCCCACGATCAATGATCTGGGATGTTCTTAACAAACAATAACAAAAAACACATTTCCCACTTGATATCCCAGTAGTATACCAATATATTAATGGTATTATACCATAACATGGGGTCAATTCATCCCCCCACATCGTCGATCGCCGATCGCCGGCACTTGCTCGTAGCACTTCCAACGCTGCTTTGGCTGATGACCTCGGCGAGGGCAGCCGAGTTCACCAGTTGAAACGACAGACCATCAACCAACATAAAGATGGGACATATATTTGGGAACACCAACGCTAATTTATATATATATATATATATATATGTATGTGTGTATGTATGTATATATATATGTATGTATGTATATATATATATATGTATATATGTATGTATGTATGTATGTATGTATGTGTATATATGTATGTATGTATATGTATATATGTATGTATGTATGTATGTATGTATGTATGTATGTATGTATATATATATATATGTATGTATGTATTTATGTATGTATGTATGTATATGTATGTATATGTATGTCTATGTATGTATGTGTATATATGTATATGTATGTATGTATGTAAATATATATGTATATATGTATGTATGTATGTATGTATGTATGTATGTATGTATGTATGTATGTATGTATGTGTGTATGTATGTATGTTTGTTTGTTTGTATGTATGTAAATATATATATGTATGTATGTATGTATGTATGTATGTATGTATATATGTCTGTATGTAAATATATATATATATATGTATGTATGTATGTATATATGTATGTATGTATATATGTATGTATGTATGTATGTATGTATGTATGTATGTATGTATGTATGTATGTATGTATGTATATATGTATATATGTATATATGTATATATATATGTATGTATATGTATGTATATGTATGTATATGTATGTATGTATGTATGTAAATATATATATATATATATATATATATATATATGTATGTATGTATGTATTTATGTATGTATGTATGTGTATGTCTATGTATGTATGTGTATATATATATGTATGTATGTATGTAAATATATATGTATATATGTATGTATGTATGTATGTATGTAAAAATATGTGTATATATATATATATGTATGTATGTATGTATGTATGTATGTATGTATGTATGTATGTATGTATGTATGTATGTATGTATGTATATAAGACCCGCAGGAGTCGGGCCCATAGTGCCCAACAAGTGGGGTTGTAGCCATTTGCAACCAACCTACCCGCAGCTTGTTAAAGACAAGGGGAGCCAGAAAGCTGATTGGCTTCTTGACCGAGTTTGGGAGTTCAACATATTGCAACACCATAGTGAAATTACATGGGATTCATTGGGTATGGTCATCCCTACAACCACAAATAACAGGAATCCTTAGTGGGTCTATCATTGGATTGGTTCAAGGGAAAATCTACTACGGAAACCATGGTTTTTACCATTCAATTTTGGGGTTTCCTGTAAATTTCCCCGTAAACCAATCCCATGGGTCTATAAATCCCATTCAATCCCTATGAACAAATGACTATCCGAGAGGAAGTGTTCAATCGGAGCGTGAAGCCGTTCCCTGTTCAACGAAACATATCCATATAGCTGCCGGCCAAAATTCTGGAGAAATACGAAAGTCTGGGCAACCCAATAATAAACCTACCAATTGTTTGTTTTTTGATGTTATATACTATCCATTTGTGGTGATCTAGGGCATGGTTTATTATTGGGTTTACCACGTTGCTCATCATAGCCACCCCACTGGATGACAAGTTACATCCATCAGCAAAGAAGACCTGTCCAAAGTGCCCACCAGAAGCAAAGCTGCCTCAACAGCTTCTCAAAGTTTTCAGGACTCTCTATCATTCCATGAAATACCGGCTGACCAACAGCCGGATTCCCCTGTAATTTATGATGTGCTTGGGAAACTCTGTAGCTCCAACTGGCCATTTCATAGGGAATTTTTTTGGCCACCCAATAGCTCCGAACTGCTCCCTCCACCTGGATACTCCCAGTTCATGGCTTATGGTCATCCCCACATATTATTGCGTAGTGGCGTAGTACTTCGTACAATTCCCAAACTAAGCAAGCCACTGCCATCGCTACAAACCACGGGAAACCATGGCTTTTGTTCCACCAAATATATAGATAGTACGTATAGATGTTGGACAGAATATGTGGGAGAAAAGCCAGGAAATCCCCGAAATCCACTGGTTGATCGTCATGTTCTCTCTTTAAAAACGATGCAATTTGCGTGCTATACCCGTCAATGCAATCCATATAGCAGATGTTTCCAGTATTCTTTCCCTTTGAACACGTGCCGTGCCGAGTTGCTTGCCACTGTTGCTGCCAACTGCAGGCTCCCAGGACACCGTTCAGGGTCACAAGGTTCGAATCCACTGTAGCGTCCAAATTGAACCTCCAAATGAAGCGCATGTTGGGAGCGGGTATGAGGGTTATCTAATTTGACAAACCCAATGGTTTGGACACATCTGTCTATGCAAATATATATATATATACACATATATGTATATATATGTATATATATATGTAAATATATATATATGTGTATATATGTATATATATATATTCACATGTGTATATATATATATATATTCACCTGTGTATATATATATATATACACGTGTACATAGATATGCATATTGTTTTTTATTTTTCTGACTGCTCCCTCCGCATGAATCATGTGTATATATATATATATATGCACATGTATTCACGTGTTTAACTTATTGATCTATGTATTGTGGCCCCATTGGTTTTTGTATAGCTGACACCTAGTTTTGGAGTTTAACCTTCCATGTTTCAGTGTAACATGCCCCGTTTCCAAGATAAGCCTCGCGATTTGATACACCACCCAGAACCACAACCGCTGTTTTTGGGATAAGGTCCAGAATTGGGTAAATGCAGTATATATGGTTTTTATATGGATACAGGATACATAAATATATAGTCTTTACATGTGGATATATATATATATACAAGTATATGTATGTGTATGTATGTATATGTGTTATATGTGTATGTATGCATGTAAGTATGTATACATATATATATATGGCTTTGGGTTCATCACCTGAGTTATTTGTTATTATCGAAGGGGTTCAACTCAATCTCTACCAGCCTCTCTGCATGTTGAGTAGAACATTTTGACACACACACATGCATCTGAATCTCTTCTCATATTGGGTGAACCGTATACACATGTATATCACCTTGGGTGGAGAAGAGCAACTCAGAACATTGGTTAATTTTATTAGTTTGATTAATTTGTTGATTTGGGTTACAACTTGTTTAAATTGATTATCATTTCCAAAATTGTCCAACATTTTCCAAATTTAATACATGCAAATGCATATTCACAAACGCATTGCCATTTGCGCAACAATAAAGCAAAACTGATCAAAGACCCCTTGTTTATCAAGTTTATCAGTTTGTTTGTGAAAGAGAACTGCACATGTAATAGAGGATGGATAGAACAAGTATTGCCTTCAAAAAGAACACAGTTGGTTCTTTTAGAGTGGCATGCTAGTTGATTTTTCACTAGAAATCAAAACCGGCAACCACAACTTATTACAAAACACATTAATTTCCACAAGTTGCCCATTTGTGACCAACATTAGTTTCCTGCATTTTTTCCTGTATGTTGTTTCTTGATGCAGAAACACCTGTGAATTTGAGTCTGTCAACACTGGCTGCGATGTTATCACAAGTTCAAAGTCCCCTGGGTGTTTCCGGGACCTGGAGTGAAGATTTCTGGAGAATGGCATGGTATGGCCCGGCTCGTTCCCGGGGTTCCCAGCCTCAGCATTTCTAAAGCTTGGCACCACGAGGCATGGCCTGAGCGATGTCACCAGGTCATGTAGAATGTGCTTTCTGGCTGGTGCTTTTCCATCCCACAAATATAGTATAGAAATACTGTACATAGAAATACTGAAATACTAGTAATCTCAATCATTCATCCCAAGTATGGTCGAAAAACAACCCATATTTGAAACCAGCCAACTTTCTCACACATGCCAACAATTGGCAGGACATTGGATGTTTCAGAAAAATTGAGCATTTCAGACATGTGTGCAGTCAAGCCATCCACATCTGACAGAGCGTCGGTGCGAGAGGTAGCTGGCTGCATCCCTCCTCAAGCCATGCTGGAGAAGTAGGGATAGGCCTCGTTGCCAAACACCGGCTTTCACCTGGCCGCTTTCGGGGGCGAACCGACTGGAGGAACCAGACCATATGGGCCCAAGGAACAAAAACCAACCTTTTTTGTAACCTGAAAAAGCCAGTGAATTGTAGTCACTGAACCCACCTCTGCAGCTGGGGATAAGTCAACTGGATTCTGAGGGACCCACAAAAATGCGCATCTTTGGAACTTCCAGCATGCCCATCTACCCATCTGTATCTACAAACACTCAACAACCTTATGAAGATCTGCAGCAAACCCAAAGCACAGTACAGCATCATTTCTTTCAAAGGATCAAATGGGGGGCGCTTGATCACCTGGGCTTTGAAGTTTTCATTTGGTAAACCAAACCGTCTAACCTTCAGTGGCAAAACGATGGGTCAACAGTGTCAACAGCAGCTAAGATGTTCAGCTGAGCTGCGCAAGCGCTGCTGCCCATGTTCTGCGTCAACATCTGAAGCTGCAAACCCTCGTCGATCAAATGCCTGCTGAGGGTCAGCTTGGGCACCCTGGCACCCTGCTGTGGATTACCTAGATCAAGTTCAACTCCCCTGCCAGGTTTGAGGAAAAATCCAGGGTGCAATGATAAGAACCACGGCCCCTGTTCAGTATTCCCAGAAGCTTCCTACACCATTGCCGTCAGAAACCGCATGGGCAGCATATGCGAAACATATTGGGAATGGCTGTCATTGGCGCTGCATTGAAACGCATTAGATCCAATGCGCCAAGTTGTAAAGAGGTAAACCACCCACAAATGGGGAGAATCCCTGCAAGATGGGGCCATCTACTTGGCTAGGTTGGTTAAATGTGTATGTAGGTTAACTAGGGCTTATTGTAGATAAATAAAAACAAACAAACAAATAAATAAATAAATATATATGTATAATAAATCGAA
Organism: Cladocopium goreaui; assembly: GCA_947184155.2. Classification (NCBI taxonomy): domain Eukaryota; class Dinophyceae; order Suessiales; family Symbiodiniaceae; genus Cladocopium; species Cladocopium goreaui. Next base: position 722,023 of record CAMXCT020000602.1, on the reverse strand, counting down.
CTAGTAGGCTGCTAGCAGCCGGGTTTTCAATCACCTTCGCTGGTCCCTGTGATCATCTCCGGGCCATGGATGCCATGGGTTCAGCTCCTGATCCTATCGATGGATGCTCTCCAGCTCCTGCCGTCTTTCAGGCTGGCGTTGTAGCTGATGATGTTTGCCTTGCCACAATCTCCCGGCGGAAAGGTTTCATCCAATAGGTCTGGTTATGGCATGACTGATATACATGATACCGGGTTCTTCACAAAAAACAGCCATCCTGTCACAGTCATTGCGAAACTTGCATGCCCCCTTTCCCCCAATTCAATGTTGTTACGGCGCTTTGCTTGGATAGGCCTTCAAAAAACAGCCGTTTCGGTTCGGATGCCGGCATGCATTGGGCAACAACATTGATCAAGGGGGCGCCGGGGGATCAGGTGTGATTCGACAACATGTAGGAGGTTGGCTGTTTTTTCGAAGAACCCGGTATGTTCACATATATTATGAATATATATAAATATAAATATGATATAAATATATATATATATGATATAATATATATATATATATACTATAGCTTACTGACACATGACATGTTGACTGTAATGATCGATTATGGTTGACCAATATATATAGTCTGTTGAATTAACAAACCATGACTATAATGGTTGACTATCAGGTTAACAGTGTTTGCTATACTGGCTATATGCATAGTGATCTGAATTAATTGATTTGTTACCCTCACCCCAATCATGATAATGTTCAAATCACTTGGGGGATTGGCCAACACTGGCGGCATCAATGGGCCCCTGGAATGAATCATGATCAGTATTAAACTATCAGGGTCAGTGACGCATACCTATATAATGAATAACCAAATGCGACCAACAAGATCAGGTTGGGAAGACGGTTCAAATTGCAACAAAATGAGAAAACTGTCGGACTTAGACACGGCATCCAGCACTAGCATTGAACAGGGGAATTCGGAATGTTCCGATTCCAATTTCCAACCAACCAGCCCAGGGACTCCATGCGAAACGCTTGATTCATCCTAACATTTCTACCCATTCAACAATTCAAAATCATGGAATGATGTTGAGTCATGGTTCGGAATAAAACCACGTTCTCTTCATAATCCAAACATTTCCTCACCATTAATGACTGATCAACCCACATTCAACGGCCTCAATTTGCAGCTCAGCCATCTCCTGGCACCGATGCAGGCTGCGAGTGTTGAAACGCAACTTGATGTCCTTGGGAAAACGATGAATGAACATGCCTATCTGGCATATCATTTGATATTCTTTTTAATGATCACATATATAATATATATTGTATATACACATGTATAAAGATATATTCGCATTATATATATATATACAGTATATATATATATATGTACATAGACATTACTAAGAAAAAAAAAATAATCATCAGTTCTCTACTGTCTTCAAAGCGATGCTGATCCTCGATTGGAACATTGAAGGTTCCAGGACTCCTAGTCATGCATAGCTGAGACCCTGCAGAGTCCCGACTAGGGGAAACTCCAAAGTGATTTGGGGACATGTGTTTTGGACCTGCAACAGTTGGCCAATATAGGTGCTACAACTGTTGCATACTGTTGCCCTGTCAACACTACAGCACAACTGTTACCCCTACCGTGATGGACCCCCTTGTTGTGTTTCACATCTCGGTGGCTAATATCCCCAGTTGGTGATGCTCATTTGCATACAAGTCAATATCCCCAAATATCCCCAAATCATCTGTGTCAAACAAGTTTGTTGTTGATCAAAATTGTAGCTGCTCGCATTTGGGTTTCTATGTCCCCCACCGATCTCACAAAAAGAATCTTCAGGCACCGCTGGCTGCCAATCCTACCGATTCATGCGGTACGTGAACCATCCCCAGTTCTCTAATACAGTAAGCCTTTCATACCAGTTGATCCAAATAGAATAGCTATGAAATTATGTTCATTATTTGCATCAACTGGTACAAATCAACTGGTATAAAACAACTGGTATATACAATTTTTTATTTGGCACATATATACACAACATGAATCAATTGCATATGTTCCAATAAAAGAATGGCTCACCATTCGCATTCCCTACGCAGATGCCTGAAAAAAACCTACTCCCAATACAACGGAACATTTTTGCACAATTATACTGCACATGTGTATAGAAATATAATATATTAGCCCCTAAACAAATCGAAAGTTCATTTACCTTATACATCCTTAGACGATATATTCGGGGTTACCTTTTTGGGGACATTATACCCCTCAAGGAATTGAGGGACCCTCATTCTTCAGTTGTCAATGTTGGCACTTTGGAGCCGGAGTGGCACTTTTCGGGGCTATAGATCTCCTTCACACTGTGGCTCGGAAGGAGAAGCCCGAGATTGGCAATAATAGCATGTATGACATTTCCATATAGATCCTTTATTTCAGGATATACCACCCCCCAAGAAAGATGCAAAAGTGTTTCCAGGATGGTAAATAAATATATATATATATATATATGATGTTTTCCACATGTTTCCGACGTTTCCAACTGTTCTATCTATTTGGGGGTTGCTAGGTGCTTTATACACACACATGCTCACACACACATGTATATATATATATATATAATACTATATGTCTCTCTCTCTCTCTCTCTCTGTCTATATATATATATTATATATATATATTTCCCATATCATCACTATAGGATTAGCCTTGGAAGGGCATCAGCACCACTGTCGGCTCCTGAAAGAGGCGCCAAGCCCAGGTCCAGGCTCCACAGGCTCCGCAGGCCGTGATGCCAGCATTAAAGGTCACCACCCCCTGGGAGCGTTGGTTGAAACCCGTCTGGTAACTTGGGGATCTTGAATGTTAGGGGAATGGTATGTTTGGTGACTTTGGGATGGATCTTGAAATGAAAACATTTTTTTGGAAACCACCTATTTCTTTTGGACGTGTAAGATGTCATGATACTGGGAGATCTTGAACGGGGAATGACAAAGGCCAAGTGGCTCATGGCATGCGCCCATCCGCCATTCTGGCGATCGCAACGGCGTTGCTGGAGTTTCAAGCACTAGAACTGGGAAGATTTGACAAAAAGGCCTCTGGGCATTATATTTACATAATACTATATCTATCTATCTATCTATCTATCCATCCATCCATCTATCTATCTATCTATCTACAATAGGTTTCATAGGTTTCTAGGTGGTTCCAAAACCCATTGAGAGAAATGATCAACGCATTTGAGTCTAACCGTTTCTTGGATAAGTGGGAGGCCTGGCCTTTCACAGCATGTTTTTTGGTCAAAGTTTAAGACCTACTGCACCATCGGATTTTGACGAAGTACCCAAATTTGAAATCCTACAGTAATAAGGCAATTCTAGTGATCTTTAGCATTGTTTTGAATGTTCAACCCTAGAAATGGGAGTTTGATCCCGACTGACTAACTAACACTATATAATATGTTTCAGGGGTGTTATTGAACCCACCAACCAGTGAATTAAAGAAACACGGTCCTAGGTCTCCCTACAACAAACATGGTTGAACACCTCATTTCTACAAGGGTGGCTGGTGGTGGTCAATTATTTGTTTTTTAACGGCCGGCTCTTGGCTCGTTGGCTTGGGTTTTGAAAACAAATCCAAACTGTGATTGCTGGAAGGTATGTGTAGTGGGCAGCCTCTAGACACTATCAATAACTTCACTCATCGTGTTCATGTCTAATAATAACTATACAAACAACTAATAGATAACTATATCATGTATATATATATATATATCATACTAATGGATAACATAACAAAAAATGTTCATGGTTTCGGTGTTTCCCCATGGTTAGACAAAACTCATCTAAGAATAAGAAGTTGAATCCCCGAGGCCCAACAAAATCATGGCAACGAGTTATAAAATTCCACGAGAGAACAACTGGAGACCGGATACGAAAAATCAAAACGTGTTTGTTTATTTCAACCAACACAAGGGATTCAACAAGTACAAACGCTACTTATAGTGTCGTACAGTAATATGACGTAATAAATGTTATGCTCACTATTTTCCTATAGATTTACAGTTTACACCATATCACACCACTTTGCCGTCGATCCGCATGATCATCACCAAATCCACATGGGTTCTGAGAGGGGAAAGCCCAAAATCCAGTGGTTTATCATGGTTCATCATCATATTTCCCTCTTAAAACAACTATTTTGGTTTAAAACAATTGGTCAAACTCCTTCCAGGAGGCACTTCTCAAAATGGACACCCTCTGCGGTCCTTGCCATCAAACTGGACGCCTTTTGCCACCTCGCTCGCGCGATGTCGCGATGTGTGCGCAGTCTCTGGCTACCTGATCCGAAGAGAAACCATGGGTCTGAACATACAGGGCTTAAACTAGGATTAATGATTAATATGGATATATGATACATACATACATACATACATACATTACATTACATTACACTACACTACACTACACTACATTACATTACATTACATTACATGACATTACATTACCATACATACATACATACATTACATTACATTACATTACAGTACAGTACATTACATTACATTACATACATTACTTTACATTACATTACATTACATTGCATTACATTACATTACATTACATACATACATACATAATCATACATACATACATGCATACATACATACATACATGCATACATACATAACATAACATAACATACCATAACATAACATAAACATAAACTTAACATAACATTACATTACATTATATACATACATACATACATACATACATACATACATACATACATATATATATGTATAAATGTAAATATATATGTATATACATATGTAAATAGATGAAATGTATATATATATATGTATATGTGTGTGTGTGGTATGTGTATATGTAAATATATATATATATTATTTATTTACACCAGATATATCTATCTATATATATATATATATATTGTATCATGCGTTGATATGCGAGATTAATCATGGAATTTGATCGTTGGCTTTTTTCTTTTAACCATGATCTAATGAAGAAAAACGGTGAATATACTGACTGGGACATAAGCATATTTCTATGCATTGGCTTTGTCTAAGCATGGGGTATACCCCCAACATTTCCCAACATAGCAATTTAATCAGGGACATGATGAATCAGCAACGGATTTGGGGATAATCACATAATTTTCAGACAGACCGACATCAATGGAATGATTTCTGAACACTTTACGGTTACAAGCAAAGGTTTGACCCAAACATCAGGGAATCCTCTTTTTGCCCAGTAGCAGTAGCAGAAATAAAACCATCACCACCAGCAGCAGCAACAACAAGACTTTCGACACATAAACACGACTTGAGACTACTAGGTTGTCAAGTTCTTTTTGTGGTATGCAAACATGCATACTAAAAGGTCGCGCCGCCCGTGGGCAACTGGTGTTTTTTGGCGCCTTTTGTTCTTTGCGCCTTGTGCTCTTTTGTTCTTGCGCCATTATCAGCGAGCGTGGCAAGCTTTGGCCAATTGCTTGAGAAAGCGCAATGGAACATTCCCCGACAAGTCAATTTAAGTTGTCCATACATAAGTATACATGTATATATATATAATTTTTACATATATATATACACATACATGTGCTATATATATATATATCAAAAATACATGTGATATATATATATATGTGTGTGTGTGCCTGTGTGTACGCAAGTGAGAAAAATATTTATGAGAATAAATAAACACAAGAGTATCTGTACATCTGTATGTATACAATAAAAACAAATAAATGTATATGTATGCACATGTTTATATACATAAAGAAATATGTATCTAAATGTGATTTCCATTTTGCAATATAGTGTATGTATATATATAGAACCCAAGCAAAGCCAAAGTTCACGAAGCATACATGACGTGAGCAAGTTCACAGGGACCTTCACATCCCCCCCACTCCACCCAAACCCCGAAGTTCACGAAGCATACATGACGTGAGCAAGTTCACAGGTTGTTAACATCCCCCGCCACCCCACCCAAACCCCGAAGTTCACGAACCATACATGACGTGAGCAAGTTCACAGGGACGTTAACATCCCCCCCACCCCACCCAAACCCCGAAGTTCACGAAGCATACATGACGTGAGCAAGTTCACAGTGACTTTAACATCCCCCCCACCCCACCCAAACCCCGAAGTTCACGAAGCATACATGACGTGAGCAAGTTCTCAGAGGGACTTTAACATCCCCCCCACCCCACCCAAACCTCGAAGTTCACGGACCATACATGACGTGAGCAAGTTCACAGGGACGGTAACATCCCCCCCACCCCAAACCCTAAAAAAAAACAAAAAAAAAGTTTGGTGACCAGATGCCTGGGGACGGCGTTGGGTACTAAAAGCATGATCAAGACATTAAAACCAACCAATGATAAAGAACATAGTTGCCGACACAAACTAGCAATGATAGTGAAAACCATGTACTGTAGTCGTAAGCTTGATAACAGAAGAAATGGGTGACAACACTAGTAAAATCTAGTGACATGTATTATCACACTTTGTGTACACAAGCACGTTGTCACCCGGGTACTGTTTTGCGCTTGCTGCTTTTCTACCACAGCCGCTGCATGGCACGCCATGACTAACTGCTCACTCGAGGCAGTTGCACCTGTTCTTGAGCCTCTCATGATCAAAGAAATCAAATTTACCAGCGCAATCCAGCGCAGAAATGGATTAACCTAGCAAAACAAGTTGATTCAACCAAACAAATCACTTAAATTTATGAAGACTTTGCAATACAAGTCGCAGGTTTTGGAGATTCCAGCAAAGGTGCCATGGTCTAAACACCTTGTCTTGCAAAATGGTCATCCCACACCCAAGATCAATTCCTTGCTATGGGTTTGTTTGAACATAGAGTACAGTACTGTATCCTATTCTTTCCACTGGTTTATCATCATTTTCCTGATTAGATTGGCAAGTTTGCAGCTGGATTCACTCTTTTCGGGCACATCTAAAGTAGATATGGTATTAAATGATTTCTCACCACTAAATTCCCCAAAAAGTAGTTTGCTTCATGCCCATAAACCCATCTTCTTCGAACGGCACTTTAGCAGCAGCAGGATCTTTTCTTGCGATCCATTTCTGGACTCGGCGGGTGTCGAAGACGGTACATTGCCCACGCCTCATCTTTAAGCGCAGTATTTTGACAGCAACAAAGGTATTGTGGGAAAAACAATAATAAACCACCCATTTGGGAATGGTTTATACCACCTATTCATGGTGATTTGGGGGATGGTTTATTATTGTTTTACCCGCAATATGAAACATATTAAACATTGGCAGAGATTCACGTTGTCGTTCCTTTTCCCATGCAGCCCGCAACCCAGTGCAACTTGCTGGCGCAAATCTGTGAGCACCTTTAAAAGTATCTAGGATGTATAGACTGTGGCAAACACTTGCGCACAAATACATCTTGTATGTATGTACAAATGTATATATACACACATACATACAAACAAAAAGGTATACATAATATATATATATATGCACATCTGTAGGTATTTTGTGTATCTCTATATGTATGCTCGCTGTAGATATTCTGTACAAAAATGGTCAAATGGTCCAACCCAAGTATATCTATCGACGCGATTCGAAGCGTAATCATTGAACGTCAACTGTCATGGGACAAAGGACACACAACCCTTTTGACTCTACCGTGCAAAGTGCGCCTTCGGTGGGGCTGAGCCAAAAAGAAAACTACCATCATCAACCAACAAAATGGAATATGTAACATCGATAGCACCCGTTGGTATGAACGTGTACAGTGTATGTGGCATAGTTTTTCAAGTTTACTCACGGTTGGGAAAAGTGATGGGTCATTTAGTATCAAAGCCTACACGTACAGTGCATGGCAAGGGTGACAATTCTCAAACCTGACCTGATGCAACCTGTTCATCATAATTTATGGGGCCTAGTTGTTTGGTCGGCATCAAGAATCCCAACGAGATACTGTACTTGGTGCCTCATCTGAATTAGTAAGTAGGCTATAACCCCAGTTCAGTGGGGCAAATAGTGTTCGTCCAATTGTAAGGGGCTTAGACAAACCCACTTAATTAATAAGTGGGGTGCAACACCAAGTACTTACTATTGCGTCAATTCAAGGGTTTAATCTTCTATGACACTAGATATATTTCAGCAAGTGGGCTTGCTGAAAGTGGGGCACCCAAGTGCATTGATTGATCAACGCTACCATTATCCTATTGAAGTGGCTGTAAAATGCTGTAACTGGGGTGTCAATGGAGAAAGTTGAGACACACCCAAATAAAAGGACAGAACACCAGCCAAAAAAACACGGGATTCCATCAGATCTTTTGGTGCCCAATGTACACGATTCAACTCTTGAAAGACATACAGCGATGTTTCTTTTACTGTTCTTCCAAGGGCACATCTGGCAATTGTTTGTTGACTCACCCTGCTTTGTTGAAGTTGTCGGGGCATCAAAATTCATGCTTTACATTCCTGATCAGTGATCATGATATTGACCCGCCTCCACTTCGAAGCCTGTTCCATGGAGCACATTGCCTTTGGCAATGTGCACATCTTCTGCGATTGGGCACGGTGCCGCTGGCAGTAAGGTTTCCATGTCCTGTGGTCCTCACGGTACATGAGAATTACATCAAGAGTCAACATATGCTGGCCATTTAACCGTTCCTCTTTTTCGTAAACAAGGCTGACTTAAAGAACTACACTGCTACAGTTGGGGGCTGAAGTCACAGCAATTTTCTGCGATGTGGTCAATTCCCTTGCAGAAAAGTCGCTACGACCCCGTCACAGCAGGGTCACAGCAATAGATCAAAATATAGCATGTAATAAGCTGTATTTAGTTGATGTTTCAAATCGTGTAAACATGTCTAATCCCTGCAAGAAGCGCACTTTTCCCAGCGACACCTCTGGCGCTTTCTAGATCTGAATCTTCACTAAACGCTGAGAGCGGTTGTATTTCGGCGCATTTGCCCAAGCCTGCAAGGTATGAAAGCAAAATTGTGAAATCGCTACGACTGTGACCCTTGACTGTACACACGTTCTTACGTCTCTGTCTTTCTGAATATTATACAGCATGAACCTGTTCAGCTTATATACATTTGGTATCACCCAATCACATGTCTGAATTGTTCTTTTTCGAGCGGTTGACTGCATATATCCGGGAAAACAACACGTTTTTTGGGGGCTCCGTGGGTTTTTCAACGTGGGCACTTCATGTTCAAAAATGGCATCGAACCATGGCTTTCACCAAGCTGGCCTCACTAGGTTCCTCCATCTTGTGCCTGCCAAAGGCAAAACTTCAACAGGCGTTTCTTTCATCATACCGTACAAACCTGTCACGCATCTTATGGTCATAGGGTTCAACCACCCAAGAAAAGGACTACCTATTTTATATATATATATATCAATATATATATAAGAGTCAGAAGGGTCGTGTTACCAGTTGCGCTGGTTGGTTGATACCATCATCGTCATCGTCATCGTCATCATCATCATCATCACCATCACCAGATCCAACCGACAACTCCCTCAACCTTCTGAGTGAAGTGGCAAATAAAACCCGGAGGCGTCTTGAAGCTGCTGCGGTGCACCCTCCACACAAGAGTCATACGTTCCCACAATATCCATTGGAATATGATTAATCACAGCCCAAAATACAACATGATCACAAAACCATTGTATGTGTGTGTCTCTCTCTCTCTGTCTCTCTCTCTCTCTCTCTATCGTTATGGCCGCACATCCCACATTTCCCAAGTCATACTTCCAATCTGCCAGTATGGTTTATCATTGGTTGTCGGCTTGGGGCCTTCGTACCAGGTGATGCAAGCCGCGGGCGATGACCACCTGTAACTGTGAAATCCCCAAGTCATCACCAATGGGTGGGATTTCAACCAGCCCCAGTCATGGTAGGTTTATGGCATTTGTTTTGCCACAGTAACGAAATTGTTGTGTTGAGTGTTGGGGTGTCTATAAGTATCACTATCCTCATGTTCCTGCTGGATTGTGATGTCCATTGTTGATGGTAAAATCATGTCTGATTCTGTCTGATGGTTATACACTTGGAGGTGCATGCCACTGAGTCTAAGTAATAGATATATGATCATGATATATATATATAAATACATATAAAAAATTATATATAAACATCTTTGTTCGGGGGTTCGGCTTTATCACGTAGACTTTCTGGAATATTCAAGTCAACAATCTAAACATGAGAAGTTGTGCAGTTCCCAGGTGAACCTGGGTTCCCCAAGAAACCATGAACTCTAATAGAGAGCCTGCTGATCCTGCATTGGGTTGAGCCCTCCAGGTTCGTCCAAGGCACTGTATCGCTTTGAGGCTCATTGACGCGTCGCCAGTTCTCTTGAGTCATGTCCTTGGCTTTAAAGATCCAAAAAAAAAGGCACTGCAGGGCCTCGCCCAATAATCAACTCGATATATATCCAAAATGGCTAGACAAGTGGGACACTTGGACATAGTTTATGCCAACATACTTAAATATCATCCTTCTGACAACTCTTTCATCTAGTTTTGGCATCTCTTTGGGGTTGCAACATAGAACCTACAAGCTGGCCCTGCCAGTGAAAAATGTTGGCGTCTGAAATCCCAAGGTTCCAGGTAAATGCGGCTAGATGTGGAGCGAAGCTTGGAACGCACCAAGCAGCTCTGGAAGACGTAGCTGTTCTTGACCTAAGGCTATGAAGATATGGGGAAATAAGGACCTTAAAACCATCAACTTGGAGGACAATGGTCACAAAATGTATGTGGATATATACAAATATATAAATATATATACACGTATTCATATATATATATATAAACATACATAAATATATCAACATACAGGGTTAGTCATGATACATACAGTACATTGGAGATAACCAAGTTCTACCGATCAAATCTGAAGAGTCAACCGACTCAAGAGAAACCCAAGATGGGATGGCAGAATGATGTTTCTTCATGTCCCAAGAACCAGATTTTTTTCAACTTTGGGATGTGCTAAGTATATATATATATCTATCTGTCTATCTATCTATCTATATATATATATATCTGTCTATCCCTATATATATATATCTCTCTCTCTCTCTCTCTCTGCAGTTCCGGCCATTTGTATGTACGTGCCGATCGAGAGTGGACTGTGACAAAGAAGGGGCATACAATCAACAAAAAACAACAACGATATAGGTAATTTATAGATAAGCCTCCCAACTGGGTTTGTTCGACCAAGGGGCCATTAAAACAAAGGCGGCCAAGTCGTTCAAATCAACCTGCAAAGAAACACCCATGGGCGCCCGACTGTTGCTGCTGAGATACCAGGGATCAACTTACATATTTCTTATTCCTGTTGTGTGTAACGCGATTGTGAATTCACATATGTGTATAATATATATATATTATATATATTATATATATATATATTATATACACATATATATATAGAGAGACGCATTCATACGATAATTCATATTCTATATCTACATACGTAGTTTACGGTGCATTATCCATCGCAACACCCCGTGTCAACTCTACTGTTCCGCCTAACATGACAAATCATCCAGAATTGGATTATGGCCCCCCAACAACATGAATACATATATCAGTATTGTATATAATTACATATTTATATATAGACAATATACAAGTCCACACAGTGTTATCTAAAGTTTGGCAGTTTCAACCACAAAATCCCAATGCTGCCGCCTGCACAACCATCCAATTCTTCTTCTTGGTGGCAGCCCGAACGGCTTGCATCAAATCCAGCAACACCTGACGCCGCTGCCATGGTTCGCTAAGATTCCATGACGGCTGGCTTCAAGCCATGCCAAGAGTTCTAGGAACATCTCTCATTTTTTGATGGATATTTTACCGTCCCAGAAAATACACATTTTCTGCACATTGACATGATGGTGCTCATTGAATAGATGGGGTGGGATGGGGTGGGATGGGGTGGGGCAACAACGTACTCTACTGGACGCGGTCTCTTGCACTTGCATTCACACACACACACGTCATGCTACGCTACTGTCAGTCCACACTTGTTGAATTTGACAAGTGGTGGAAAATAATGACAGATTCTGTTCCCGACAATTCACAATGAGTATATAAAAGAAGACCTTTCATTATGTTCGCTCCTTTCAATGGAGGTGGGACAACCCACATGACTTGTTGGAAGTCATGAGATTACAGCGAAGCACTTCGGCGTCCGACAAAGGAGGGGTTGCCCGGACAAGAGTTACAGACCCTCGGTTCAAAAACCTCCTTTTTCAACTAGAAACGGCTGTTTCGCTATATTGCTATTATTATTTCTATTGTTATGTGATTGTTATCCATAATAGAAATACAAATACTTCTACTATGTAGATTACTATATCATTATTACTTTCAATTACTTCTACTGTGTCTATGACTGTGAATACGATCTTGCGCCTCGAGAAAGGTGCCGACGGTGACGAAGGGGTTCGCTTTGGCACGTTCCAGGCAAAGGGGTAAGAACTCGCAAACGATGGCCTCGGCTGGGAAAATCAATGTCCTTGTACCATTCTCATGGAATCATTGTGATTATTATAGAGGCGATGTACTATTGTGGCACTATGGGATTCCAGGATGGATATGCTATATAATCATCGAATATGATCTATATAATCATATATAATAACATCATATATAACATCATATATAGTTGTATGATGTGGGTATGTTTTCAATGGCAAAAATCCCAATGGAATCCCCTGTTTTGATCAAATATGTCCAGCCACCAATCGATCACAAACAACTATTGCTGATTGAAAAAAAAGGCACCCCATGGGATTTTCATAGTGATTTCATAGTGATTTAATAGTGATTTAATGGGATTTTAATAATGATTTAATGGAATTTGATGGTGATTTAATGAGATTTTATAGGATTCAATGTGATATTAATGGGATATAACCTCTGGTAATGACTAAGAGTTTGCTATTGAAAATGGTCCAGTCGAAATAGTGGATTTACCCATTGAAAATGGTGGATCTTTCCAGTTCGTTATGTGGCTGTTTACCAAAGGGTAACAAATCCAAATCCCATATCAATGGGAATTTCAGGATCCTAAAATGGAGGTACGTTAGTACCATATAAGGCATAAGGGCTTATTTTGTAGGGATATTCCCTTACATAGGCCTGAAAAATAGGCCTTATATATGGTAGGTACCTCCAATTTAGGATCCTGAAATTCCCATTGACCATACTGTAGATTCAATACGATTCAAACATTATGAACATCTAATGGCGAAATCCGCTCTGGCAGAGATTATTGGTTTTTCCCATGTGTTGATGGGTATGGATCAAAGTTGGGTACCGCAATCATTGGACAGATAGCAAGAATCAACTAAAAACTCTGTGGTTTTCCAGGTCCATAAATAGTTCGGGGAGCTCCCAGCCATGGCCAGCGGCACCTGATTGGAGATGCCATCCGCCAGCAAGAGAAGCGCCAGTTCTGCTTGTTGCACCTGCCAGGGGCGGAAACCTGGAGGACCCAGGGGATCCTCCAAATCTCCGAAATATCCATAGTTTTCCCCGTTATTGCCACATGAAATGTGCACATGGAGGAAACCAAGTGGGTTACTCTGCTACCTCCCAGGAATTTGACACTGCGGACGCCAATGGCCCATTTGGCTGGTTTACCCACTCAAAATGGTGATTTTTCATAGTCACGCGAAATGATCAGAGGGTGGTCATCCTGCAATATGGAAACTTCAAAATCATCACTAAAATATGGAAACTTCAAAATCATCACTTCAATCAATACTCTGGTTACAAGGTGGTTCCTCCCACCTGTAATGTGTTGGTTTATAAAGCCGGTTAACTGTATAGATGTATCATATATCTGCCACAAACCCGACAATTAAGCTACTTATTTCAACCAACTCAGGTAACGACCGGGGCACCACCATTAGAAATTCCATTAAATTACATGCTTTGTTGGTGAAATCCCATGAAAGCAAAAATCTCACAGATTTTCCCACCAGCCCGATGATTCCGACTGGGCCTTGCTCAGCTTCTGCCAAGCTTTCTGCAGCCGCAGGAAGTCCTCATCCGAACCCAGTGACAAACCTCTGAATCCCAGCCACCCCTGGCAAGTCATTTCGGATGTTGTTTATGGTCTTGGGATGTCTTGGGTCTCTACCTAACCATCATAGTAATGAGACCTATTATGGTAACAATATGTAACAATAATCATCACCCCACCAACCTTATCCTCATCCAAACTATCCTCCGTTGTGAACCTGTTCACCCGGCAATGGAAACATTCCGCGTTTCTTCATAACTCGACAAGTAAATCATATAGCACATCTAGCAACTTTGCAGCACTTCGCGGAGGACTGTGACTACAGGAGATCAAGCAACCACCAAGTACTTAGTATTCTTTAAATGCCGTGCGTCGATCATCAACACTTTTTTTTAGCCAACCGAAGTGCTTCAACCAAAATGATCAAAATGAATGCCCGAAAGTAATTTAGCAAACCAAGAGCATTTACGGAAACACGCCAAAAGGACATGAATCACCAAACCCAAAACACCAAGTTCAACTCAACTCCAAGTCTACCCCAAATCCGGGATCATGTCGACACATCTCCCACCCCTTTCTCCACTGCATCTCCCTGTGCTCAACGCTCCCAGCAATTCCCAGGCTGTCCACTCCTCGTGAGTTTGGGTGCGACAGAGACATGCCAATCGTGCCTGTGCCAAGTTGTTGGAATCGCTCGCCTCGTGCTTCAGCAGCTCATAACTCCTGGCGTTGGGCTGGGCGGAGGGGGGGAGGTGGGTGGGGTACCAACGGACCCAATCAATCTATATATATATATATTATAAATTTGTTATATGGTTTGCAGAAGAGCGGGTCATGTTCTTTGGTATTGAACCATCCATTTTGGGGATATGAAAGTTTTTGCCTTGGCTCGAAATGCTATGACACAAAAACATCGAGGGTACCGTGGTACCATCAAAAAATCTTGCTCTGGAAACACATGGATTTGACCACTTTCCGCATGGGAAAATACGGCCAATCATTGGAGGTGGGGGCAAAGAAGCGAAACAACCATGAATTTCTCTGAGATCTCCGATGACAGGGACCCAAAATAGAATAAACACTTTGCCCTTTGGAAACCATTGGAAGCATTTGGCAACCATTGATTGGGAATTGGGATATACACATTGTATACACAGTATACACACTGGCCAACCACGCCAACCCTTCATCATACTTCATGGTCACCTGGAACCATGGACCAATGTTGGCCATAGCCCCACCTAGATATGTTGCTCACTCAACAATTTGGACACAGCCTCCAGGCCACACAAACGTTTTCATCTCTTGTCATGTCTTGTCACATGAGACACATCAGATCCTCTCGCGGATGTATGTCCAATACAATGGCGAAGGCTCATCAATCAAAACATTCCTCAAGCGAGGCGACACTTGGATCACCGCATGGATCCTGGTGTTTCAAACAGGACCAAAACAGAGCCAAAATGAGTTGTTTATAGTTTTGTAACCCCCATTGAAAACTATAAATACATATTGTAAACATTTATAAACCAACTTAGCTCACCAACTGGGACCAATTCCTGTAGATCAATCGGCCATTTCTAGGGGAACCACACTGGAAGCCTCAACAGAGATGGCAGTCAAGGTGCTTCATCAGATTCAACCCCCGAATCACTGCGGTGGCATTGAGACTCGTCATGAAACCTGACAGCAAGGCTCAGCGTTTTTCGAGTGTTCAAGCTTGAGCATCGGCGACAGAATCCTAGAAAAGAATTCATGCGCATTGCATATGACATTAACCTACAGTAAATATGTAAGCACTTCTGCGCCTTGGGCAAGAATATAAGTTGTCGATTTTGGGGGGCCTCTTTACACTGGTTTGCTCACATCAACACCAGAAAAACAAGAATGCAGCGGATTTGTTTTTCATCTATGTAAGGCTTACAAACCAGCTTCATGGATCAGGTCAGCTAGTGAATTTTGATTTATTCATTTCCACTTTTTTAGCAGCATGACCACAGTAAGAGGCAAATGGCTGACTTAGCCTGGGACCTCGTCTTCAAGACACGGTTCTCGCTAGCTTGTCGCTAAGGTTACCGTTCACTTTGATTAATTTAGCATACCATGATGATCAAGAAAGGAAAAAACATGAAAAGTGAACAAATATAAGGCACAGGAAAAGGAAACTAAGAAAGAATAAAGGATATAATAAATAAAAAAGGAAATAAGAGGAGGTCAGAATTAGATTGCACGGCATTTTAGATTCAATTCAGAGTTTAAATTGCATTTAGTTTCAAAAAGATAAGAAGCCAAGGGGCAAGTCAAACAAAGAGGTAAATATATAAACGCAACACGAAAGGAGACAGGAAAAAAGAAACAACACAACTAAAAGTGGTAGGAAAAAGGCAAGGAAAAGGGAAGGACAATGAAGTCAAAGAACCGGAAAGGACGACAAAAGAAGTAAAGGCACCAATGACAAATATGTGTGCCTAGTTGTGCCTATGTCTTAGCCGTATCATTTTTTTTGGGGGGCTATATATCGCTTTACCATGTTTGATGTATGTTCCGTGACTTTTGGCTCCCCTCCTGCATGATTTGTCTAGACAAATTTTGATTGTACCTCAAGTGTTTGTTGAACTTATTGAAGTAGACTTCCTCGAGCCCTGCAGAGGATTTGATGCACGGACCCAGCAATTTCTATGGCCCACTGGATGCATCTAACGCGGAACGCTTGGGGAATCCCTCATCGGTACACACTCCGGGGGCAGCAGCGACGACAGCTCTTGGTACCAACTCTTCGTGGTCGGCTCTGCTGGCATACAAATCATCGCAAGGGCTGATAACACCATGCCTGTCAGCACGTCATGGTGCCTCAAAAGCCAACACATGCATCGTTGGTGCACAGCTTCAAGCCACGGTCGCAATGTTTTCTCTCCACCCCAGTCAGCTGATGAAGTCGGTGGCTGGTTGATTTTTCTGGTTCTTTATTCTTCAATTTGCCGGCACCAGGCAATGCCACACTTGGCTGTGTAAACTCCCTGGAGTACTGGGCGGTCAGGTTGTAGGCCCGCGCCTGTTTCGCTTTGGACCCAGTCTACGCCGATTTTGACCATATGGATAGGAAGTGGTCGTTGCTCATCTTGTCCAATGACTAAGATGTACAATCATGTTCAACCCACTTATCTCTATTAAATCCGGATTGTGGATTTAATGCCTCTACCAGCAACATTCGTAGGTTTGATCAAACTGATTGCAAACGAAGAACACATATATACAATATCACATCAATCCATAATCAATCCATTATCCTGAGGTAACTAGAATACGAAAAGGTCAATCATATTTCTCCATTCTTTGGTGAGGATTTGAACCGACATAGACACGGACAAAACCTACTCAACCGGATTGCTACCCTCCGGGTCCATCATAACTATCAATAACCACCGTTTTGAGCAGGTAAATCACTATCATATTAAACTATTAATTCATATTATTGCGGTAAGCCGATCACAAAAGTCCGCAAAATCACCACTTAAATGGGTGATATGTTCATTATCCCCAAGTGGTAGGTTTATGGAATTGTGGGAATCCAACTGTATTCCCATATATTCCCATTCCATCATCATAATATACTTATGGATATATATATACATATCTTCATTTACATGATTTAAGTTCAGTTTTATTACACCATCCAGAAATTTCGCACCAAGGGACGTGATCCTTTGCCGCCAGCAAGGCCACTCATGAAGCCCAACAAGTAGAGCACGAAGAACCTAATGTGGAAAATGGATGGTTTGTGGTAAAGCCAACCATCCACAGTATGGGTGTGTCTGAAACTGGGGCACACCCCTAACTAGCAACTTCATAGGGAGAAATTTTATGAACATATGCATTGGGGGGTAGCCTATGTTCAAACGAACCCATATATTTGGGGTCATATCATGGGATTATCTAAGTCACGCTTAGATTTGGTTGTTCATCTATTTATTGACCCATTTGACCCCCACATTGGGACAACCATGGATAACCCAAAAAAACGTGGCTTTTTCATCAAGCTATGTTTGATTACCAGAGTGCAACTTGCTGGATTCAAAGAAACAGAAGAACCACTAGATTGGTTTGACGGAAAATTTGCGGGTTTCAACCATCATTGAAAGGGGTACCACGTTTTTGACTTCCGTTATGTGTTAGAATCTGAAAAGGATCCCTCAGAGATACAGAGATACAGAGTGTACCTGCAAGAGGGCGTGGGTGCTTAAGTTCTAGACATGAAATGTCAGGCACATAATTGCAAGGATTCGTCCAAACGTTGGAAAATCATGGAATATCATGGGAGTATCATGGAATATCTGCCCAAAATATTCTAGAATGTCATTTTAGACATGTAACCCTTTTGGGTCTCTTGGGTGGTTAGAGTTCGCACCAGCAAACCGCTAAAATAATTCCAGCAGTTTCGATTGGCAAATTCTGCTATTAGGAAGGGTTCAAATATGAAGCCCTCCGTGACTCTATCTTCTCCATGATAAATTCAAAAATGCGCATATCTTGCATGGCTAACATGACATACTCAGCAACCAATGAAAAAAAACAAGTCAAAATTAATTTCCGCTGGTGAAGCACCACCCTCTCAGTTCCCCACTGCCGATGATCTTTCACACCGAAAGAATTTCAAACACCAAGCAAAGAACTCGATTGAGCAATATAAATCGGTACCATTTCCAAGAAGGTAATTTGTGACTCTTGGTGTTTTCCCTATTTTTTTCTGAATGCATCCCTAAATCCCACGATTTATCATCCATTTTTCCTCGTAAATGCCATTTCGGGGTGTATATGCCCCATTTGGTGGTCTCTATCGAAGAAGTTCTGTATCATTTGTATATTAAGAAAGATATTGATTAATATTTTTGGTTGTTGCATTCCTGAATCTCGTCAATGACTGTCACGTGGTGTTTTCCCCATGTTTTCCCTTACCATCTGGCAATCAAACATACCAATGGAAAAGCCCCGAAACCTCCATTGATCAGGCATTTCCTAGCCAGCAACTTTGGATGACACTGGAAGCTAAACTGGATTAGAATCCCCATTGTTGATTGCCAATCCCAGTGTGAATTCAATCACCATTTATAGATGACCATTGATCCTTCCCATTTAATCCCATAAGCTAATCATTAATTAACCTTCAACCAATCAGTGGACAGGGAACTGCAGCAACCCCAACCCTCCTCGAGAGGTGATTCCCCGGCGCAACCTTGGTGACGGGACATCCATTGGTCCACTATGAATTCCACATGAATTGGGACTTATTCATGGTTTTTAAAATTCGTTCCACAACTATAAAACACTATTCAATTCCACATCCCCTCACATTTTGACCAACAAAATCCATTGGTTTCACAACTGAAGATGGGATTTTGTTGGTTTTGATTCAACTGTCGAAGTCAGTGATTCATCCAAAGAAACATGGGATTCAATGGGATTTTGTTGGTTTAAATCCCACAGTTACATGAATTGGGATTTCACAACTGAAGATGTGACCGATGGGATTGAACGATCAAAATCAATCAGTGATTATTGCGTTTACCTCATTACTTGGTCCATGTGAACCCAAAACCTGGGACCTAAATCTTGAGGTCATTTGAGCTCTATCTATTTCAGGTCCAAAAACTGTAAGATATGCCAAATAGTCAAGAGATTACCCTGTCAACCCAGAAAGCCCCAGAAATCCATGCGGAAATTGGAGAGCAATCAGCTCAGCAACGGGGCCGGTCAAGCCTCCATTTTCTGGTGCAAAAGTGTGGAAAGCTCTAGGCCATTTGAATCCGAAACGGGAAGCCCCCCTATACATCAAGCTTCCCACACCTTCACTGTCAATCTACCTTCCAGTGTAACATCAGTAAACCAACATTGCTATGGAAAATGGCCTATACTTATATATCATCTACCTTCCAGTAAACTAACATATATACATATATATGGAAACTGGCCCATAGCTGTAGATACTATAGATGTTTTACCGATGCTTTTCCATAGCAAACGGTTAGGTTTCCAGAGGCTTTCTAGGCAGGCCGGAGCACTGGAGCACGTTGGCCGGCACATTTTCACCCTGCAACATCTGCGCGAAGTTGAACCTGGACTGTCAAAACACGGGGCGATTAAGCGTCATTGGTGACCCTCCGCTGTCGTCATTTCCATGGTTGGCTGGAGAAATCCGGTGGAAATGGAGGTTCTAATGGAAACATCAACTATAACTATCTGCTTGGTGGTTTCAACCCCTCTGAAAAAAATATTAATCAGTTGGGATTAATATTCCCAACGTATAATAAAAAATGTTGCAAACCACCAACCAGATAACTATGTTGTAGACACTGTAAATGGTGAAGTTTCAATTGCCTTGTTTGATTACAGCAGGGTAGCAAATTGGGAATATGATATAGATCGATGATCTCAAACATGGGGTCCCCATTTTGGACCCATAACTCGCTGGCCTTTTTGTTGATCTGAAGCTTGGGGTAAACAGTTCTGAGCCTTGCTCATTGGGGGAAACCACAAAATTTGTTGAAAGGAATATTGGATGACATACACCATCCTGCCTGCACAAGTTCTTTCAAGTCAACCAGTGCAAGAATAGGTAACATGGGTCCAACTTGTTTACAAAGAACAAAGCAGGATACTGTATCCATTGGTAAACAAACATGCAAGGGTTAACAAATAGAACATTGGTCATTGGTTGTTAAATAGAAATGGATGTATAGTACACTCAATCTTATGTTCCAGATCGCAACGTTCCAGAGAGTGCAAGAGTACTGTAAATCGCAAGGCTTTGCCCAATCTATTGCTCCACGGGTTATTTTTCTTTAAGTGGACAACTGGTTGGTGGTTTCAACCCCTCTGAAAAATATTAGTCAGTTCGGATTATTATTCCCAATATATGGGAAAATAAAACTGTTCCAAACCACCAACCAGACAAGGCTCGATTTCTGGAGTTCCAGAATGCCATAGACGGATTCCTGCGCTGCAGTTCGCGGATCTGGCTGTAAGACGACATCGTAAAACTGCTAACCACATCAGAACCAACAAGCATGGGATAATAAACCAACAATAGCACGGCAACCCTGAGCTTTGGAAAAAAAAACATGTTTCCTAGCAGGGTCTGAAGTTTTCAGAAGTGCCCTCTGGTAAACTAACAAAACTATGGAAAATCACCACTTTCAATGAGTAAATCCACTATAAATGGCAATTTTCAAAAGCTATGTTAAATTATTAGAGGGTTTGCCTTAATTGAGTAGTGTTCCAAAGCCTGTGGATCGTCCCTTTACTGGTTGACAGGGAGGGCCCCTACTGGATTGGGACCATTCGTCCCCAATTAATATTGGTTGGGACCAAACCCCCAAACGAATCATCAAGCAACCATCATTTTATCATATTTATATATCATATCCATAAAAATCTCCATATATTGATGGTTAAAAGCCCCATGAAATCACGAACTAATCATCAAACAACCACGTTTCGGAACCTTGTGGGCGCGCGCCGACATGTTTACTTTTTCATTCATATCTTCAGCCATGCGTTGTCATCTGACACTTTCCCAAATTTTTTGGGATCGCATCCAACCTGAGACATTCTGGCTTGCCGGTAGAAAGCCATGGCCTGCAACACTGTTTCTAATCCGGGAGAATCTAAAATTTTTTGCATCGCCAAAGGAATTATGTGAGTCTGGGATGGCTGCATTCGACCTATTTGGTTGACACGTCTCAGAGAACGCTTGACCCGCGAAAACTCTGCTTCGCTGCTATTATCTCCTCCCACGATTTTGGCAATTGTTTTCTTTGGGCTCATCACGCAAGCTGGCTTCTTCATGGATGCACTCCGAGTTAGCATTTTTGTTGTTTTTTTGGACAACTTGCTCATGCGAAAAGACATAGTCGGTGAGAGTTCGTCCTCAGTGAAGCTAACACATATCCGACATGTTCGAAGTGGTACATTTCAATCTTCTGGGTATAATTATTTTTATGTTGGAAAGCAACAAGTCTTTGTCCCAATCTGAAGTCAAGCATCGATGCTGTGACGGGCAGTGGCTGCAGGCACGTGAATGTGTGCATGTGGAAGAGAAGATCTTACAACGTAACATCACGCCTGTGTGCAAGTGCAAGAGAAGATCTTACAACGTAACATCACGCCTGTGTGCAAGTGCAAGAGAAGATCTTACAACGTAACATCACGCGTGTGTGCAAGTGCAAGAGAAGATCTTACAACGTAACATCACGTGTGTGTGCAAGTGCAAGAGAAGATCTTACAACGTAACATCACGCATGTGTGCAAGTGCAAGAGAAGATCTTACAACGTAACATCACGTGTGTGTGCAAGTGCAAGAGAAGATCTTACAACGTAACATCACGTGTGTGTGCAAGTGCAAGAGAAGATCTTACAACGTAACATCACGCATGTGTGCAAGTGCAAGAGAAGATCTTACAACGTAACATCACGTGTGTGTGCAAGTGCAAGAGAAGATCTTACAACGTAACATCACGTGTGTGTGCAAGTGCAAGAGAAGATCTTACAACGTAACATCACGCATGTGTGCAAGTGCAAGAGAAGATCTTTAACATCACGTGTGTGTGTGTGCAAGTGCAAGAGAAGATCTTACAACGTAACATCACGTGTGTGTGCAAGTGCAAGAGAAGATCTTACAACGTAACATCACGCATGTGTGCAAGTGCAAGAGAAGATCTTACAACGTAACGTCACGTGTGTGTGCAAGTGCAAGAGAAGATCTTACAACGTAACATCACGTGTGTGTGCAAGTGCAAGAGAAGATCTTACAACGTAACATCACGCGTGTGTGCAAGATCTTACAACGTAACATCAGCAAGTGCAAGATCTTACAACGTAACATCACGCCTGTGTGCAAGTGCAAGAGAAGATCTTACAACGTAACATCACGCGTGTGTGCGTGTGCCACCCCCCCTGTTCCCCACCCCAAAAATAATAACATGTCATGCGGGCACAACTTCTAACTGACGGGCACAACTTCTAACTGACGGGCACAACTTCTAACTGACGGGCACAACTTCTAACTGACGGGCGCAACTTCTAACTGACGGGCACAACTTCTAACTGACGGGCACAACTTCTAACTGACGGGCACAACTTCAACGTACCACCACGAAACACTGCCCACAGTGAGCGAAATGAAGATAAACGCGCCCTCACAGGCAGTTTTGCGCTCTCCCCCGTGCGCGCCCACAGGGTTCCGGAAGGAACAACCAGGCTTTTGAACACAGCTGGTCTGGACAACTTGATGCCCCAAGGCAGCTGCTTTGACACACATTTATGTTTCATTGGGTTCAGCCCAAGTTGCAAACATTCCAATACATATTGATACAAATAAATTACAATAAGAATGTTTGCACTATCAAATGAGTTCGCTACAAATCAATTAGCGTTATTTATTGATAGTGTTACAGTGTTGAATTCGCAACAAAGAGAATCACACCCTGTAACACCTAACCCATTTGGGCAAACCATCCCTGGAAAGAGGTGATCAGAAGTGGACAATGATCCCTGAAAAATGGTTCGTTTCGAATCCCGTTTAAACGTTGGCATGCGCATAAGCACAGGCACGAATCAGATAGATTCACATACACTCATGTAATTTTGGTCCGGCTTCGTCCGAGAACTGTACCCTCTGGTAAACTAACATAACTATGGAAAATCACCATTTTTAATAGGTAAATATAGGTAAATCAACTATAAATGGGCCATATGTATACCATAGCTATGTTAGTTTACCAGAGGGTATATGTACCCGTTCCTACCGCCGACGGTCAGCCTGAGCATTTGAAGAAAGTTCTCGTACCGTCGGCACCGCATCTCGATAATTCCTCAGGGCTACAGGGAGGCAGCAGGGAGGCTTTGTCAATATAGCAAGAGTCAACAAAACATGAAATTCTATAGTAAAGTAGTAAACAACTTTTCTACGCAGTATCTTTTCGGGGTGACTATAATCTGTCAAATGCTGAAAAGGCACCAAAGTGCAGTGAATATTGTTTGAGAAAAGAAACCTTGACATCAGCATATCCGGGTGATGCATCCCATGTGGTTCAAACCAAACCTGACTACACCACCTGTTTGCTGACTAAAGCCACATGTTTGCAGCAATTTAACACCGATTTTGCTAAACTAAACCCATGCTAAAACTCTACCGATGTTTACTGTTCATTCAACTGCTATCTTCGTTCATGAAACCAAATTCACCACCCCGCAATTTGTAGTGCGAAAGACAAGAATTCCTTGATTCACCAGCGTGCTTGTTGCTGAAATTCCAACTCTCTCTCTCTCTCTCTCTCTCTCTCAGTTTTTTGCTGATTAAACATCATCAACCATATAGAATATATCGAAACCAACATTTCTGCTAAAACCAACCAGGTTGCGAGAGGATGTACAGCAAGGCCTGCTCAGGCCGTTGATCCTCCGCCGGCATCTGTCGTGTGAGGGAAGGCGACTTGCCTGGACATCGGTGGAGGGATCTGAAAGAATGGGTGATATGAAAATTCTGAGTTGATATACAAACAAGGTGGTGCCCCCAAGATAATCCAAGATAGCCAAGTTGGTGAACATAACTCCAATAACTGTGGTTTATAGGTGATATATCGAACTAGGTAATGGGCTTATAACCAATTTTCAATTAACATTGCGGGGACGCATAACCACTTTTAGAAATGCATGATGGTCAGGGTGGTAGTCATCCTAAATGGTCTGCAATGATGCCAAAAAACCAATTACTTCTATACTTCGTGTGTCCCCACCCTGTGACCATGTATATTGGTACAGATATATATCTTACTGGCATTGCTATCACAATGACATATCTTCTGACATATCTATTTGGCATTCTATCTGGTCCATATCTTCTGGCATATGAATCTGGGCCATATCTTTCCTGGCACACTTCTGGCAAATCTATCATGCAATCTTCTGGCATTCTATCTGGCATATCTTCTGGCATTCTATCTGACATATCTTCTGGCATTCTATTTGGCATTCTATCTGGCACATCTTCTGGCATTCTATCTGACATATCTTCTGACATTCTATTTGGCATTCTATCTGGCATTCTATCTGACATATCTTCTGACATTCTATTTGGCATTCTATCTGGCATATCTTCTGGCATTCTATCTGACATATCTTCTGGCATTCTATCTGGCAAATCTGATGCATTCTATCTGGCATATCTTCTGGCAATCTGACATATCTTCTGGCATTCTATCCGGCATTCTATCTGACATATCTTCTGGCATATATTCTGACATATCTTCTGGCATATCTTCTGGCATATCTTCTGGCATATCTATCTGGCAAATCTTCTGGCATATTTTCTGGCATTCTATCTGGCAAATCTTCTGGCATTCTATCTGGCATTCTATCTGGCATATCTTCTGGCATATTATCTGGCATTCTATCTGGCATTCTATTTGGCATTCTATCTGGCATATCTTCTGACATTCTATCTGACATCTTTTCTGACATTCTTCCCGTTGAGGTCCGGCAGTGCCCACTGCGATCTGGAAGTCGCGGTTGAGGTCCGGCAGTGCCCACTGCGATCTGGAAGTCGCGGTTGAGGTCCGGCAGGGAACACTGGGCGTGGATGGTCGTGGTTGAGGTCCGGCAGGGACCACTGGGCGGGGATACTCGCGGTTGAGGTCCGGCAGGGAACACTGGGCGTGGATGGTCGTGGTTGAGGTCCGGCAGGGAACACTGGGCGTGGATGGTCGTGGTTGAGGTCCGACAGCGAACACTGTGGATCGCGAGTCGCAGTTGAGCAGGAGGACGAGGAGGACAACGAGACGAGGAGGACAACGAGACGAGGAGGACAACGAGAGGAGGAGGACAACGAGAGGAGGAGGACGACGAGAGGAGGAGGAGGAGAGGAGGAGGAGGAGCAGGCAACTTAGATAAAATCTAACAACCCTCACCTGGCAGGTGGGGAAATATATATATATAGCTATTTCCAGGTTAGTGATGAGGGAATTTCAGGTTTTGAATGGTGCGTTAATGGGAACTTAATGGATATTTAACAAAACAACAATAGATGTCTAATGAAATATGTATTGTATGATATAATGGGGAATCGAATCAACTATATAAGGGATAATATGGGGAAATATGGGAATATAATGGGACTACAATGGGGAAACCGACCATACTCAGGTTTTGTTGAATTGGTGGATGAGATACAGTACATCTAAATGTTGGAAGATTGGGCACATCTAAATATGGGTGATATATTATGGTTGAAAGACCAAACGGAAGGAATGTGTCAAGATTTTGTGTTGTCTATCTGTGATATCAAGGTGCTGATCACCTACAGTGAACCATTCAATAAGCAACAATATTCGATGATATGAAATTCTTTATACTAAAGACTTCATATAAGCAACAAATTTGGGTGATATTCATCAACATATGGGAATCACGGATGGATCACCAAAAGGGCATAGGACTAAGTCACTAAGTCAGTTCAAGTGAAGGCACAAGAACCAGCCATTTGTAATCAACAGAGATTAAAGGGTTAGAGTTAGAGTCTTCAAAGCAATGGATCGATACGCAAACTTCAACAAATGGTCACTACTCACCGAGAGATGATCAGTGCAATGTGGGTAGTTGTTGCCATAGCTTTAGGGGCTGAATATCCAAACTAATGGTGATCTAAGCCTAGCTCTAGCCATGTAAAAATCACCCCAACTGCAAGCCCCAAGTATGGTAAAATACCTCCATCTTCCTTCGAAGGCGGGACCCCCTCATCAACCCCAACGTTTCACCAAGTTCTATCAAGTTATATCATGTCATATCCCCATCTTCCCCAACAAAAACAGCAAGTTCACCAAGTTCCCCATATGTTTCCCAAAGATGCTGCTTGAGTCCCAATTTTCTTGGAGATCCCTTGTGGAATCCAGGATGTGCCCCGCCTAAACCTTTGATGGCGACCAAGAAAATGGCACCTGCCAGGCGCTCCGCGTCTGGCTCCGCCCATCGCAACGCCTCCTCACGGCGGAGCGGAGCTGGTGATTAAACAAAGGGCCACGGGGGGGCTGCAGCCACAATAACGTAGGGATGCAAGTGATGTAATTTCCATAAATATATATATATATATACTTCATGTGTGTGATATAATTTAGGTTCTATATACTTCTGATGTTTTCTGAGTGGTTATGGCCACTGCATTCTGATTGACAAGTGGAGCAAGGATTTAGACGGATATAGTATCAACATTGACCTTCACTTTGACTTGCGTCTAAACATGGGACATTGCCATTGTAACATAAGTATACGATAGAATCATGACTTATCTTTGATGTGTCAAAACGGATTCCATCTCAGTCAGAGATAAGGAAAAAGTGTTCTATGGCCAAAACCGAACACATGTTAATTATGTTAATTAAACAAGCGGACCATTCAGCCAAGTCCCATTGCAACAGGACAAGTTAGCAGGGCAGATTCAGGCTGCATATGGCTCCCGACTGCTCCAAAAACAAACTTTTAGTGCTGTATCCTTGGAGAATCATACCCAGCAACGCAGCCCCCATTTATATATGTGTAAAAGTGCTTGACATGTTTTCTCAATCAAAATGTAAACTTCCTACGGCCATCCTATTACCATCAAATATTTTCAAGGGCAAAGCCACTGTAACCCTATAGAACTCAAACTTACACTGCGCATATAAGCTATAACCTGGACCAGGGTACTTGTTTCTACGATTTACTGCACATCACAGCAAATGGTTCAAGGGAACATTTATGTGGAGGAAAACCCGATGTCATAGGGAAAAAGAAAGCATGGTGTCCAGTTCAGGTGCTTCCTTAAACCAATCCATTGATTCATAATCCCATTAAATTCCGTTAAATCCCAGCAAATCTCATTAAAACCCATTACCCTCTGGTAATTTAACATAGCTATTGAACATGGCCCATTTAGTTCTTATTAAAGATATTTAAAGATTGTGATGTTCCATTGTTTTTTTGTATGTTTACCAGAGGGTACACCAATCCATTGATGTATTACATTCTGGGTAAATAATAATAATTCACTAACCCATTCTATCTTGGGGATGATTCCTCTTACTAACCATGATTGTGACGTGAGGTCGCAGCCCACAGTCCTGCAGTTCATCCCATTGTGCCCGTGTCAGGGCGCCTGACCCAGTAGCCACCTGTGGGGCAACGAACCTGGATCAGTCGCTGACGTGGGGGATTTAACCAAACAACATAGGGTTTTCGCCAAGGTTTGGGGAATTTAGTGGAATCTATATACAGTAGTTGATCTATGTTGATATGATTGATTTATGATACCTAAGTTATTTTATAGCATTTTATAACTAGTAAGACTGGTGGTTGTGGTTGATATATCTATGGTAACCCTCGAATAGCGCTGAGTTATTTTTCAATCTCGCTGGGGTTCCTATACAGTTGGATGGAGGAAACTAAACCAAGAAATATCATTGGGTGGGGCCATTCCTCACGGAATTTCAAGTGCTTAAATGGACTGGTTGAAGGGACAAACGAAGGAGGACACCAACTGAACTTTCTCTTCGTCCAAGGCTGAGTCCGTGGGAATAACCAGCAGTATGGCTGCTCTTACAAAGTGGACCCCCCCAGGTTTAAGTTGGTTTGCAATACTCATTAAGTGTATATATATATATAATGTCTTATCTTTATTTCTATGTTGTATATAGGTATTGAGGTCCTACACCAACTTAGCTATGATAAATAAATATTAATCGCCTTATTGATCTTATTGACTATAGATCCCTTATTTTACAGTAGCTACATAAATCTAAGGTCTTTTTCAGTTCAAAACCAACGGGGCGCCATCGTCGAGGCGCCCGTGGTAATCTCGTCGGACCAAGGCGATTAGGCCTCAGTCACCCTGGAACTCTTTTGAACTCTTCGTACCCTCTGGTAATTTAACATAGCTATTGAAAATGGCCATAGAAATAGTGGATTTACCCAGTAAAAATGGTGATTTTCCATAGTTATGTTCGTTTACCAAAGGGTATCTCTTTGTGGCATCTGGAGGTTACAAAAAACACACAAAAAAAAAACACAAAAAAGGACAGTGGGAAGTACGTGGCGTCTTGACATTTGACATTCATTTTAGGACTTTTGCCAATTTTCATATGGGTACTTGGCACTTGGGCGGACCTTTTGCCCCTCCATTAGCCCAATTATATACTTGTAACTAGTATCCAGCGATAATTTTTTAAATTTTTTTGATCCGTTGATCCGTAAAGCATTGAGCTTTGAGACTTCCTACTGTATAATAGTATATGGGTGCATATTTTTTGCGGATCTGTTTGTTTTTTTTTGGGAATCCCTAAGCCCTAAACCCTAAGTATATAGTTTTGAGACAAGTCGCTGAAAATAAGTTTTATGGAAACGGTCAGTCAGCCGTCCGCTGGCATGCTGGACATGCTCATAGCACATCATAAATTGATTGTAGCGCGCTACAGCTCCCCGCTTAAGATCAGTTTAAGATCAACTTTTGACATGTATGTATATATATATATATACACCCTCTGGTAAACTGCCACATAACTAAGGAAAATCACAATTTTTAATAGGTAAATCATCTAATGTTGGATCGACAATAGTAAAGGCGAGCCCCCCTATTTTTTTGTTTCTTTAGGGGGGGTCTGCTTTGAAATAGTAAATCGAAAATCTCAACTATTCCCCAAGGCTTCTGCAAGGTTTTGACATCCATACTAAAAAATCAAAATTAAAAACCATTCAACCACAAGTAAAAACACTAAGGAAGAAGGGAAAAAATACAGCTAGAGCCAGAAAGGTTGTTTTTTTATTGCAAGTGCTAATTCCAATTTTTAATTGCAAATGCAAGGACCTGCAAGGGGGTACCCTTTGTGGACCAGTTTTTTGCACTTGTTCTCTTTTGAACAAGGTAATTTTTTTTTGGTAAAGGTTTGCTTTGTTTTTTGCTTTTGAAAAGCATGCAATCACAATTAAAAACCATTCAACCACAATTAAAAACACTAAGGATGAAGGGAAAACAAATCCTGCATCCATACTAAATCTCAATGAGCCCTTTGATAATTTAGTATTGGAAAATCTGATAATTTGGGAATTTTCTGAAATTTATTTGCAGCTATTGCGAATGCAGCACAACTATTGCAGATGCTCTGGACCAAGATTGATGTCTGCAATTTAAACTCAATAAGGCCTAATTTAAAATCAATAGGGGCTGAAAAATCACATTGTGAAAAATAATTGCAGCTATTGCAAGCGCTTTACAATTGTCCATCCAACATTATGAATGGGCAATTTTCAATAGCTATGTTGGTTTACCAGACGGTATTTTTTAAAATAGCCACTCGTCGGATAAGGCTATAAAACAATTGGCTACGGCTAGAAATCAGCTAAGGACACACAGGTCATCTTTGGTATTAAAACATCCAACTTAGGATGCAAAAAAGAAAATTTGAGCCATTCCTGAACTACCAATGAATTACCCCATCGTCAAGCTCCCCATCGCTATCACCATCCTTGCCTCCACCAAGGTTCTAAGGATTCCCGATTCCGCGCGCTCCTGCTCAATGGCTTCCGAATACCGGGCATGTAAACCATCCTGCGAGCATGGGTCTGGGAGCATGAAACATTCCTCGCAGTTCTCTTTTTGGAAACGTTCTGGTGCACAAATTGCGGGGATATCGTTTTTTTCAAACTATATAAACCGGAGGGATCCAGAAGGTATTTCGCCCAGAAATGGATCTGATTTAACTTTCACCAGCAGAAGTAGTCAACTTTTGCCGCGGCTTCTGCAAAAGCAGTTGTAAAGCTGTTAATTTGTGAATGTGTACAGTATTGATATTCCCTTGCCAAACGCTTTTCCCTTTCGGGAGTCAGAAAAAATGGCCCCAGCTGAGAAGTCAGCAGCTATTGCTGACTTAGAACTTGCATTTTCTATACATTTCCCCGATTTTCTGCGATTTTATCCCAAATTCTTCGGTTTTAGACTAGCTCTGCATCGTGCCTGTGGATCCAACTCCACGTAAGCTTCGCGCAGCATGACCTGCGTCTGCGCCACAGTCACCTGCTCCACTTTTTCGCCCGGGCGTTGGTTGGGGGTGTTGCGCAGTTCCAATAAGTTATTGAACATAGCTATAAATCAATGTCAATGGATTGGTTTAAGGGAAACTTTGAAGGAAACACCCATAGTTCATAGGAAAAATCATTGTTTCCTCTAGATGTTCCCTTAAACCAATCCAGTGAATAAATGGAAAGTCGTCTGCAAATGGAACTTTTAACCCGAAAATCATCTGTAACTGGGATATACCCTCTGATAATCTAACAGTTGACTGAGAGGACGGCCATTTTTTGATAGGTAAATGATCGAACCAAATGGTCCATGGCTTCCATAGCCATCTTAAATCACCTGAAGGTAAAAATATTGCTATTATGTCACCACATAACTGCATGAACATATAAACATATGTTGCGATGCACAACATCATAAACATAGAATGCGGCTAATTATATAGATTGCATTGGATTGTTATGGATCTACTATGGTTCAGCCATCTTCAACCTTGAGCAGGTCTCTTATTGGAATAAACTCCAAACAGGTGCCAAAACTATCAATATTCTTGACTAGTCACACCAATTTTTCTTCGGATATTTTGACCGTGCCTCATGCCAAGGTCAAGCAGGGCTTTCACCGCATTCAAATTTATAGTTTTTGCGTCAATCCACCAGCTCTCAGCCCATCAATCCCTATAACAATGATGATACCACAATACAATGGAGTGACTCATCGAACACCAGCCCCACCAATATCCCATCCGAATTGATGTATATATATATGTGTGTGTGTGATAATCTCCTCAAACTCCCTCTCTCTCTCTCTATATATATATATACACACTCACCATTGTCAATCCATGAGGCTCCCCTAACATCCCGCCATTTCATGGTCAAAATATCCTGTTCCCAGGCATCTTGCTTGTTTCTCACTTCTGCACCCATTCAAATACCAAAAACGACAAGGTTTCCCCACCAAATAGGTTGTCTGAAACTTGTGTACCCCAGAATACCCCAAAATAAAATGGTTCACCATTGCTTTTCCCAGCAATTCACAGCAAACAAATGTGGTATACATTTTCCATCCATTTTCCCAGGGTTTCCGCATTTCCCAAGGGTTTCCCAGGGGTTTCCCTGCCACAGTGGCCGCC
Source organism: Cladocopium goreaui (assembly GCA_947184155.2). Classification (NCBI taxonomy): domain Eukaryota; class Dinophyceae; order Suessiales; family Symbiodiniaceae; genus Cladocopium; species Cladocopium goreaui. The sequence goes on along the minus strand of CAMXCT020000602.1, from coordinate 689,735 downwards.
TCCCCGTGGAGCTTCCGCATGAAGTCGCTGACGGAGGTCCGGCGCCGTGTGCTCGATGGAACTTCCAGGCTCAGGGTGGCAGCCAGGTCCTGGCCGAGTTCAACCACGGCACTACTTGCACCACATTCTTTTCCCAAAAAATCACCAAAACACTAGTCATACATACATACATACATACATACATACATACATACATACATACATACATACATACATACATACATACATACATACCATAACATACATACCATAACATACATACCATAACATACATACCATAACATACATACCATAACATACATACCATAACATACATACCATAACATACATACCATAACATACATACCATAACATACATACCATAACATACATACCATAACATACATACCAATACATACATACCAATACATACATACATACATACATACATACATACATACATACATACATACATACATACATACATACATACATACATACATACATACATACATGCATACATACAAACATACATACATACATATATATATATATAGAGAGAGAGATAGATAGATAGATCGATCGATAGATAGATCGATAGATAGATAGATAGATAGATCGATAGATAGATCGATCGATAGATAGATTAGATAGATAAGATAACATAACATAAGATAAGATAAGATTAGATTAGTTTAGATTAGATAGATAGATAGATAGATAGTTCGATAATTATACACATGTATATAGTCTGTGTAAATGATCATCTAAATTCAAGAAACAAAAACTAGTAATGTAGTTTGTGGATGATTCTCATCTCAAGTGAGCGCACACATCTACAAAATTAATGCTATAGTGCACGTCTTTTAAGACATAAAAACAATCGTTTTTGCTCACCCATTATACAAGGTGCCCCCCCAGTTATAAATGGGTTAGAAGCCCATTAACTATAGATATATCACCTATAAAAACCATACTTATTGGATTTATGTTCACCAACTTTGCTATCTTGGGGGCACCATCTATAAGCGTTATACAGTCATTTAAGGCCATTTACCAGTTGTACGTACTTATAACCCCATTTATAGAATGTATAATCCCATTTATAACCAGTTATGACTAAAAAATGGGATTATAGACAGTTATAACCATTCAACCAGTTATCCCGCGTTATAACCAGTTATAGAATGTATTTACAACCACTTACAACTAATAGCCATGGCCATAACTGTAGGGACAGGTGAGGGGGGCTCTCCCGAAAGGTGACTGGATCGACAAGGCCTCATCGTCCAGCCCGATCAATTTTTGGAGCTTACCCAATCTTACCCATCCTCTATTTATGGGGATTTATGGTGATTTATGCGGAATTACATGAATGTACGGGGGATATAATATATATATAATATATATATATATAGGATATAGATCATAGAATAGAACGAATAGTGGTCATTTTGGGTTTGTATGAAAACGATGTCTGCCCCCCAATTCTGGCTATTTTATTAGAGAAAATAATGATAAACCACCGGATTTAGGGGCACCATATTTTCAGACAAACCCATATGAAAATTGAACACCAGTCTTAAGAGTCTTAGGTCTGAGACTTCAAAGTTGGGAAGCTAATGATAAACCGGGTTTTGGGGTACCCAGAATTTTCCGGACAAAGCAAACTTAGATGATGAAACCTGGTGATTGAGGCATGGCAAATCTCAAATTCAGCAACCATGCCAGGCGACAAATCATGGGGCCATCTTCAACAACAAAGCCTCTTTAGGGATGGTCTCTGGATTTACCCGACATGGGAAACAGCCAGATAACGAACTGGAAAGATCCAACCATTTTTTCATGGCTAAATCCACTATTTCGACTAGGCCATTTTCTATGTCGCTATTTGTATGTTTACCAGAGGGTGCCACAACCGCCAGTGGGTTTATCTGTGCTATGCTACCACGGATCCCCCGAAGGAGTCTTCCAACGAAAAATCGCTTCAATTTTGGGACGGCTCCAGATATGCCACACGTCACTTAAACATCCCGAAAAACGGGTTCAAAATGCAGACTGAACTGCTTGTTTTTGCGAAGGAAACCTCTTTGAAAAAGTCATGTGACCAGTGTTCAAAACCCCCTGTTGGTTGATTATGAACTGGGGGTTTTACTGTCAAACATATTGATACAAATTGGGGATAATCAACCAAAAAGGGTTTTGAATAATGCTCGGCTCATACCCTCCAGTAAACTAAAATAACTATGGAAAATGAAAATGCCCATAGAAATAGATACTCTGAATGATAGTATGATAGCCCCATGCTACCAACAATGTTTTTTCTGGTCTCATCTCACCATCTTTCAGGGTTCGCGCCTCTTCAGCTTCAGGGAGCCGGTCCTGGCATTGTAGCATAGGAACCATCAAAAAAAATGTCCATTAGATGGTATAGATCTGTATAGATTATGTTTTTTACACCATCATGTCCAGGTTTCCAAACTTTCCATCAAATCAAACGTATCTATTGAGCTATCTAACCCATACCCTATCTGTTGATCTATCCTGCTGGCCCTATGCCAATCCATCTGTAAACAAATGTTCACACACCACCACCACCACCACCACAACAACAACAACAAATCGTTAGTGCATAGTATTGATATCAATCCTAGGTTTCCAAACTCTGGCTGCTTATCTACATGTTTTATCCATAATATGTGACATGCCACGCGCCTGCAGGTAGGTCAGGTCCAAGAATTTGAGTACCTTGGATTTACCACGGATTTAAGGGTTTCCACTGGTGAAGACGTAACCCCCACAAAACTACCTAATTAAACAATGAATAACATATATTATCATATATATATATATATATGTGTGTGTGTAGTTGGAATGAATGGGTTTTGAACCATCAAGTTTGGTGGTTTTTCCCCACATTTTCAAACACGCCCATTTGTGTGGCATGGCTTCGCCACAGAAACTGTGCACTTTGGATTTCAATCTTCCTCAATGAGGCATGTATGGTTCCCAAATCCAGTCGCTAATGGTCATGTTCCAATGAAGACTGTACCGTGCACCCCTGGTTTGCACAAAACATATATTTAAGGAAAGCTATCCGCATCTCGACAAACTTTATTTCCTCCAGGGCTTGATTTTGTTGACTGCGCCCTCCGACATTCGGCGACGCCACCCCTGCCAAAGCCGTACGTTTTGGGGCTTAGGATTTGAGGATTCAGGTGGGCTCTCCATCAAGCACCCAATATACCATCCTTGCCACTGGCCCCATCAATCCCCGAGCATCGCGAAAACCGATACCAGGAGGCTCTTCGAGTGTCCACATTGAGCTCCAGGTAGAAAGAGTTGTTTTCCTAGGGGATGAACGAACTAATTCATGGGGATGGCATCTCCTCCGGATATATACTTCAAATTGGGGAAAACCCGATGGAGAAACCATGATTAAAACCGGTAAAACCATGAATTCATCTACAAATGGTTAGTTTTCCGTGCCTGCAGCTACTGGTAGCAAGCGATTCGATTGAAGGCGGCATATCAGGGAAAAACTCCCCTAGATTTGTAGGACATTGTCAAGTTCCCCCCGAACCATTACAAACCATTGAAACTTCCCACAGCAATTCTCCGGCATTGCTGAAAATCTCAATGCAATGCAAATCCTAGCAAGATCCTGAACCGCGGTTTACCTATAGTGATGCCCAAAATCATTTTACGTGTTCATAGTGATATCCAAATTCATCACTCTCATCTCTAGTTGGACAATTAAATATACATTTTTCAGGATCATTTGCCAGAATAAGCCGCTACACGCAGTTTGGAGCCACAGTAAGAAACGACACCTCCCCCGACGCCCTAGCAGCTTTGCCAAGCATCACACGCAGCCTTGGAACAGTGCAGATCTTCAGCTGCCTCAAATCGCGGGTTCAAGTGATGCCTGAAATCTCCCATCACGGATCACGACATGTCCAAGAGTGGTGCCATTTGCAAATCATGCAACTGTTTTTGGGATTGTCTGAAGCAACCATTCATGCAAAGGTTCTGTTGTGTTCTGTTGCTTACACTTGTTGAAACATGTTAAATTTTCCCCAAACCGGAATATCCACAGGAAATCCAAAACACATCCCCAGAAACAACCATCGAGAACGCCTAGCTGAAAACCAAGACAAGAAAACAACATAAACAAAATACAAGGAGAAGGCTGACCCAAAAAAAATTCTGGGGTATAACCTTTGAAAATCAAACATGGCTGGCTGGAAAATCATCGATATATCTCGATATATATATATATATATATATTTATATATATACTGTATATACACCATAAATTGAAGTTTAGAACTGGGAAAATAATCGAACTATATAAATGGTGGATTTCCAATTGCTATGTTATTACCAGAGGTAAATGGATTAGAATCCCCATTGTTGATGTTGTTGATTGTCAAATTCCATAAATTCCCATTAGAACCACATTGAAATTCCCATTGAAATCCCATCAAACAATTCCACTAACATCTCATTAAAATCCACCGAAAATCCTAGTTAAACCAATGTGATAGTGGGATTTTACTGATATGTTAGTGGGATTGCTAGAAATCACAAGTTAAAATGCCACTCGAAATCAGCCACTGCCAAGGCACCATGTCTGCCACCAGCGTATTGCCTGGGCTATTGGGTGATGGTTCATCCATTGATGGTTGATATTGACTTAATAAAATTGGTGATTTTTCCATATTCTGTTAGCTTACTGCAGGGCATTTTGATTTTCCATATTATGTTACGTTACTGGCTATTGTGATGTATTTCGATTTTTCATGGTTCGTTTACGGGTATTTCTTCAGGAATCTCCAGTGGTGGAAATTTGTTGCATTTACATGAGCTTTCAAGATCTGTGAAACAACCCCATTTAGCTCCACAGGTGGTTCAAAGATCAAGATTAAATGGTATTGAAACAACTGTGATACTAGTTCAATTAATGGTAAACCCTGGCTGCCATCTGCACCATCCCATTGATCATGCGCCCCAGGTCTTGGCATGAGATCACTGGTGGCTTCAAAACAAACCTGTGAGGATCCTGCCTCCAGCGGCAGCAAGTCATCATGTCAAAGTGGTAGTCATGTTGGACATCGTCACCGATTCTTTTGGAACTGTAAGTAATCCCATCACCCTAATATTAAACACCCCATATAATGGTCCCAATTCTGTGGAAATTCCCAACTAAACCATGGTTTCGTTTTGGGGGGTGTCTAATATTAGGGGGACGGGATTTCTACAGAAACAACATCTGATCAAGTGAGATCAACATCCCCTTTTTTTTGTGTCATCAAACATGGCTGCTCAACCCCCGAACCCAATGGACGTCTTAATTGGGAAACCATCATATTATACCATATTATACCCTCTGGTTGTTTAACATAGCCATGGAAAATGGCCCATTTATAGATGGTTTACCTGGGTTTACCTATTAAAACTGGTGAATTTCCATGGCTATGTTAGTCATAACCAGAGTGTACAATATTAAACAAAATTATACCTATAAATAGGGGATTTTCCGTTGCCACGTTTGATTGCCCAAGGGGAAACTTTTTTTTGGATGAAGAAACAACGACCCACTCCAGCTATGGTCGAGCGGCTCTTCGTTGGCATCTTGTAGCGGTTCACAAAGTCCTGGATGAGGCAAGCGATGTGTTGCTTTAGGGTATAACATATAATATGTAATATCAATCTATGGCTACATGTAATATCTATGTAATACCAGGATGCATACAAAACAAATATCGACCTATCCATCCATCTATCTAGTTTTTCAGCTACCGGCCTATCAATGCATCCATGAATCAATCATAGCTCATATATGCACGCATGTTCTGCTCTGTACTTCATAATGTATATACTAATAGCATCAAATAGCATTGGCGCCCAACAATTTAGATATAATGATATGATATGATCATGATCATGATCATGATATGATGTAATAATAGAAAATACTATCTTTAGATGTATAATAAGAATAATATATATATATATCACATCAAATAGTCCATATCAACCATGAACCAATCCTATGGCTTCAAAGCCAATCATCCTAAAGGATGAACATCCGAAAACATAAAAAAAACTGGTGACCCTCTGGCAATTTCAATGATGTTTTTTTGGCTCATCTAGTTCGATATAATTCCATGATTTAGCCATTAAACATGGCGTGATTTTCCAGTTAAGAAGCCGTGGAAAAAATTGGGCCGCTGGGTTGGCTCCATGGCTATCCCATGAATTGGGTTCTCCATGGGTATCCCTCGTTGTATCCCTCACAGTGATCACTGCTCTCAGCAGTCATTCCGCCAGGTCGCGATGAAGTGATATGTTGTATCCTGGTTCAAAAATGACATCAGCCCTTATTGTTGTGGTTGTTGGTTCAGATTCCCCCTATCCATAAGTCCAAACATCGGGGGTGGTTTTGTCTCCAAGATCCATGTGGAAGAATCTCTCCCATCACGTCCGAGCGGCAGTGACGTATTCGATGTACATTGTGGCGCACATGGGCGAATTCGACAGAACACGTGCCAAGCGACCTAGATGCGTCTCAGCAAAAAGCGAAGCTGCGCATTTTGTCTGCAACAAACATGGGCTTGTCGCAACATGGGGAATGGGCTAACACATAAACGCAATATGTAGCCATCTTGATGTAATCTTAGTGCATCTTGGATGATTTTTGATGGTTCAAGATTTGAGACAACACATTGGAGACACTTCAACTTCATCACCTGACTACTGAAAACCCGCAGTTCCGGAAAATGGGACACTCCAACAAAAGAATACAAAAGAGGTCCATGTCCAATCCTGAACCTCAGACTTAATGTATTGTAAAACTTTGGTACATATGATTTTTCAGATATTCTGATATAGACAAATCTCAAACAATGGTTCCAAGTACTAATCCAAATGTACCAAACATTTGTCACTTGAGTTGAAATTGGGTTCTTCAAAGGTTTGGGCTCTACACCACTTGCAGCATCGCAACAACACTTTCTTTTGATCACCTTTGCATGGTCTATACCGTCTATATACCATGAAAACAAAAAGAAATATATACCGTGTGGTAAACTAACATAACTATTGAACATGGCCCATTTATAGTTAATTTACCGATTAACAATGGTGATTTTCCATAGTTATGTGGCTGTTTACCAGAGGGTAGAACATGCTCCATCATTCCATCAGCGGCACCTTGGTCCTGGAAAAAACATTGGGACATGAGCCCTTAAGAGTGCATAAACCAGTACCCAACCACGGTTTACTCATCCAGCGTTTCAAGACATCATAACTTAACTATATAATTGATCAATCTCCTAGCTCTGGCACGCTGAATCTCCCGATTGATTGAATTTGGTCAAATCATGTAAATCTGCACGCAGCACCAGCACCCCCCAAAAAGATTGATAATTAAGTTTCCCTCCGGAGTTACCATATAATAATTATGCATTCCCAACAAGCCCCCACCAGTTGAGACATACCAATTTGCGCGTTTTGTTTCTCCGGCAAGTTGCCGGCGGTCAAAACAAAGACTTCCGCAAAACTGTCGGTGCGGAGAGCGAAGGAATGCAAGACCGCTTCCACATACAATGCCACCTGGACAAACGGGCGTTTGATAAAATTCCCCCCCGGGCCCCCACGTCACAAACAGTCTTGGTGGCCAAATTGATAGTGCCGCCAACGGCATCATTGTGTCCCGTATATCTGTATATCTCTGCTCATTTGGGTATGGTTCAACAGTACCACAAAAACTGGATGCTTCAATGCTACAATAAACAAATATGACAGATTCTCTTCGTGCGTTGCTGGCCGACAAATCGCCCGCCATGGGTTGACCCCTCGCCTCGCAGAAATAGCGTTTCTCGTTAGCGAAGAAAGAACTCAAAGGTGTGGCCGACCTGCACGCTCGGCAAGGGAAGGCTGGGCCTGGGGGTAGCAGCTTGCCTAGGACCTTCAGCGCACAAGACACACAAGTCGGTGCACCAGTGATGACTTGTTTTAACCCAGCTATACAACATAACTGCAGAAATATGATCTATGGTCCATGGTGATCTGTGTGCGAGCTACTTAACCTACTTACAAAGCAAGTGAGGTAATTATGGGGCACAACCTTGTGCAGTACCGCTTTGCAAGAAATACCAGGCATGTTTGTACGTTTACTGATGTGAGGGTCAAGGTATCTATGTTTTTGCCAGGGCTTGCAACGGTTTGCCCAACGGTTTGTCAAGGTATCTGTCGGTATTTGGTCAAGCTCTAGCTAAAACTTTCACATGGTGCGGCACATCGGCATTCATTTGGTTGAAAGCCCAACAATGGTAAGTATGGTAAGTACACCAAGCAACAAACGGCAACAACCAGCAACAACTAGCAAAAACAGCAACACACTGCAACAAGCTAACTACGACAATCACAACAACAACCACAACATCCACAACAACAAGAAACAACAAACACAAATTTGGTAACCTCAAAAGAAATCAAACTGCCCCACATGTTCCATTTGGGGAATCAGTTCATATTGATCCACTGATGTTTAAGTGAAGGGCCTACCTGAGGCTGTGACAAAAAATCCTCAAGCCCCACACCTTGTGGTGTTCTCTTCTAAAAGGGCGAAACTGCCGTGGCTGGTGATGTACATCCTGAGGAATCAGGGGAACTGACATGAAGGTCCCAGTGAGCTTTGCTGGTGCTGGTGGGTTCTACAATGGCTACTGACTCAGATTTGCATATGCAGTACTTGTCAGTTATGAACGTGGGGATGAACATTCATCAACACCAGCTATGTTGGTGTCAACATTGGCCTGCCATAGTATCCACAGCCGCTCCAAGGTTTTTTCACTGACAGCCACCAAGCATCATCTCCGCCAAAGCACCTCAATGAGATCCAAGGGTTTTTCCATGGCAAACCCCAAAACATTAGCCCTTCAGCTGGAGGACTCACCATGGGACATACCCCTTAGCAGCCCTCAATCCATGCCCCCTGTCAGCCCCTGAGGCCCCTAGGGCCCCTAGGGCTTCTGGCCTTGACAAAACACGAACTCGCTTTCGCAGAAATATTTCTTCTCTAAGGCCCGGCACCTGGGAGGATGGGTCGGTTTAAGTGTCAAACTGGTCAAAATTGCTGGAACTTAGCTACTCCCATCCCCCGCTGTTCCATCAGCTATCAAGTATATCAAATTTTCTGGGGGTTATATTTCAAAATATATCAATCTTAAGGGAATTGCTCATTCTTCACAGTTGGAATGGCTTGCTAATGCTTGATACTCAAAACACTCATCAGCTCTGAGATCTGAGGTTCTCCTCATGTTGTGAAGCCAATGCCAGAAGCCATTTCCAAGTGAGGTTTATGAACTTGGGCCTCCTATATGGGATGTAAAATGACTAGCAAAAAACCGCAGTAAGCATAGAAAATAACATGAAAAAGGAGAACGTAATCACCGATTAGCTGGGATCTTCAAGTCATAGATCATCCAGATCCAGCCTTGGCACCAGGGACACCAGCATTCTCCAAGGCACATATCTGCAAAAACACCAGGAAAAGTGATGCTGGTGCACCAGAACATTGGATGTTCATTCCTGCGTCGTGACGGGTCAAAAATTGTCAAACGAAGGCAGGAACAAAAAACACCAACTGGCTTGATATATGTTGAAGGGAGCTAAAACCTATCATTTAGAAAGCTTTACCTACTAACGATCCCAATTGAACAATGATCAAAACCCAAAATGTCTTTCCATGTTACTGGTTGTTTTGGGGGTTCCCAATGGACCATGGATCATGGTCCAATCCCGGAGCGTTGGGTCAACGCAAACGTTGCTCAAGGTGCCAGGGCACAGAATTGATCCAAACATCACCGTGGCCAATTCGGCTTCCAGCATCGGAGAGATCATATTACCTCGAAAAATCAACTAACAATTGATCAATGGCCATTTCAGGTTCCTAACTTGGAGGTACCTACCATATTTAAGGTCTATTTTTCAGGCCTATGTAAGGGAATATCCCCACAAAATATAGCCTTATATGGTACAGTACATCAGTTTTAGGTACCTGAATGATCCTGAATGGGCAATTGAAATGAGGGGTTTCCTAAGTCATGGTGCTACCCCAATAGCTGGATAAAGTTTATTTCATGGAAAATCTCCAAGCAATTGATGATAACTGGGGGTACCCCAATTTCAGGAAACCTTCAAATTGGCTCGGAGGAAACAACATCAGGAAACGTGCCGACTAACGTGAAAATCTCTTCAACCTCGCAAACCCTCGCAAACCACTGGTTTCAGATTCTCTGCTAAGCAGCAGAAAGAGTTCAAACATGCTCCAGAAGTGGCTGGAATAGGCGTTTCCAAAGCCATTCAAACTTTAAGCCTTGTTGTAGTTTGGAAGATCCCCAATAGGTATTTTCAAAATAGGCTTCCAAAATGTTGGAAGATCCGTAAGCCTACTTTCCTGCATCAGCTCCGCCCACGCTCGGCGCCAAGCCGTCATTGCATTTGTAAAACAAACCATGGCTGACAAATCCGCCACGCCATGTCTTGTTTGGAAATTACGATGCGGGCACATACTTAATGACGTGTGTGTATATCTATCTATATCTCTCTCTCTCTCTCTCTACATATAATTGTATATATACATGCATATATATATATATATTATGCCGCACTATCCCGTGGCCATGTAGATTTACAGTATCTGATAGGAATTAGGTCTTTCACTGTGCTTCTGGTTGGATGCATTTTGGGGAGATACACCACTTATATTTTGCGTCAACATGGATGTCACCCTGCCCCAGCCGGGCTGCAACTCCACAAGGGAAATCACAAGCCATCAAATGGCGCGTAGGGGTTATACAAAGGGTTGTGCTACTGTATTAGACTATATGTTACATTCTATTCTAATCTAGACCGATAAATATATAATATTTTGCTGTATTAAATAATATTATATATATATAGTTATGTTAACCACCTACCATCATCTACCATCATTTACCATCACCTACTATGACTATCACCTACTATCACCTACTATTAGACTATCACCTACTATCACCTACTATCACCTACTATCACCTACTATCACCTACCATCACCTACTATGACACACAGTACAAGATTGAATTGGAGAGGTTACATGGCCTTCTATTATATACACCAGAATTGCCACCTGAATGCATCCCCGAACCGACCTTAGGTATCTTGGGTCCGAGAGACTGTCATAGGACACCGGGCTATGACGTGCACTCTTATAGTCGGCATAGCTCATGATGCGCATGGTCAGTTCCTGGGAACCCGCGGCTGTGTCACTTACAGACTATCTAAACGAAGATGGTGAAGGGGTAAAGAAGAGGAGGGTGATCTTTGCGATATTTTACTGGTGGTTGATTCTGCCGGTGGTTCACCACCCTGAAACAAAATTTGAGAAGCAACACAGCAGGCACCGGTTTTTCAGGCGAACCGACTCACCACACTCATCCCCACTCCATGGTGCTGGCACACCAACATTTGCCCAACATGGCAACCCCCCCAAAAAAAAACAGCCGGTAATGAGGGCAAATATACCAGCAGCCTGGAGCATATGAAATCATCATTCAAGCTGAGATACCACTTGTTTTGAGAATGGAGACGTGTAAAATTGCATATATATATATATGATATAGCACATATATGCAGATATACAAATATGATCAAATATGTATATAGCCAAATGAGGTCAGTCACCCGAAAAGCCGAACTCATTGCTCATTCACACCAGGTCTCCGTGGGAATCTTCCGGGTTTGCAGGAAGATTCGCAGTTCTCGTCGTTTTTTGCTCCGCTCGCTGTTCACCTACCAGTGGCCAGGATGATTCTCATGACGTGTGCTTGTTGAATATTCACTTTTGTCATCTAGAGTGGATGTCCCGGACTCAAAACAAACAAATGTATTTTGGGTACCCGTTGTCAACTTGGTTGTGCAATAAAATGATGACGTAAGCATCTTGCCGTTGTTTCAAACATTGGTGACCCTCAGTAGTGCTGTAGATATTTGAACCATCCCTCTCGAGGTCTCTCCAAAATATCTATTACATTATATTTCCAACTGCAAAGAGGGCATGCCCGTTTTTATTTGGTCTATAAGCCATCAAACTATATAGATACATCCCCTTGAGCCCTAATGAATTGTAGTATACATGTGTATGTATATATATATATACACATGCTTCAATTATGAATATAAATACATATGTAATTATACATTTATTAAATATATGTATAAATATAAATACACATATTTATGTATAGCAATTACATATATAATTACACATTTATACATATTGGCTATTGATATCCCGATAATGAGTCATAGCATGGTCATTTTTAGAGTCCCACTTCACACACTTCGGTCCCACCTGGTGAATCTGATTCAAGGTTCCCGTCAAGATGGACAGGGCCGAACCGATCACCAAGACCGTAATGATCTGCGGAGCGACATAACTGATGAAGTCTTCACTTCTACTGATTGTTTGTATAGTAAAAATAAATAACCAGTCATACAATGCGTATGTATATATATATATGTAACTATGATGAACCACTGCTGGTATGTATGTATATATATATAACATATACATACTGTATATATATTTAACTATGTACGTAAAGCCTCGATGTTTATTTGATTGGAACGGCTGCTCAATACAGTCACATGTATCACATATATATATATATACATATGGACATATATAATATAACATAATAACGGACCCCAAATGAATAGATCCAGCACAATACCACCGGTACTTCTAGGACTTCTTTTGGACAGGAAGGGTTGAGATCAAGAAATGGTGTGAACTGTGCTGATTTCATCTATTCTAATCCCATCCTCCCGATTGAAAACATGATATCAGCCATATGGACCCCCAAAAAAGAACAAATCCAGTATTACACCGAATAATCCAGGGGCTATTTAAATGTGTCCTAATATGTGGGGAATGGGCTGCTCCACCGGCTGCACCAAGGTGTCCAAGGTGCAAAGAACATCAGGGCGCCCAAGCGTTCGTAGCGGCTATCAGCTTCGATAAGTGGAGGTGCTGGGGGCAAGAGTATCCAGGTGGCTGCATGCACCTGGAGAAGCAGAAAGCCATGGGTTACCCTTGGTACACTGAAGCAAGTCTAGGAGTGGCCGGGCGCCTCTTGGGTCAGCTATACCATCAAGCCAATAGGACAAAACACCCAAGGAGAAACTGAAAAACATATTCTAAAATGGTGGTTCCTCAGTTCCCAACCTCCAATACAATACCATGTTCAAACATGTCCAACCATAGAACATCAAGGAACATCATAGATTCATGGTGCTTATGGATTTCCAAAACCAATCCTGATGTTTCAACAAGGACCTGCAACAGTCTCGTTTGCACTGAACCCAAACTTCTGTCGGATTCTAACTTTTGGCGCCTAACCCTCCTGCAAATGATTCTTATATATGAGTACCCACTTAACCAATAAGCCTACAAAAATCATGCCTTTGGTTAAATCATCTCAAAACTCTATGGGTTTAACCAAAATCTCACCTGATTTTTTCCGTGGCTCTCCCTCCAAAATCCCAGAGCCACGGCACATACTGCAGACCCAGGTCTAGCTCAGAGACTCCGGCAAGATCCAGCCAGCTGCGCTGTCCGGTGCCCTGAGGTCCACCGTAGGGATTTTATGAGTTTCTTTAGGGATTTGGATGGAGATTTCATAGGGATTGGAGACTTTTCATGAGATTTCATGAGATTTTTTGGGATGCATATAGAATAAATAAAAGATGGCTGGAAAAATCCTTGAACTAAATGGGTTGTCCATTGCTATGTTTGATTACCGGGGGTTGCTCTGGATGATTTTTGGAATGTCTTTTGGGATGATTCTGGGAATAATTTGTGGGATGGGGATGTGTTGTGGGATTCTTTGTTCGATGATTTCTTGGATGATTGTGCGGATGATTTGTTGGATATGTGTTTTGGGCGTTATGTTACTTTGGATGATTTTGTGGATGTGTTTCTGGTTATCATCATAATTATTACAGTATGATGATCATTATTATGTGGATAACTTTGTGAATGAGTGTTTGGAATATTTTTTCGGGTGCTTTGGATGATTTTGTTGATTTGTGTTTTCGTATTTTTGTTTGGGATGCTTGTGTTTCTTGCATATATATACATATATATTTATTCTGTGGGGATTGTTTTCATGGATTTCCCCTGTTTTTTCTTTCCTTGGATGATTATGATTATGAATTTTAAATGAATTTGGCTTGTTTTTGAGTTTGGATTTGTTGGAAGGTTTCCCATTCGTCACTTCGTCGTACAAGTTTCTTTCTTGCCGAAACAGAGACATTCCGTGGTTTGCACATGTTTGCACCCCAAAACTGCTTGGGATCCTCAAGCATATCGGGAAACATTTTTCCAAGATGTCCAAATCAACTCAACCGAATCATCTCAAACTTCCAATTGTTCTACATCATTTATCTTAATTTTGCAACAGTTTGCAATATCAATATGTATATATATATATATTACTGTTTTATTAGTTTTATTTAGTTGATATACCTTGGCATCCAAAACTCCGCCCTGAATCCCCAAGATATCGGATATTGAACCCAAGACTGTGGATTGAAGCCAAAGGTCCCCTTGTGTTCTGAACAAATCTTTACCAACAATGCAGCGGTAATCATGTAACATAAGCGATTAATATGTGTTCTCAAAACTAGGGTCCCTCTCTTCATCAGTGGCAAAACCCCTGACCAAACTGACCACAGCTTACATGATTACATTTGCGCACCTAACGAATTTGGAAACAACGACTTCTACATCTTCTACCCTCTGGATCCCTCTGGTAGTTTAACATAGTTATTGAGCATGGCCATTTATGGATAATTTACCTATCAAAACCTGTGGTTTTCCATAGTTGCATGGGTTCGTCTGAAACTATGGGATAGATCAACAAGAGTCGCCGTTTTGAGAGGGAACATCATGACAATCCATGAGAATCCATTGAAATGGGAGGTACTCTATTTTCAGACACACTCATGTCAGTTTGAAGCTACTTCAACTAATTCCATAGTGCCAAGATGGGCCAAGTTTCAGAGACATATTTGCCCACGCCAAACCAGATACAGGAGAGAATGTGCGTCACCATACCAATGGTCACCAGCATCTTGCACATGGTGAAGGCTGGCGGAAGAAGATGGAAGGAACTTGACCTTTCTTGGGCTAATGATGGCTAATGCACTGTAGTTGGTCCAGTAGGATCTGGTGCTTTCAATCTTCACTGGCTTGATTTATGGAAAACATACATGACACCATAGCTCTTACTGCTCTTACTCCAAATAGGGCTAGGGGTCTCCTGTACTTCGTCAATAAGTGGAGGGTCATCATCCCAGGCTAGACGGCTAAACGATGATTGACCCTGAAAGGGATGTGATTTCATCCGAGATAAAACACTACAAGAAACTCCTTGTTTACAAACTGTAGGCGCTCAAACTTCCCACAAACCAGGCATTGCCGCCACTGGTCAATTGGAAAAGTCAAGCCTCATCAATACACATGCTAGGACATAGATAGTGATGAATCTAGGGATGTTCCCGGTGGCCACCCCTAATTTTCCCGGGCCACTTGCACACTGCTTTATGTGGCCCTCCCGCCTAGGATCAGCCACTGCCTTCCCATAGAAATCCTGGGAAGGAGCAAGGCTAACAGGAAATGGTTCCAAACCATCCCAAAAGTAACACCCAAAGTGCCTTAAATCAGATGGAGTTACATAAGTTACCACCAATTCCAATGCTGTGTCATCACCATCTCCATTTGTCACGACCATATGTCATGTGTGGGGGTAAGCTCTATATATATATATAGGAATATATATATATATAGGAATATATTTATATATGATAAAACCGACTACCACATAAAATGTCCTGTGAGCAACACAAACTCAAACATGAATGAGAAAACAACATGTGAAATATTGACCTTCGATAAGAAAAAAGGTTCACCGGCTACGTACGATCTTTATATTTTCATTAAACACATATAAATAACGTTCTGAACTTGCAAAATAATCAACTCCAATAACTAACTTAAAAGTCCCTCCATAGATCCCCAGATAAGGATGAGTTGTGCACAGACTTTGTAGCTACAGCACAGGTAAGCACAGCATACCGGTATACAGAATGATATCCCATAACCTCCAGAATCTGTCTGGCTACAGGATGAAGCACCTAAGGGTAAATGCATTCAATATATCTTCAACTAAGGCTTCCCTGATTACTACAAATGAATAGTTGGTTCAATTCGAATGGTACAGATTGCTACAAACTGTGTTGAGCCATTTTTGGATCCATCTAAGGGCCCTGCGCATCCTTCACCGCTTTGCAGAGGTACCATTTCAACAAGATGAATGTACACTATGGTCTCAAGAAGCCATCTTAAGATGGCCTCAAGGCCACCCATTCTGTAGTTGAAATGCCAACGGGGATGCTCGTATTCAATTTGCTTTCGGAAACTACACTGGCTTATGCTCTATTTATATAATCAGAACATACCAGAACAATATACACATGCACGTATTGTTTCAACTTCAAACTAAGAGCGACCTTCTGTTGCTCGCACTTTCGATGCTTTACGGAAACTGATTATTTCAATATATTCTAGTATCAAACTATCAGATGAGATCTTCTGCCACTGGCACTGAACATGGGAAAAAAGGCATGAAACCGCGCGAAACAAGCTGCCTTCTTGACTTGTTTCTTTTTCTCTGCTTCCAGACGTTCCAATCCCAAGGCCCAAGGTAATTTTCACATATTTTTACCATGCTCTCAGACACTTTTTGTATATAATTGTCACCAGGGATCACCAAGTTCTCCATCATCACATTGATCTTTCCGGCCTTCAAAATCCGCAGGATTCTCAAGGTCCTCACGGCTTGGCCCCTGGAACCATGGAACCACTTAAAGGGGCTTATCCATCTGACCGCAGGGAAGAGAAACCACACAGTTTTCAAGTGTTCAGCGTTCAAAAACAAGCAAAGCTGTTCTGGGATGATCGTTGTACAAGCAGAAAACATGATGCCATAGGGGGGAAATCTTGTGGATTTGGGGCATTACTGCCCCCAAAATCCCGGTGTATGGGATCGACATACCAAGGGATTCAGCTATCCCCCCCCAGTTCTGCGAAATAGTTAGGATCTACCCATGAATTGTGGTTGTAGGTGCTTGTTGGCTACGATTCACCCCAAATATAGATAAAGCCAAAGATTATCATTATTGGAGTTGGAGTCCCAAACACCGGAAAAATCCCCAAAGTTCGTTCGATGTTTCTCCATCTTTTTACCATGACATCCATTTCGTTCCGGGATTTCCGGCGCCATGTTTCGCCACACCCAGCTTCCCCTACTGGCGACAGAATCACCGAGACACCGAAGGATACGCAGGTATCGTGCCGAGCGTAAGGGTTGAAGTATGTCATTGGATTCCCGGCCCAGCAGGGTCCTTAGGGATGATTTCCGGATCTTTCGGAGCGACATCTGGAAGATAGCAGTTCAACTATCGCCAGTTTTAGATTCAGAAATTGCTTAAATGGAAGAACTTCTGCTTTGATGGTTTGAGCCAGGAAACAAATAGCCAGTGGAGACTAAAAAGTAAACAAGAAATGAATTGATAGAGGCGCAGAAGTGGACATAAATAGACCAAAGATGGACATATAGATAAAACAAAGTGGATAAAAGGATAGATGGAACACATTCAATTTGATTGAGCTGGAGCCCTTGATGATTTACAGGTTTCGAAACTTGTGCATCATCAACTTCATGATCCAACACACATTTCCACCCCAAAATAGATGCAGAAAACGGCATCCGGTTCAAATTCAACAGAAATTAGGATTCTCATGGACTCCCTAACTGCAGGAAACGAAACCCTTAAGGAGTCCCAGAGAAGCAAAGACACCGGTTTCTTTAATTTCACACTGGTGTCAAAACATCACTAAGTAAATAATTATGATGAAAGCCTTTGTTTGTGGTTGAAACTTGCCAGATACATTAAATCCATGGAGCCATCCACCGAACCAAGTCTCATGAAGCTGGCTGAAAAGTCGATGAGCACCACAGTGATATCAAAGAGGAACCATGTCTTCCTCAGAGGGAAAAAAACAACAAAGGAGATCCGCCACTGCCACGAACAGCACCCTCTGGACGTCTCCAGAAGTACTAAAATGTACAGTACTGGTACTAAACCTTGCAATGCAAAACTTGATGAGATGTCTAGATTCATAGACGATTGACCTGTTGAAACTTGCGGTTTTCCATTGCCATGTTTGTTTGCCAGAACATGTTACAATCAAAGATTTCAACGTGCTTTATCATTGTCTATCTTTCAAGCGACTACGCTATGTGCACCTCGACCCTCAATATCACAGTACTGGAAATTATCACCAAATCTGGGATATTAGTTGATATTCTTTGGCCACTTTGCAGGCCGTCATATTGTCATATTCATTTTGTTAAGCCTTTCTTTTCCAAATCAATTGGTCAACAGGAATGGCTCAGATGCGTACAGTCGATACGTGGTCTAGAGTCTATAGATTTTGGGTGCCCCCATTGTCGCATAAAAAAAGACCACATTTTGGGGTATCCACCATTTTCAGATGAACATAGATGAACCTATATCACATGAATTCAAAGGATTTTTCAGTCAATCATCCTTACCGCTACCCGCTATCCGTCCTCGAAGCCAAGGAGCACATAGTTCCACGCAATGCTCGTGAGATCTGTGATTAGGTGGCCCTTTTGATGAAAAGCAGTGAAGAAGTTCAGGACCTCTGGGCTCATCGGCTGCAATTTTCGGAAAACCACTGGGACATCGCAACTGGGACCGTTCGAAAAAAAAACAACACGGAGAAGGAGCTCCATCAACAAATTGGAGAGTGACCATTGTTGGTGATTCAATGAAACAAATAGATGCACTATCCTGATCTATCCTGTAAATGTATGTGTATATAATTATATATATATGTATACACAGCAATTTAAAACTAGGTGCCAGAGGTACGCTTTCTATATCACTGGGGTTGGTAAGCCAATTGAGCTCAGCGACAATATCCGCTGGCCAAAAGGTCAACGACAAAATGGCAAAGGCTTGCAATGCGCCTGTCACAGGGTTGATGGACAGAAAGAAGGAAACTCAGTGACCTCCTGTGTCTGTTCTTGAAATCCGTGTCTTATTGCCAAAAATAACTGATTTACTATCTATATATTTATTTCATTGTGTGTTGTTTATCTCCGGACATGAATGATTTGATTTACTGTTAATTCTCCAGCCTGAAACAAGTTTTTCTCGAGCCTTGTCTTGTTACAGAACAACCCGCCACATGAACCCACCTCCACAAGCTATAGCTGGAACTGCTCCCAAGATGTGTCTTCCCCCGTTGCTCAATTTGGAGAGTTCCATGGGGGCGCCAGGCAATGGGGTTCCCCATCAACCACAAGCCCAAAAGAGATATATCCCCCAATTATTCTCCAATAACAACATGAAAGGAAACGGTCATCCATTTTATTTTCGGATTTTCCATGATTTTCCATGACACCAACCAGCTCTTGGGCCTTTCTCTGTGGCCCGCTCGGGAAAGGGCGTCAAATTAAGATCCCAGGCGATGCACAAGGGCAACCTGCTCAGGACCGTTGCAACAATAAGAAGGCCATACATTACAGTTGTGGCCCTGATATATGGGCCTTAAATGGGTCATTCATTTCATATGATATATATATATAACCCAATATAACCTCAGTGATAGGAGCTATAATCCCATTTATTGCTGTTAAGGGCCAAAACTGTAGGGCATACTATTACTAATAAGGTGTTCATGTGACATGACTTTCATGTACTTTCATGACCTATGATGTCTCACTTCAAACACAAATGGCTTTGGATGATTGTGCCACGGGCCACTATGAGCCACTGGTACCGTTTAAAAAGTAGCCAAAGCCACACATCTCATATGGTCTACATCAAATGCAAGCGAAATGGGACGTTTGCCCATCCTAGATAGTCATGGAGTCATTACCCTCTGGTAAACTAACTAACATAACTGTGGAAAATCATTTTTTTCATGGGTAAACCAACTATAAATGACCACTTTCAATAGCTATGTTAAATTACCAGAGGGTAATATACGGTAATGTACGTAAGCAAAACAAAACAACTTGTGGGAACTCAAATTGCCAGAAGATGACACATGTTAATTTCTAATGGGTTTGGAACATGGTCGCAGTCAGAGCCATGCCAAATATGTCCTCAGCCGACACGGATTTGGCACAAAATCCTTTGAAACCTGAATTCACTTGGCTATGGAACAAAAGCATATAGAACAATTTACCGCAGGTGAATATGAAAGCACCTAGTAAGCGAGGCAAGTGGATGTACATTCCCCTAAAAACTGCATTTACATGTATTGAGGAGTATGGATTCAAGGCCACTTTAGAGCCCAAAAACTGGGCCAACAGCTTTGGCATCACGATCGAACCGACAGAAATGGGAGATCATGGGATGCGCGCATGTGAAAACACATATGTCAATCAATGCTTAAAATTATACATCATAATTCAAAAGCCATTAAGGCAACAAAAAAATATACATCTATATACATCTAAAGATTGATCATAGTATATGATATATGCGTTTAAAGTTTAGTTTGAACAACAATTAAGGACTAATCACACCCGCATACACACAACCTCCCAATGACTTGTCTCACCCTTTGGAGCCACATTCCCCGGTTCTCATGCTTGGACACCTGCCTGGCCGGGAGATTCCAAATTTCTTACATGTAAATCATCTAATTACATAATCATGTTGTAATAGTCAGTTGAAAGCAATACACTAGAGTAATGCTAGTCTTGGTGGTTGATGAATTGTGTGCCACTTGCGCTGATTAATCACAATTTACCGGTCAAACTATGCCATTTCACGTTATTTTCGGAGTCATATGATAATTACTGTGCAAAAAAATGTGCCTTGCCCCATTTCAACATAAACATGTCCGCAAACATGGGACACTCACAACATTGCTGCTGCCCACCCCTATCCAACTTGTTGCGCGACCACTTGATGAAATGCGTTTAAAATTTGTCCTCGTGGCTACCACACACTTGATAAGGCTTGAGGACGTAAACCTAAAAGGAAGTTGAAATTGAAACCTTGTCATCGAACCGCGGAGCGAATCTCACGTCCCATGTTAGTGTTCGGGGCCACTTTCGGGGAAACATCAGGTCTCCAGCAATCCCCAACTAGCAGCGAGCAAATCAAACAACATAATTCATATGGATGGTACCCTATCTTCCTCATGTCTCTTCCATACTGAGGATTTCCTAATGTCCGAAGGGGAGAGCCATGAATTTAGATGGTTTTTGTATCTTTACTGAAGGGTATGTCTCAAGATGGTCTTATTCCATTATCTCCCCAATAATATCCCAAATAGGCTCCACGAAATGCTTTTATATCCAAAAACCATCCAATACCATCCATTGCTCCCTCAAAGCCATACAAATCCGGATGTCCCATTAGATGAAACCAGACAATCCACTACAGTATTGTTTGATCATGTTTAGATCATGTTTAGACAATGTTCAGATCATGTTTCGATCATCTTTAGATCATGTCCGAAAGGAAACACACATGGATTTTTCATATGCCTTCCGATAAAGAACCATGGCTTAAACCCTAAAATCAATGAACACATTAAAAGTTCGATGAATTTTCAAACGTTCCACGTGTTGCCCAGCATCCCAGGCCATACGAAATCGGCTATTTGGCAACACCTTGCAACCCTGTGACCAGTTCCTGAGCGATCGCTGAAATGTTGGGGTTGCATGGTAGTTCCATGGTTCATTATGTGCTAGACTATTGGTAAACCATATGGTTCTAACATGTTTTCACTAGTAACATCTAGTAACCATGATGAGTTAACCATAAGATTTAAGGTAAATTATTGTGGCTAGACCGTTTTTGCACGGGCAAATCAACTGTTTGGGAAAATAAACCACTTGGTTAAACCCAAGTTGATGACTTTTAGAACCATCAATATGGTATTTCAGGATGTGCCAAAAAATGCCACCCTGAATTGTTGTTTTTACCCTAGTACAACCCTGAGAACGGAAGGCCAAAACACGATAAATCATGACCGATTATGATCGTTTCAAGTACGGCCGTGGATTTTATGATCGTTTCTCAGCTCAGGGTGTCTAAAAAATTATATAGAGGAGAGGAACCCGCCCAAACTTGCCTGTTTTAGAGTTGAGTTTTAGTTGGTCATGAAAGGTTCCCCATGTTGTATCAAAGAATTTGGCTATTGTAAAAAACTATCTACTGGAGGTTTCAATGGTTTCAATTCAAAACAAAACGCATGTCTAGTATATACACTATGTTTCATCTCAAGCCAAGGCTAATATCCTATCACGTGTCGCAAATTATATACTGTCATGTTCATCCTTAATTTTGGGGAGGATATGGAAGGATATCTCAATTTCTGGTATGCTGTCATATTTGAATAGATAGTTGTTTTTTTTCCTATCTAGTCATATCCCAAGCCCCAAAAGCAAACACACAATATGCCATGATTTAAATATACATACGCAAATATGTATATATATATATGTGTGTGTTATTTCAATATATATATATATATTAATATATATATATGTTATTTCAATATATACATATATATATACAAAGTACATACTCATATGTGTATGTATATATATAAGTATATCCCATGTATGGTCGATTTACTACCCATCAAAGTGAGGAGGATTGAAAAAGTCACTGCCACCTCGCTGAGCGGCTCCTCCAACGCGCCTTTCACCGATCGCCTCTCCGTGCGCGGCTCGCCGTTACGCGCGGTGCGGTGAAAATCCCAAGGTTTCATGGGGGTCGAAGCATCAATAAAATCATCGAAACATTGGATAGTTCATGATGTTTGATGATATTTAATGATGTTTGATGATGTTTGATGATGTTTAATGAGGTTTAATGATGTTTGATGATGTTTGATTATTTTTAAAAAATGTTTAATGATGTTTAATGATGTTTAATGATGTTCGATGATGTTTGATGATGTTTAATGATGTTTAATGATGTTTGATGATGTTTGCTGACGTTTATTGAAGTTTATTGAGTTTTAATGATGTCTAATGAGGTTCAATGATGTTTAATGATGTTTATTGATGTTTAATGATGTTTATTGATGTTTAATGATGTTTGATGACGTTTTTTGAGGTTCAATGATGTTTAATAAGGTTTAATGATGTCTAATGATGTTCAATGATGTTTAATGACGTTTATTGAGGTTTAATGTTGTTTACTGATGTTTAATGATGTTTAATGTTGTTTAAATTGATGTTTAATTAATATTAATCAATATCATGAATATTTAAATGGGATTTATGATACGAGGATATAGTGATTCCGTAAATTATAGTAAAAGTATAGTAAATATAATTGATCTATATATATATGTAATCAACAATCAAATGAGGTTATAGTGAATCAATTGTATTTAATGGGTGGTATAGCGGACAAATGAAATGTGCATATGTATATGTGTATATATATATATATATATATTTATATCGCACACATATACATGTATATATATATACATATATATATATATACATATATAGCTTCTTCCAGAAAACAATGAAACAGAAACATATTCCCCACAAACTGCAAGTCTAAAAAATACATGCTCCCATTTCAGACAATCTCAATCAAACAATCCCATGCCCCTTCAAAATAAGAACCAAATTGGTGGTAAAACCCTGCCTAAATCCCAAATCTCCAAATTTGCAAGCTAAATCCCCATGAAATCCCGAGCCTGTATGGATACATGGTGCATGATGTTAAATGCACATTAAACCACATTTCAACTGATAATTTCCTCTATACTTCAGAGTTCCCAACCACACCACACCTCCGCCCTTCCATCACGGAGGGCTTCCAGTTGTCCTTGCCCACCACATCCACAGCTTCAGCTGCCTGGGGAGGAACTGGACCAGCAAAATTCCTCTGAGTCGGAGAAGTAAACATGATTCTCCCATTCTCCACCAGGAATTCCTGGAATTCACATCCAGGATCCAAAACATTCCCACTCCTAGATACGCAAAAAAGTATATAAATGTTCAACTGGTGAGTAATTATATTTCTATAGTCATATATATATATATATCAACATTTGCCCAAAAGGATTGCGTAGTACTAAACTGCTCATCCTCGCTTGTTTCCCATGTATATATATACAATTATAGATATATATATATATAAAATTATATAATTATATATACATTTATATATATAATTATATATATATATATATATAGTAACAACACAACAAAACACAGGACGCACCTGTGAAGGCTTGGCTACCCTTGCATTCAGATTCACCATGATTTAAGCTGGTAAACCCAAGGCCAGCTTACCATCCCAGCAACCATGACTGGGGATGCAATTTTGTTCGCAAGTAGGTGCCCGAAAATCAACCCCAATTGAGGATGGTTTATTGTGGCCGCCCCTGGCATCGATATGCGAGGAACCTTCTGCGAGAGCTCCATCATGTGCCAGTTCAAACCTCGTCTTCGTAGATGGTCCGACTTCTGGGGAGATAATTCATGAAGTAGAATTTCATAATGATAAGTAAATTGATAATGAGATATAATGAGAGTAAACCTGTAGAATTCTACAGGTACAGCAACTACATCATGAGTGGGAACATGTCTTTAACTCTGGATATACGGTGTCAAATACACTATATCTTAAGCAAATTTTGCGTAGATTTCCTATTTCTGCTGGACTGATTCATTGCTAAACAACTGGTGGATTTCCTGAGAACTGATCAGCTCCAAGAAGGCAAGAGATCCTCGTTAAATGCACCATTTTCATCCATTTTCCCCAGTTAAACCATGTTATAAATCAAGTTTAAATCATTGAAATTCTCATGGTAAATCAAATTTCAACCATGTTAAATTCTCATGGTAAATCAAGTTTAAATCATTGAAATTCTCATGGTAAATCACCCAAGAAACGCTTATTCAAGCGAGCACTGGAGCCCCCTTCGCTGCTCTGCAAAATCAACGCCTGGTGGAGGTGCACCATACACAGCGGCTTCAAAGTCATCCAACACACATGGCCAATGGACAAAAGCAAATCTGGGACTGAAATTAATACGTTCTTTTTCTGGAAACTTCTGGATCTTTCAAATTCTACGTTTCTATTTAACTATAAACTTTAGATATTTTACATGAGATCAAAACAGGTTCAATATTATTCAACTATGAATCCAAATGTGGCACTGTGAAACCCTGGTTGCATGAAAAGCGAGTATTGGGACGGGGGATCCATCATTGCATCATTAAGGGGAACTAAAGATGGCATAGACAATAAAACAATTGAACGGCTGTGTCTAAAAATGGGATGCACGAAAATCCCATGGTTCAAATAAGTTCAAACTCAAGACCCTTTTCCGGATGAGAATTGCCGTATTTTGTGGTGCCCCCAATTTTCACACACATCTCGGTCACACATGACCTCTAAGATCTGCACTTGTGGGGTCTTAGCAAAGTGGCAGTACCATGCAGTACCTACATATGCGAAGTTGGTGCTGTTCATCCCATGAGAAGAAAAACAAACCTATCGTGGCTGTCACTGAGCGGCCAAACAATGCATCCAAATTAGACCATTTTTGGTATAACCTACTGTGACTTGGGGATCTCCAGTCTAGGACCCCCCCCCCCTATGGATCATATCCCAACTATCCAGGTCGTGTTATACATGTCATGTATTATCCAAGTAAGCTCATATCCAACCGATCATAAATTAAAGATTATTGGATTCGATGGTCACATGATCCATATACCATCACAATTATCATCCAATATGTATATATATATATAGGTATTCCAGGTTAAAAAAAAACATATCCTTAATTATCCTGATATGTGTTTTTCGATTGTAAGTGGGTATTTGACCATTTTTTTCCGATCCATGATGTCCGCCTCTTCCGTCAGCGGCACGTCTTGCCCGGTGATCGCCAGCAGGTCCTCCATGGATGAAACCCACGGATTGATTTGATATTTCACTGACAAAATATGGGTCTTTTAATGGTGTGAATATTAATGTTATATCAATGTTAATGGGATTTTACCGAGAAAAAATCATGGATGTCTTACAAGTTTTTTTAACATCCAAACATATATATATATATAAATATATTACGCATGATTTCACCAGCAAAGAGCCGGATTTGACCCTGTTATACATGAAATTCAACCGCTTTCTCCACTGGCATTATTTGGCTCTCACACCGAAGGTATTGAACTGTGCTGGTCATTTATGGGTCATCTTCCCCCTTAGGTGGTTGAACGATTAAACAACACATGCGGAGATGAAACAAACAAAAGCCTGGATTTGTATTACTGTCAAATATATTGACCTTCTTGTAGTCAAATATGGTATATGGTAAATCAGCCATCTATAGATTAATTTTCCCATAAAGAAAATCAGGTATATATATATATATATCATACAATATATTAATATACATTTAAAAATATATAATATATACTATATATATATATTGGATTTTTAAGTACCAAGATTGATTATATACCAAATGTGATTCAATCATTGAAAATCATATAATAATGAGAGTTTTGCTGTTGGTCAACGGTCCATGGGCATGTCATGGCCACCCGGCCAGCCCGCCGAACCTCATGGGACAGCTGCCATAGCTCCGTATGCTCGGCATCTGGCGTGGAACCGGTGGAGGCATCCCATAATAATATATATATATATATAAAATATTATATATTTTTTTATAATCCCATATGTTCCCATCTCATCCCATGATTTATCTGGGTAACTTATAGGTCTTATAGTAATTCAAATAACCTAAAATAAGAATAAGATAGATAAAAATCAAATAAGACCTATTGGGGGGTAGTTGGCCCATGTTGGCCCTATTCATCATCCCACACACATCAACATCAACATCAACTGGGTCCCGAGTTTCGCCTCTGTGGATCTGTTGCAAGGTAGCTATCTGCTTCTGGATACCTGGGCCCACTGGGATGCTGTGATGTCATTCGGTATACGTGGGTCCCCACAAAACAGAAACATCTACCCGGTTTTTTAACATAGCCATGGAAAATCACAATTTTTAATAGGTAAACCATCTATAAATGGGCCATTTTCCATGGCTATGTTAAATAACCAGAGGGTAGATCATCCAACACTCATGGTTTGAACAGGGAATACTACTGTGGATGGAAGAAATCCTGGTAGGAGGAAGGGGCAAAGCATATCAAATATGCACCCTCGGGCACACTTGAGCTTGAGCCCATGGTTTGTCCTCTCATAAACCCCCCAAATTTATCAAAATTTGACACTAAGAACCAAACAAAATATTCGACTCCATCTGATATCACCTTCCAAAAGCAAATTTCTGGGATGACGTGGTTACACAAATAGCTTGATAATATTTCTGTGTGCTTCAATACCCCTCAATTGGTCTTGCTTAGACATATTCCCAGTGCTTCGCCCAGCAGCCGTCGAAGGCACGTTTCACCTAGCATCAAACAAAAATGGGTTTTCCCGCACCCCCCTTGTATCAACGGTGGGGCACAAGGGATTGATTCACCAAAAATTGAGATTCTCAGTTGCACTGCTTGTTTTGTTTGCTTGTTTGCTGGTTTGCTTGATTGATTCGGGTTTAAACATAGAAGAACATCGTATGAAACAAATTGATACAAATTGATGGGTGTATATCAAAGGGGTGCCCGTGATGTATGATTCTCTGTCTCCCCGATATTAAACATAATTGTTATTATTATGTTTTCAAATATTCAAATTTCTATGTTCTCTCCTATCTTGTGCCTACAACATCCTCAATAATCAGGCCACCATCAACACACGCACGACGATTGCGAATGGACCGGTGGTCATCATCAATCATTGCTAATCATTGTAAGAGCATTGGAAGCTATTATATGTTTTTTCCCCACCTGCCAGGTGAGGGTTGTTAGATTTTATCGGAGTTGTTCTCCTCCTCCTCCTCCTCGGCTAGCTCGTCCTCCTGCTCCTCCTGCTCCTCCTCCGCCTCCTCCTCCAGTTTCTCCTTGATCGTTTCTCCTCGATCATGCCTGCATCAACTTTCGCCTTGCCAACTCTTCGCCAAGCTCTTCGCCAACTTCCGAGCTCAGTGCGCGCTGGGGACCTTCCCAGCTCAGTGGGCACCGCTGGACCTCAACCTGGGACCTTCCCAGCTCAGTGGGCACCGCTGGACCTCAACCTGGGACCTGCCCAGCTCAGCGTGCACCGCTGGACCTCAACCTGGGACCTTCCCAGCTCAGTGTGCACTGCTGGACCTCAACCTGGGACCTGCCCAGCTCAGTGTGCACCGCTGGACCTCAACGGCCAGATAGAATGCCAGAAGATTTGCCAGATAGAATGCCAAAAGATATGTCAGATAGAATGCCAGAAGATATGCCAGATAATATGCTAGAAGATATGCCAGATAGAATGCCAGAAGATATGCCAGAAGATATGCCAGGTAGAATGCCAGAAGATATGCCAGATAAAATGCCAGAAGATATGCCAGATAGAATGCCAAAAGATATGTCAGATAGAATGCCAGAAGATATGCCAGATAATATGCTAGAAGATATGCCAGATAGAATGCCAGATAGAATGCCAGAAGATTTGCCAGATAGAATGCCAGATAGGATGTCAGAAGATATGCCAGAAGATATGCCATATAGAATGCCAGATAGAATGCCAGAAGATATGCCAGATAGAATGCCAGATCGAATGCCAGAAGATATGTCAGATAGAATACCAGAAGATTTGCCAGTAACAAAACGTATAAATATCATGGTGGGGATGACTCGAAGTAAAGTAAGTTTAACTATTGAGCAGCAACATTAATCAGCATTAATGTTTACAAACAAACAATAACAATTAAACCACTAATATCTTGACGGTTTATAGCAAGCACCAATAGTAAATTTAGGGATGGTTTACTATTGCTTTACCAGACACGCCTCAAGGTCAAGACTTTGCAAGGCTTCCGCCAAATCGGGGCTCATGGGCGTCTCGACGGCCATGGACGCGGCAGAAGAACCGGTGTGGAGCAAAGGTGCGATATCTGATGGTTTTTTGGTATAGGGATTCGTACTGATTAATAATGGTTTATCATGATTAACAATGATTTATGATTGATTTCATAACGTTGGTATGATCCTGGTTTGGATGAGTTTTCAATAGGGCTTCCCTGCCCCCGGATCGCAATAATCACAAAAAATCCAACTATATTGGTTAGTTTTCGACCCCGCCTTTAAAGAATCAACAAGGGTCAACTGAACACTGCTCATCTTTCTGCCATCTTTCTACAGATCGATGCTGGAAATAACGAACACGGTTTTATCTACGAAACTATTCTTCTGCATCTTCATTCCGATGTCCTCCAAATAGCATACATGAGTCAAAGCCTTGCCCAAAACCACAAAGTTTGTAATTGCGAAGCAGCACCTATTCACATCTAGCCCGTTTTGAGGGTCTCTCACCCAAATGTCGCTGTCATTTTCCATGGCAACTCATTCGCCTGGCCCCAGGCTAGCCAAGACCGCGAGGACTCTGATTTCCCATCGATTTGCTCAAGAAATGCATAGGGGGGTCCTGCACGTGTTCCCTTACAGGCAAGCTGGCATGATACATGCGCCACAGGGCTAGATACCCAGCCACAAGATGTGATATCTGTTGGTTGGCTAGCTATCTTCATATTGATCGCCAAAAACCAACCTGCAAACCACCAAAGTTAACCCAGGATATATCAGGTTAAAGTTGTGTGCCTTTGACCTGTGAAAGGCTGAAATCATAGCATATCATAGCCCCATGCCCATTTAGCAGAAAGG
Source organism: Cladocopium goreaui (assembly GCA_947184155.2). Lineage (NCBI taxonomy): Eukaryota > Dinophyceae > Suessiales > Symbiodiniaceae > Cladocopium > Cladocopium goreaui. Next base: position 659,763 of record CAMXCT020000602.1, on the reverse strand, counting down.
GCACAGCTCATGATACTTCATCGGAATTTCATTGCTGGTCTCAAGAAATCTTAAATTCACTTCTGCTAAGCCACCCCTCCAAAAAAAGAAAACAAGTCAAGTCCATCTTGTGGAACACCCACCATTTGTAGATCATTTTCCGAGGCTTTCCCCATGGGTGTTCCACATCGGCTAGACAGCCATGGCTGGGATCATCCCCCCGGACACCGGCCATTTTGGCCACCAAATTGACAAGCTAGGCGTGGCTTATTGATTTATAAAGCTCTATATATTACACATTAAAAAAAATATATATATATATATATATATATCATCAGTGATAATCAACTAAGTAGGTATATGACCACTATGTTTTCTTTTTCCCATCAGCACTTTCCGCACCGTGTGCTTTTTTCAGCACCGGCACCGCGACGCCCCGCAACTCCCCTTGCGCCACCAGGGCGTTACGACTCTGCCGCAGCGGCAGCTCCGTTGCAGCGAGCAACGCGGCAGAGCGGCGCCAGTGCTGAGCACCCAGGGCTTGGAGGGCGGAGTTGAGGCTGATGGCATCGCTGGCATCGCTGGCATCGCTGGCATCGCCTGACTAAAAGGATTCCAAGGGGCTGGCGGAATACGTCGTTGTCGTTATGCTATGCTATAGCTTATATAACTCCAATCATTTCGTTTTATGGGATATCTATATATATATATATAGTTAGTGGGGGTTATAAAGCAACTCATAACTTAACTGGGGGGACCAGTTGTGAATAATGCCGGCTGCATTTTAACATTTCGCTGTGGGTGGAGCATTGGTGAGTCTGAAAATCGCCAATTTCGTAGGGAAAATGATTGTCAAAGAATTGCGCCCGGTCAATTATTATAGAAATTACTTCCCAGTTCCAAGTGGGATGCATGCATATCATGCACAACATATCTAAATTGGACGAACCTAGCCAGGAGCCTCGTGAGAGTTATGGTTCTCACAGTAAGCACCTGCTAGTTCATCCAAGTAATCCCCTCCCCTAATATTGTATATACAGTAAATACCACCTAATCCACCTATATAGTTGGTCCCAAAAGGAAGAGATCCGATAAAAAAAAAGGTTCGACAGGGTATTTATTCTCAGGGGGGGCATGGTCATTATGGTTGGACAATTTGTTCTAATTTTACTTGCCAGAATTGGGACGGTGATGGTAGAGTCATAGTGTCATAAAGATTCATAAAGTAAATTTATAAATTTATAACTGGTTGGTGGTTGAGCCACCCCTCTGAAATATGACGAATCGTCAGTTGGGATGATGACATTCCCAATATATCGAAAGTCATAATCCAGCCATGTTCCAAACCACCAACCAGGATATATATATATATATATATGTTTGTATCTAACATAACCATGGAACATCACATTTTCTTATGGGTAAATCCACTATAAATGACCAGTCATAAGATTTGATGATTCAATGGCTGTCCTATCGCGCAAGTCCCTAGTAGGCCCTAGTTAACTTGATCATCCCAGAAAGGACTTTCGCCACGCTGATGACATGTGTGACAAAAAGGTGTCCCTGGTGTCATCATAACATACCAGGTCATATATAAACAATATCTACATCAAACACAAACTATATGGATTTCTCATCATTTTTATCAATTTATCAATTTTCCATGTTCGTATATGGAAAACATATGCCCACTCTCATTATCCCCTACCTCCGGTGAATCAACAGTTCGACAGTTCGGCCCTGGCATTTATCGGGCTTTGTAAGATGTAGTTTCCACTCAAAATGGCCATATAACAATTATGTTCAGGGTCCAACTGTTAATTTACCAACGGGTATCATTATAGAGTTTCAGTAGTATAAATGCTATAAATGATCCAATGTTCACGGGCTTTTCCCTTAATCCCTTCCCCCTTTTGATGACTTAAACGCCCCCTCAATGTTGACCGCCTGCGGGTTCAGCCAGCAGTTCCAAGCTCATCCGCCACCTGGCCCCAAGTCTGGTAACGGGAAACAACGATCCGGGGACCATCACTGGGGGATCATGGTTTAATGGGGTTTAATGCATGTTCTAATTGGATTTCATCATCTACAAATGCTAGTTTTATTGGATTTAAGCATCAACAATGGTGAGTCCAAGCGATCTACCTGGGAATCAAAGATGGCACTGGGAAATCCTCTTTTCCAATGATGGTTTAATGTATAAATAAATCGATCATGGGTGGTTTTTTGCCATGTTTGACCAGAGGGCAATCATCAGTGAGAATGAACATCATGGTGGTTTCGTCTTCTTTGAAAAAAAAAAGGGCCAGACCGGGCCAGACCACGCTTGCTGACAATACACCCCTCCCCCCAAAAAAGGGTGGGGATTGCCAGGTCCTCCCGGCAATGGAACAAATCGAGCCACCAACAAACAAATTATATTGCATAAAGATGATCCTATGCGAATGGTGGCAAATAATTAAATTGCTTCCCACAGGTTTCAAGTACCATGTAAGATCCTTCAAATGTGTCTCAACAATGTGTGCACGCCTAAACAGCAAGTTTATGGTCTCCAGCTCTCCACCTACCAGGGGGTGCTGCAATCGGCTACGACAAACAACCGGTTGCCAAGTGACATCCGTGCCGCCTGTAGCGATGCTAACATCACGTTCAATGCATCGGGGCCTGGAGTAACTGGAACTTCACTGGGTTGATTCAAGCGACATCTTGCCCCAAACAGCACATTAGCAACACATTAGCAACACATTAATTGCCATTTGAAAACACTGGAGAAGCATCACTTCACCCTCAGACTTGTTCTGGTGCCTTTATATATGGAAAGCAAACTGAGGGAATTTTGGTGCTGGCAAATCCATGCATGGAGGATACCGGATCAGGGACTATTCCCATGTCTAAGAGTCTACAGGGATGCCCCAAAACAACTAGCCCAATCCTCCAGACTTGTTTCTCCCACTTCTGGCCTTTCAAACCATAGACCACCCCAAAACAATCTGCAAAATTGATCAACATTGCCTATTACCAATGGGAAAACCCATAGTTTGAGGCAAGTACCCACATTTAGGAACCCACCAAAACCAATGGTTTGGGGTACCCACGCTTTACGGACCCCAACCCCAGCCTCCCCATCCATCGCCACCCAGCTGACGCCAGGTATACCGCGGCGCCAACGCCGCCGCCCACCGTGACAGCTCCAAGGCCACCAGCCGCGACACGTCGTCCTGGCGGAGGCTGCGAAGCTGCAGCTGCTGCAGCAGGGAGCTGCCACAGTGCCAGGCGGCCTAGCGGAGCGAGAAATGTGGAGCATCTCTCGGTAAAATATTTTTTGAAACACGTTTTGATAATGATAGGAAATAGTATTGGAAATGAGAAGTTGTTAGTTGAAACAGGTTGGACAATTAACTGGGAATTGTATTGGGAAGCAAAAGCTTTGCTACTGGGGAATTCAGGGGCGAAAATTGGAAAATTAAGCCGTCAAGAATATTATTTCACCAAGTTGGGTATTACCACGTGTTACCTCCAATTTTTTGCAGTGTCAATTGAGTTTGCAAATAAGGATTGGGAAACGTGTGCTGTTGATCTCTTGCACCGTGGGTGCCCGTATCCTATACTGCCATCCCTTTTGCATCCAGGACCTTCTGACACACGTGGGCCACGGCATTGAACATGGCGACATCTCCCTGCACCGCGACAGCGAACATCTTCTCTAAGAGTGACAAAGATCGAGGCCATTCACCGAGCTCCTCTGAGGCAGGACATCCTGCGATGTCATGTTCTCATATGTTGCCCCATGTTGGGAAGGGGTTTGACGGTTTGACACATGAAGATAAATAAACAACCACATATACACACACACACCGATACATCCATCTTTAACTTTATATTATATCGATCATCATGGAACAACATCAGCTTGCAAGTCTAAAGGGCGTGTTCTGTTCACTGCCTTTGGAACCCAAATCATGGTTGAACGGTCGATTCTGGCTGATGAAGCATTGGCTTGGCACACTCTGCAACCAACCCCTCAATGGCAACTCTAACTATATACTAAACTTCACCTTTCAATATCTTAGTTCCCCCCTCATGTCAACCACTAGTACAGCACCCACCACATCACCAGTGGCTACAAGTCCTACATAACATGGCATCCTCAACTCATGCCCGGTCTTCCCTCCACATTCTCCTCCAAGGTAGTGGCGCAGGAGCTATATGTTATCACATCCGCTGCCATGTTGTTCAACAGTTGCAGTGAGCGAGGCCAGGAAGCTGTTGCCAAGATTGAATTCATAGCAGAAAGCTCCACCTGAGCGCATGAATCTAATGATGCACAACATTCATCCAGAAGCCGATCAACAGTTTCAATTCAAATCAAAAATACACCCACTGGGCCCAAAATGAATGCAAATCAAATTTAAAACTAAGGTCTTGAAGGGTACATGATATCAAGGGGATTTGATGGGGTAAATCCAACGAATCCTGGTTTTGTGATCAACACTTGGTATAATAGATATACCCTCTGGTAAAATAACATAGCTATGGAAAATGGCCATTTATAGTGGATTTACCCATTAAAAATTGTGATTTTCCATAATTAGTTTACCAGAGGGTATATGTTTTAACAAGCCTAGCGCGACCCCAGCACATGCCAAGGCACATCAACAGCTGCAAGTCGTTGCACTTCCATAATGGCCTCAATGATCCCCAAAGCTTCAGAACCCAAAAGCATGGCCTGTCCAGTGGCAACATTTTCGTCCAGAACCTATTTCCCGAGTGTTACGTTTTTGTTTTACAGGAGGCTATCCAAAAAAAACAATGGAACGAGTGATGGGTAGTACTCAAATTAACTTTGTGTAGATTGGGACACTGAAATGTTGCGTCCCTATGCACATCCAGGATCATCCAGGGCATCCAAGGTAGAGGTGTCAGGCTCTCTGAAGATAAGGGGTGAGCAGCGTTGGGACCATGGATCGCCCGGATCACCCCTTACTCAAAGCTGCGAGTTGGTAAGCCCAAGCTGTAGAAGTTGCAGAAACGAAATGGAGCACATTGTAGCTCCTGATGTGTCAATGATGTCGCTTTTGTTTTTCACATTTTTTCACTAACCATTTAAAAAAGGATGCCATTGTTTGTATTCTCCAAAGATTTTTTTTTTTAGTGTTCCAGTTCCTGCAATGGTTCCTGTCAATCAAATTCGAAGGACAGATTTGTTACGTAGTGGGACCGTGGTTTTCAGGGTAATGTGGACTGTGCTTCATAAACATGACCAGCAAGAAGGCGAACTTGAACAATCCAACTGCTGAAGAAAAAGAACAACACACAAACTATCGTACATTCTGGTGGGGCTGCGCTCTTTTCCAACATCCAACTTTGAATTTCCGAATTGTAGCTTTCCGAAATGCTGCATGTGCGGAATATGTGTCACCATTTACAACACATCCGAACACACGGTAAACATAGGATACGTGCTGATCGGTCTATTTGGAGTCTATCAATTTGATTTAATTTATGTATATGATAGTTTCAAATAGTTTCTATATCCATAACTACACACCATAAACGGTTTCTACGTTTGCTTGTGAGATCTCCATGGTGTTGCTTCGCCCACCATGATTGATGATCAAACCCCAAGATCTACCCAGTTCATGTGCCATCTCTATGTCTATATCCATTTTTTTGATTAAACCATGTTATAGATAGACATAGATTAAATTAAACCATTTTTTTGATGATTAAATCCGTATTGTTGGTCTGTATCTCTTTTCCCCATTACATCCCATTCATGTACCCTTTGATATCCCCATTCTCGCTTCCCATTCTTGTTGGTTAAATCTCCAGTCCATCAGATTCCCCATCTCCCAGTACTTTCTGGTAGCTATGGGTTTTACTCCATAACTATACATTCACATTGTATCCCGATTGACTTTTCATATATATATATATAGATATATAGATCCCTATAAATCTTGCACTTCTGCTAATGTCCATAGCAACCCCCAAAAAGATTGAACCGCGTTTCGATCATGTCAATGATGATAGTTACTTCATAGTTTACCACTTGTCTGTCACGTTTCTATCTTTTTGGGGGTTACTATAACCCACCCAGACAGCCCCAGTCCTGGCTGTGAGTTCCAGGCCTCACTTTGGATGGGCGGGGCACCGGAATGGCAGTTAAAAATTACACATCATATATCTATATACATGTATACACATAATTATGTGATATACATATATACATATATATATATATATATGAGTTCTTAAAAAAAAAACGCTGTTCTTACATATTGTTGCGTTGTATGATATTATATGATATTATATAATTACTATATATATATATATATGGACGGACTGAAACTTAGAATGTCCCGGTTTTCCCAAAATTTTTGACCCAGAAGATAGAACCTGACCCATTTCGGGGGGGTTTTGGGAGCAACTTAGAATCACCCGTCATGATTTCTCTATATTTTGGGGAGTGTGGTTCTAAGTTTCAGTCCGTCAACACCAAAACTAGTCAATTTTCCCCATTTTTTGGATTCCAGGAGTTGAGAAAACACATGTCAACACCAAAACTAGTCAATTTTCCCCATTTTTCGGATTCCAGGAGTTATATATATATATATAAATATGTATATTTGTACATATGTATATTACATGATTTTGCTACATTTGGAGAGTAGTGGTTCTAAGTTTCAGTCCGTCAACACCAAAACTAGTCAATTTTCACCATTTTTTGGATTCCAGGAGTTGAGAAAAAAACAGTTATATATATTTCCATGTGTATATTACATGATTTTGCTATATTTAGAGGGTAGTGGTTCTAAGTTTTAGTCCGTCAACACCAAAACTAGTCATTTTTCACATTTTTTGGATTCCAGCAGTTGAGAAAACACATGTCGACACCAAAACTAGTCAATTTTCCCCATTTTTTGGATTCCAGGAGTTGAGAAAGAAACATGTCAACACCAAAGCTAGTCAATTTTCCACATTTTTTGGATTCCAGGAGTTGAGAAAGAAACATGTCAACACCAAAGCTAGTCAATTTTCCACATTTTTTGGATTCCAGGAGTTGAGAAAGAAAAAATGTCAACACCAAAACTAGTCAATTTTCCCCATTTTTTGGATTCCAGGAGTTGAGAAAGAAACATGTCAACACCAAAACTAGTCAATTTTCATCATTTTTTGGATTCCAATTTTCATCATTTTTTGGATTCCAGGAGTTGAGAAAAGAACATGTCAACACCAAAGCTAGTCAATTTTCCCCATTTTTTGGAGTCCAGGAGTTGAGAAAAAACATGTATTTATATATAGATATATAAATATGTCCATATGTATATTACATGATTTTGCTAGATTTGGAGGGTAGTGGTTCTAAGTTTCAGTCCGTCAACACCAAAACTAGTCAATTTTGCCCATTTTTTGGATTCCAGGAGTTGAGGAAAAAACATGTCAACACCAAAGCTAGTCAATTTTCCACATTTTTTCGATTCCAGGAGTTGAGAAAGAAACATGTCAACACCAAAACTAGTCCATTTTCCCTATTTTTTGGATTCCAGGAGTTGAGAAAAAAACGCGTCACACCAAAACTAGTCAATTTTCCCCATTTTTTGGATTCCAGGAGTTGAGAAAGACACATGTCAACACCAAAGCTAGTCAATTTTCCACATTTTTTGGATTCCAGGAGTTGAGAAAGAAACATGTCAACACCAAAACTAGTCAATTTTCACCATTTTTTGGATTCCAGGAGTTGAGAAAGAAACATGTCAACACCAAAACTAATCAATTTTCCTCATTTTTGAGATTCCAGGAGTTGAGAAAAAAACATTTCAACAACAAAATTAGTCAATTTTCACCATTTTTTGGATTCCAGGAGTTGAGAAAGAAACATGTCAACACCAAAACTAGTCAATTTTCCTCATTTTTGAGATTCCAGGAGTTGAGAAAAAAACATGTCAACACCAAAACTAGTCAATTTTCCCAATTTTTTGGATTCCAGGAGTTGAGAAAACACGTGTCAACACCAAAACTAGTCAATTTTCCACATTTTTCGGATTCCAGGAGTTATATATATATATATACCTGGTAACCTTTGTGGGTTCCTATTCAAGTAGCATTTTAGAATATAGGTTGTATTTGTAAATCCTGATTAAATTTACACCTCAACATGCCATTTTACACCTCACCACGGGTCAGCACGGGTTTACATGTCAGCACGGGTTAGCACGCCTTTTCCAGCCCCAGCGCACCTCATCCCTTTCGCTTCAAGTGCATCCAAATTAGCAACACTTGAGTCATATAGCGTTGCAAACTACGTAGTATTCGGGTTCTAGGATTGACACATCTTGTCAATAAACAATATCTTCCAATGAAATCTTCATCTGAAGCACATGATTGTGCCATGGGGTTTTCAACCCAAGGGCAGTTGTCTGCCTGATCTTTCATCCACCGCCAAACGTGCCACAGCATATGCAACTTTGGGTTTATTCCAAATCGTTGCTCCCCCAAACGGTAGCTCAACAGAGCTAGTCTTGAGTAAGCACGGAGAAAGTGCTCACCTGCTGAATTAAGCCCTTTAGCCTGTGCTGAAGCTATCCAAAAGTTGTGCTTGAACAGATTGGACATCCAGTAGTTCAATGCCCTGCTGGCAGATGCCTTGTGATGGTTCCCAATTTAAAAGGAAAAATCCAGAAATTCACATCAAAACCAACATGTACCAGCCAACTATGGGAAACTATGCCACTGAAACCAATCCTAAGCAACAATCAAACGCAAGCGCTCGTCCATGGAATGTTCCAAATCATGAAGCTTTGCAAAAAACTCAATGAATTGGCACACGGTTGTCGTCAGGGCCCCCTTGCTCCAACCCCCAGTCGGCTCTTCAGCACCCCTCCAAGAGAGCGTAGAACGATCTATTTTGTTGATGTAATTGGTCTTCCCATTTTCCTCAAAAGGTGACAAATCAGTTTCATAACCACAACAAGACTAACCCCCCAAACACACCTGCAGCAACACCCCAAGGTAAATCAAAAACGGTAGAATTATTTTTTTTCATTTTGCTAAGATTCTTTGCAATACTCGATGAAAACGCTGGACAATGACTGCAACCTTTTCTCGACCGAACTCCCATTGCAAATTGATTGCAAAATGGATAGGCTTGAGGCTGCAAACTGCTTTCCAATCCCAAGGCTCACCGTATGGATCAAGTCTATCTTGTGAAAGTCCGCTTTTTTGTCCTTGTCATGCATCAACGTTGTAGTGAAAATGGCCTCCTCCTCCCAAGGAACTTCGGTGTGCATGGTGTGGTAGAAAGGAGGGGTCTCAGACCTTGTGTTGTGTTGAACAATTCAAAGGATAAACACCTTCTGTTGAAACATGGGCTAATAAGAAAAGCTTACTGGGAAATAAACAACATTCATTTCTAACTAAAACCAACTGACACATCTTTGTAATCAAGGTGGGGTCTCCCGCTGCAGCAAAGGTGGCAAATTCCCGTGCAGGGTTTCCGGCTAGTTGGTGCTTTGGCCACATTGCGGAAAGATCGCGAGAGATTGGCTGCACTAGCCTAACGTGTTCGTTTCCAGAATTGAAATCAACTCTCACAACAATGGTGATAAAGTGTAAACTTGCTAAAACTAGCTTGGGGCAAACCCAAAAACTCAAAATCAACCAAACCTGTAACAAGTGTCCAAATAGGGCCAGTCCCCTTTGTTGCCAAGAGGAATGAGGTGAAGCCTCCCACCCGAACTCAAAGGTATACCTTTCCGAGAGGCATAGTCCACAGACTTCACAATCAACGCCAACAAGTCATGCATCACCTCCTTGCTGTCACGATAGTCTTCCTCAGATGCAGCAATCATACATGACAGTAATGTCAGGATTTAGAGATGTGCTGGGTAATGTTTGAAAGCTACAGCCCTCACAAAAACAACCAAAACAATTTAAAATTGTTGCTATCAAACTTGAACCAAAACACCCTCAGCAACGCACCAAGTAGGAATCGTGTTTCGAAAGCATGTCCTAGAAAATTCAGATGTGGATCTGCTAGGACTTCTTCATTTGCGATCGGACCCAGTTTGTTGTTAGCAGTGCCACGGCCCAGGGGGCAATGAAAACTTAGGCATAAACATCCATCTTTTTTGTATGTGGTACCCTCGTCACCATGAAGATAAATCGGAAGAGCTGATCTGAGATCTATTTTGTTGGACCGTGCCAACTCAAACACTTCGTGGCCCCCATGCATCAACTGGTAGCGGGACCAAAACTCCTCAAGGGAGCTGCCAGCATCCTTCAAAGTTCGAACGTTTGCACCCAACCCCAAAAGTCGGTCAAGCTTTCCATGGTCATCCAAAGTCTGTATCCAGGAAGCCACTTTGATGTAGGGAAAATTGGGGTCATCACCAACTTTTCCTTTGGAAACCTGAACCCCCAATCGAAGACCGTGCCGAAGGAATGCATCAGAAACCCGATCTTCCTAGAGTGAGTCAGAACTATGGCAAACAGAGCAAACCTTTAAAGGAAAAATGTGGTCAGATAAAAAGACATTTTGTGCTTTCATAGCCCATGTGTGATGAAGAGGTCCCAAAAATAGCTATCCATTGTCAATAAACCCGGAATTTGATATGACCCGTATAGACCCTGGTGAGGTGTAAAATGTTGCAATTAATAACAGTTTTGGTGTCAGATTTGTTGAAGTCAGAGTGATAGAGATCCCAAAGAACGGGACACACCCTGGCCATCTTCGCTGGTCTCTCCAAGGTCTCATGTTGATCACGTAGGTCATAATCAATTGTAGAATTTGCTCTCTGGATGATCTCAGTGCAAGGTGCCTGAGTTAGAATATGACTCCCGAGTTGAGGCGACAGTGTTGGAGTCTTTTCAAATGTTCCAAAGGCATTTGCACATCGATGAGCCGAAAAAACAATACTATCATTTTTTTGGCATCTCAATGCATTTCAAAATTTCAAGGGTCCAAACCAGAGATGAGAAATTTCCAGATGCACACCTTCACACTCAGAAAGAGACAAGGGGCGCCCTTAGCATAGCTCCATGCCATATCGAGAGCTGCTTCTGATGGCCCTGGCATGTGCGAGTATGCATCTGTCCCTTTGCTGAATTTCCATCAAGTTGTGGGTTCTGTCAGCATGGGGGTTCTCCAGCTTTTCTCCCGGCACGCGCACACAGCTGCATGTTCAATGTATGATCCCCAGCTAGGGAAGGAACCGTAATCTATAGCCATCAGCTCGATCTGCATATATGGCATATCATGTCAGATACGCTCTCCCCGCAGAAGCTGCTAGGAACACGTCCATAGAATCTAAGATTCCCACGCCTAATTTCCAAAAGCTGGGCCCAGGGTGATACAGACTGGCTATGAAGATCTTATTTTCTTGGAATCTGGAACGATGAAGACTTTGATTTTTTACACCTTGTATATTTGACATGTGAGATGATAACACTAAAAGAGTTGACTGGGCCACGAGACAAAATCTAAAGCAACAGGGTGCACAGCTTTCAGCCATGTTGATAGATCAACATTTGCACGCTACGAGGCTTGCAGCATCCTGGACGCAGCCACCTCATTGCGAAGACAGATCCTGAGCTGCAAGATTCTGGGAATGGGAACAGTTTTTTTTTGGGGAAAAAACAACATTAAAATTGAAACATGTTGCGAATGGCACTGTTTTGGCTGACACTTTAGGAAAACCAAAACTCTGTGGTTCGGAACAAGTGCAGATGAGATTCAAAGTCCAGTCAAGCATTCTTCTACTTATCTTTTTTGTTCTTGGGATTTTGGGATTTTTTGGATTTTTGGGTTCCTTAGGTTCCTTAGGTTCCTTAGGTTCCTTAGGTTCCTTTGGTTCCTTTGGACTCTTGTTCTCGTTGCCCTTCGCTGGCTTCTTCTTGAAGGTCGCAAGCAACATCCTTGGCTGACATGGATGTTAGGTTGTGTTGGGCTGCACAAATTGGACATGGCACTGCATGATTGAAGGCCAAGCATTCAACTGGATCTGAATGGTTTGCCCCCAGCCATGTGATTTTTAATTCTGAAAACTTACCACATATAGAGCAATGCCTGATGTAATCAGAAGCAACTTCAGCTAACACCCTCAAGCCATTTTTTGGTCCAAGTTTCTTCTGACGGGACTCCAGGGTCAAGATGTCAGCAGCCCTGAAGAATCACAAGCTAGGTCCGTTGCATGGTTTCTATTTTGTAAAGATTCTAAAGATTCTAAAGGGGTCAAGTTAGGTGCTTGGATTACTCTTGATATTTCCATTGATTTCACGACATCTTTCTAGAGCGTGTCCACAAATTCATAGCTGAGCAACGGTTTCTTGGCTTTCTCCTTAAGCTGGTTGAACTTGGTGCGAAGCCTTGGTTGAAGAGTTGTTGAGCTGGCCATACCGAGGAAATCACACCATGGGGCGATAATGGGTGACGAGCTGGGCCTTCGAGACCCATCAATCTGGATGGCACTTTGGCATTTTTTTGGCACAGGGTTGCACATGTTGTGCTCGTCGGATCCCCAAATCTTTTTGAGGAAGAGGTGAACTTTCAGCTAATTTGATCGAATTACATTAAGTGGGCATTGCTGGGCCTCTTGAAACTCTGGTAAACCAAGTAAGTAAAATATGGACCACCAGAAACACCATCATTGACAGTGTCTCCGCCGATGCGTTCATTTCTGCACCCAGGTTTACCTTAGGGACAGGGGGCGATGATCATGGAAATCCATAGGGTTGTGACAATTTGGGAATGGAAGTCAAAATACATAGTGCATTAAAATCTAAAATAAAAAAGGCATAGCACTAACCGAGATTCCTCTATAGCGTTGAATAAGAGCTGATTCCAGGAAAGAGGGACCAACAGGCTCCACTGACGAGTAGAGGACTAAAAGTTTTTCCCATCTCTGATGAATGTCTGAAGCATAGCCATACTTGCATCCCCGAAAACGATAGAATGGACAGTGCGTCCAACCGATTTTGAAAACCAGAGGGCCATATCTATCAATGACATTGTCGATGGTACGACATGCATGGGCCAAGACTTTCCCTGAAGAACTACCTTTCGGTGGCAGTTGACAATCCAGACATGGGTCTTCAAATATCCGCTGGAACGATTCTGCAGCCCGTGTCAACTTCAACACGGCATCATCAAGTTGAAAGCACCATGGTTGTGGCACCTTTCAGGGCATAGTCCCCAAACCCATGCTACAGAGCTGGACCATCACTTTACCAAGTTTATTAACCAGCACCCCGACCATTATATAATAAAATATTTTCTTGGGAGGTTGAAATAAACCAAAACAGTCATGCATCCATTGGTGGCCCCAAAACTGTCCTCCATATCCAAGGATTTCGGAGCCTGCAGCTTCGAACTTTCTGGAGTGGCAAGCATCACCTGAGCTTTGGCGGTCCCCTGGTTTTGGGTTAAAGGTTGGAGTCGCCAGGGGCAAGGGAGTTTGATTGCATGATCTTAAGTCGTTGAACATTTCAAATAATGTAATTCGAATCCATCTAGCAGAATCTAGCAAATGACTGTCAACTCGGCTGCATGCAAGGGGCAGGGCAACGGTTGTACTCTATAAGTTCCAGAAGCCAAAGCGACTCATCATCGGCATCGGCATTGCTCATAGCAGGCAGTTGCCAAGGAGATGACTATAGGCAAACAAAAATGAAAATCCATGCGATTCAAATCAGTTGGAATGGTCTTAGCCAGAAGTCTTGGCAGTATGATAAATCAAGCATAAGTAACGTTTTAGAAAAAGGAATTCATGGGGTCTTTACTGTGGGATTCCCTCTGCTACACAGCCCGGAAGATTTGGGAGGTTTGGCTCTTTGAGTAAGCTTGGCCCTTTGAGCCCAAATATAACAAAACCTATGGATTTTTTCTTGGATCCTGTTGAGATTTGCAATGCGAAAGCCCAGGTAAATTGCGATCCAAGTCAAATAAAGATGCAGCCAAGTGAACTGCTCACTCTCAGCGGCATCCGAATCCCCGATGGTCATGTCAGCCTTGATTTCAGCGAGGCTTTGGAAGACCTGCTTCAAGTTCAACCTCACGCTGTCCCAATCTTTCATCAGCCTGGGCTGCAGGCCGTGGGAAAGCTTTGAAGTGGGGCCCTGGTTTGACATGAATTCTGGGTTTGATGAATCTCAGCATTTGCATGAATAATAGTTGAAGTGGGGCCCTGGCTCTTTTGTGGCTGGGTTGGCTGCCCCATCACCCTCGATCTCCAACTTACCCAAATTGGTTTGCACAAGCATCATTTTGCCATGGACCTTGTCCATGAACTGAACCACTTCCGGTAGCACCTGTAGCAGTCAGGCACTGTAAGTGTGTTGCCCAATCCCGATGTGAAAGTGTAACAGGATTACAGTTGAACCACTGTGCATCTCACCTATATGAGAATTTAATATGTGAGTTAAGTTTCCTTCAAACATAAATATACCATAGTATACCTGATAATTCTACATTCTACAACCTATATTACACAAGTGCCAGTGAGGTCTTTGAACGCAAACCTTTGACTTTAAAATTAATTTGGTCACCGGAAGGATCATCGTGAGGGAGTGTCGATTATAAATCATGTTTGGCCCAAACCTCACTATTCAACATGTGGCCATGCCCCACTTCACAGCCCTGCCTTTTCTCCAAGTTTTTCAGCTACGGGGGTCATGCCCTCCTCAGTGATCGCCTTGAAGTTGTCCACCTTGATTGCCTCCACCTTCTGGTCCTGAAAGATCATTAGCCAAGGGCTGACGGGAAAGGTAACGTATCCCATTTGATTTTTTTGCCCAGTCTCCCCCTAGCCCTATAGGCACCAAGAAGCCATCCCATGTCAGGCAAATGGATCGAGGAGAGATTTGACTTGGTCATTTTTTTGCTGCCGAGAATCACTTGCGTCAACGAGTTCCTGTTGCTTCTGCATCTCGGTCTGACGGATGACTTGCTTCGTGCTGGTCTCCACAAAGTACTCTGACACAGCAGTGTTGTACTTCCAAGCCCTGGCGAGAGGAAATATGTTCAGAACTTGTCAAAGCCTTTTACCGGTTTCATTTTCGAAGGGTATATGATCACAAATATCACAACTATATTTCACACAGATGGTGAGCTGCAAAGCGACTTTCTGCCAACAAATTGCATCACAAAGTCATATTGGGCAATTTTATATTCTAATGTTTTTAGTTCCCCAAAGGCAGCGCCAGAAAACACAAGTCAGTCTCACCTGACCAAAGCAGCTGGAAATCGCTCGCAGTAGGTGATGATAGAGCGAATCGTTTCCCTTAGCTTTTCTAGTGGTGGTGACGTTGGGAGGGTTAGTCATGGAGCGACATAATCATATCACTTGGGTGCGTCAACGTATTGAATATCAATAAGGCAACCAGTTTTGGTGCAGAGGGATTTGATTTCTGTTAAAATGATTGTTGAAACCTAGCTGGCTGTTGGAAGCAACATGTAACATCAATTATGATTGCAGCCTTGTGTCTTTGTAAAGTCTCCGCTCTTCTCCATGCGCTCCTCAGTGAGCCACTGGCCCATCACTTCCTGCTCCTTTGAAGTCATGCGCTCACGCACCATGATGACCCGGCTCCGGAATTCATCCTGAGAGATGGTTCAAAACAATCAAAAAAAGTGCTTCTTTTTTGAAATGATGAGATCTTCAGGTTTACGCTGCGCCAACTTGTGTTGAAAACATATGACTCCTCCGACCGTTTCCCAATCCCCATTAACCCTGCTCCCACCAAAGCTACCAAGCCACCCGCAGAGCTTTGTGCTTTCGGTTCTCAACCCCAACTTTCTGAATAGCTTCCATCAAAGCTATTTCAAGCCACTCGCGATCTTCTCCTCCTTTGCTGTATTGCTCCCGTGTCGCCTCATCCACGTGGCATTTTTTGGTTTTAGGCTTTATTTCAACTAGGCGACGAAGCCTCATCCTGAGCGCGTCATGACTAATGACTCTGGAGCCATTGGGAAAAGTCATGAGCTCCTGAGACTTCTCCCCATCACTCTTTTCCTTCCCATCATCTTTGCTATCATCATCAGAACCAACAGGCGTGGGACCAGGGCTAGTAAATTTCGACCCTTCCTCCGATGATGGGGTGGAGCTAAGAGGTTTCTTGTTTTGGGGGGTTGCGACTGGTACTCCTTGAACCTTCAGTGACTTGTTCTTCTCGCTCTCAAGCTCCAGCACCTTGTTTGAAAGTGCCTGAATTTGTTCCAAGGCCTGAGCCAGCATCAGCTGCTCAGGGGTTTTGTCCACGGGTTTCGGCTCATCCACCTTCGGCTCAGGTAAGCTCTTGGACTTCTCAGGGTTCTGAAGCTTTGCTGGTGACTCGACAAAAAGGGAACGGGGGACCACCGGTTCATCTTGGGAATCATTTTGAAGACCAACCTTCAACGTTTTTTTCTCAGGGGACAGCTTCTCTTCCGATGTTGGTGCAGGGCGTTTACCATGATCATCACTTTGACTTTGACCATCAACGCTATCCCCAGATCCCTTCAAACTTCTCTTTTCTGGTGACAACATCTCCAGGGTATCCGGAGTGTCTCGTTTTGAAGGTCTTTCCGATGATCCCATAGAAGTTTCAGTAGGCGATGTCCCCTTAGAAGTTTCAGTAGGCGATGCCCCCAAAGAAGTCTGAGTAGGCGATGCCACTTTCTCGGATTCCTTGAGGGTTTGGTTCATAACTATTAATAACACATCAAGAGTATCTTTGAACACATCAAGGGTGTATAACATAGATTAATACATGATAAGTATATACGAAGTGAATAAGGATCGGGAATACATATTCGAACATGTGTGGGTCTACAGGTGTGCGTAACGATGCAATTTAAAAAAACAACCAGTTTTCGGCACAAGTCCTTCCATGCAGAAGATGCCCGCTTGATCTCTTCCTCATCCTCAATCGGGACACTGCGTTATAGATATACAGGGCAAGTCACATTTATGTGTCTTTTGTTGGTTCTTCCCCATTTGTGAAATTGGACCTTGAATGGAAAGCCTTGGGCCAATTCCCAAACAACACCCATTCCCACTGCCAAGAATCTGCCGGTAAGGTGGCTGCCTCATGGATGGGGGTCTCATCAGACGTCACTTCGTCTTTCGGCTTCAAGAACTTCAGATTTGGTGCCTTGGGAAATGGGGCAATGGGGATCGATGGGGATCAAACCGGTAGCCAGATAAGGCAAACTCTAGGTTAAACAACATTATACAATTATACATCATTGCCCCAACTTTGAAGATTTGCAAAAAACTCAAATAGGCAAGGGTCAGCCCCTGGATTCTGCAGTAGCGCTTTCGCCTCCTGAAACGAAGAACCCAGGTAGAATTTGGGACATATGATTTTGGATAAATGATTTGGTGCATAATAATTTGAAAACATCAGCATCAACAAGTCGATCCTTGATGGCTAGCTTCAAATCATCTTTGGAAAGCTTGGTGGGATCCACTTTCAAGCCAAGACCAGCCATCGAGGCACACAGACTAGCCCCTTTGGCCAACTCACTGCATGACCATTGGTCACTCCGAAGAGACACCGTTCGGTCTTGGCTGTTTGCCATGACACTTCTAAGTTGCCTAACGGAAAACTGTTTTCAAGCCACCTTGAGTAAAGATCATGGATGCCAGGTATTTCAAAGTCATTGTGAAAGTCCATCAATAAGGACACAGTGACCCATTCAGAAGCAAAGGAAATCAGGTTGTTCATCATAGTTGGCACATTTTTTTCATTCGCTAGTCAACGAATGTATGAAACTTCGAATTGTGGCAAAAGATCTATTTAATTTCCCACGCTTGGCAACATCGAGGCTCACCAGATCTCCATGTGGACGAAGATGTGTTCAAACTTACTGGAGCTGGTCTGGAAAAGGTGTGGTTCTAGACCCTCTAGATCAGCTGGAAATCAGTGCTATCTGGAGACCCCAAAATGCAACATTTTTACGCAATGGCGAACGGGTAGCGAACGCCTTTTGAATGCATTTTGAACGCCTTTTGAACGCCTTTTGAACGGGTACGGGTTAGTACGGGTACGCCTACGGGTTTGAACGGCCCCAAATTGACTTTTTTACACCCTTGTACGGATTGACACGGGTAAATTTCGGGTTCGAACGGGTCCATACGGGTTCGTACGGTTTTCAAAGGAGATCAAAACCATTGAATGTAAAATTCCCGCAAAAATTGTTTCGGGTGGTAGATTTTCGGTGCTTGACCCTGTTAATGTCAGACTTGAGTCTTCCGCCACAGTATTCGGGACCAAACGGTTTGGATAAAACCCATAATCTCTACATATGATCTGTTTTGGTGAAGTCAAAAACTCTACCAATTCTGTTTTGAGGAGACTCGGAGCCTCTAAAGCTAACAACAAATCGTTACCATTTGTCAAGCCAGTTTCTGTGTGGATTTGAGCTTCGAGGATCCCTTAAATCTTTTTTTCCAGCTTTGTCAACGTATTGGATAGTCGATTTGCTACCTGGGTCTTGTTGCTTGGAAAACTGACATGTTCGAAGCTTTCCCAAGTTGAACTTCTGGCACCAAGGGTTGTTGGTGAAGCACTTGTGCCTCTTTGGTGTAGAAGATCCAAACAATCCCATCCACCAAGCACACTTGAAGACCTTACTGGGTTGACTTTCAAGGGAAAAAATCATCATATAGATATGGGAAACCAATTATAGATAAGGGAATGTGTCAAAATAGGGGTGCCATAAATGAATGCCCCAAGCCCTTCCTTTTGTTAAAAAAAACAGAGCTTGGGGCATTTCTATTTTGAGACTTTCCCATATAAAAAGCTGTAGATTTTGCGGCTGAAAAGCAGGAAGTTGTTGGGCCAACCAACGAACTTTGTCATACCATTCCATAAGTGATCCACCTGGCTGCTCTATGCAGAACGTGCCTCCCAAGGCTGTAATCAGAATTGCAAGAAGAACTGTCCTTGGGGTTGGATGCGCCAATGTGCTTTACATGGGGGTTGCTCCTTACAGTCTGGTAACATTGCACATGTAAAGTTGGGGACCCACAAACCAATACCACTTTGGCGCTTGTTAAAATCAAAGCCTGTTGCATTTGAACATTGTGAGAAATGAGAAACCAGTAATTGCAGGTGGTAAATTTCCACTTAGGTTGGTTCACCAAAAAAGGCCCCCACAAGTCCCCCAAAAATAGTTTTGTTCCCTGCATTTTATGAAATATGTTGGGACTTGTGGGGGCCTTTTTTGGGGGACCAACCCAAGTGGAAAATTAGCAATTGCAGGTTCATGTCCAGCATTTCGAGTGAATTTGTTTTCCATAATTCCAAGCAGGTCCTTGGCACCCACCAAACCAACCAAGGCACCGTTCGCACATCGAGTTTCCATCTTGGACATAAGCCAAGTGCGGTGCGCCGCTTGGCAGTAGGATGGATCTCTTGGAGGTTCCTACATTTACTGGGGTCCACGAAGTACATACTGTGGCCAGTAATGAAAAGAAATCCTTCTCCTCGCAATTCAGGATAAGCCAAATACAAATCCTGAGTTCAGAATTTGGGCACCCATTATGTGCGGTTTGGAATATACACTGAATCCATGCCATATCAAAACTATTGGGTTTCCAGTTTGGGTCAAACATAGTACACCCAGAGTCCCAGTAATGGTTTAGTTTTATATTTGCATTAAACATTGAAATTTATATATGTAATGATTGAAATCAAGACTCGCAAACCCAGGACAAGATAGGAAATCCATCGGGTTCATCTTCTCCACATATGTAGGGTCACTGTAATCCAAGTCAACCCGGGCAGCCGGATATACCTGAGACACTGCTCTCCATACATTTGCCTGCCCTGCGAAGAACTCACAATAGTTTAGGGCCTGACAAGGAAGGGCATGCACGAGGGATTTCATCCACTTTTGATGAAGGGTAATGTCTTCTAAACCCACATCGTTGGGATAGATCCCCACAAGTGGTTATACAAAAACATGGGGAACCATCGAATTCCAAATTTGCATGATACGTGAATTGGTGTCATTTTGTCTTGTGAAGAAGGTGTCCTTTTTCAACTTGCTTTGGTACAAAAACACGTTTAAGAAGGGCACCTCTCAAAAATGATTCGTATTAATTTCTCTTGGAAAGTATTTGGTGACTACATGTTTAAGATTACATAGGCCCAGAAGATTTCACAACAGGGACCAGAACAGAGAAGGATGAATAATGAATTGACACATGTTGATGTTTGATGTTTCCACTGTCATCTGTGACCGGTTGCAGAAAATCCATTTGAGTGTGTATGACACTCATAAACAGGATTGATTGATCTTATGCCCCGTTATGATGTATGATATGGGGTTTGCACCAGTTCACTCACACCAGTCACCCAAGTGAACAGCTTGCCTTCCCAAATTCGGGGAGGTTCCCAGCGAAGAACACCAGGATAACTGCCATCACAAAAGCCTCAGAACGAGCTGGGACATGGATCAGACAGCAGCGCTGCACGAGAAGACCATGGTGTTAGTGGATGAAGTTCACCGCTCGCAAGCCAATCATGCTTTGCTTGAGAATCTAGAGAAGGCCATCGGGGCCAAACTTCAGTTGATCATCTACACAGGCACAGCGTCTGACCGCTGTGTGCGTGCCTTTGGGGCAAACTTTCGTGAGACTTCTTCGAGGTCATGGCCAAGGAATACAAATTGGATCAAATTGGCTATGCTTGCATGATTCTTGTGGAATTTCACCACCTATTTATAAGAGCTAAGAACCCAACACCCATCAAATGAATCTGGTGCTTCCATGTGGCCAAGGAACCTTCGGCGCATTCAAACATGCAAGTCGCTGCACAAGGCAATCCAGGTTATGACGAGGCGCCATGGGCAGTCGAGTCGAAGGGGCTGCAGGGCAAAATTATTGGACTGATCTCGGAATATCTCGCAGTGAGCGGGTGTCATTCACATGACTGTCTCATGACAAATGTGGCGATGGTCCAACTGTGAGATTTGAAACCAGCAGGTTCTATATATATAAAAGTCAGGGGAAAGTGCAACAACGATAGTGGTCATAGAACAAACATGGATCGCTTGAGGTAAAATGTTCAAGGCCTGTTAACCTGTTTGTTTCTTATATAGTATACTTATAGTATATACTGCGAAAACTTGTCTCCATGGGACCAGTATAGTACTGTGAAAACCTGTCTCCATGGGACCAGGATGCCCTCCATTGAAAAAAAAAACATCCTTCATCATGGAAGACTTTCATGCACAATGCTAGTAGGTCAGTCTTTATTTTCAATTCTTCAGCATTCTCCCACAATCTGAACGATGATTCCCAAAATGTTTCGGCACCGGCAGGTTCAAGAGAGCCAGGATCACGATCGAGAACCATAGGCTCCCCAAGCTTCCGCTTGCCACGCGCCATCCCTGTCCAAGTCAATATGGGCCAATGGTCTTGATTGATGGTTTTGTGATATGGGTTTTCTCGGGGCAGTACTTAAAATATCAAAACCAGTTCTTCGTGTTTCACAAACATGGTACTCATAAAGTTCGATTTCGACAGCATCCACCACTGTGAGTTTTTGATGACACAAATCCAACAATTAGGAATGAATCCTTAAGAAGCAAACCATGTCAAATTCACATCAAGCCCATTGAAACGATCATTGTGGGTAATGTTTGGTTGGAAGAAAACGGAATGCAGAACTCAGCGTTACTTGTTCGCTTTCTCGCATGATCCTTTGAATCCAATGTCAGCCACGCAAGAGAAGCTTGCTTGGCACCCCCCTTGAAGAATGAAAAGTCTTTGGCCTCCAACTTCGTAAGGCCTAGATCCGTAAAGATCTCGTGGAATCACTGGGGAATATCCGTGGGAATTCACACGGGCCCCACATCCACATCCACAGAAATTGGTGAAAAGGTATGTGGCTGATCCATTTCAATCAATCCAAACACATTATTACAAATTCAAAGGGAGGCTGCATGTGATTGAAATATATTGAAATATATAGCTCAGATCTTTGAGGGTTAGAATGTTTTTTCAATGAACCAGGGAAAAGCCACTTTCGCATCAGCTATGCCCCTACTGATTGTTAAACATATCAATAGCAGCCTCATGTGCCCGGGTCAGAGCAAGTTTGAACTGTTGAAGCTCCATCGAATCGTAGGCAAGATCGTGGCAATGTTGGCATTGCTTCACCTCATCAGGCAGGGGGTGTCACACGGGAACCACTAATGATTCAGTTCAAAACACAGATATATTATATATATCCAGTCGTTGTTTTCAATCGCTGGTTTGCATTGGGTCACAATCACTGATTTTTGTGTTCGGTCAAGCAATGTTGCCAAACTGATGGTCCGCATTTCCCTACTCACAAACAACCATGCAGATTCCCATAAAGATATTCCTTTTTTCTAAGTAATATACAGTATTATAATTGATCATTCTAATATCCTCTAATATCTTCTAATCACTTCTAATCATGTTTAATATTTTTTAATGATATAGTTTAGGTTGCATCACGCTCTAAGGGGCTGACCCAGAGCTGGGCCAGGAGGATGTTCGTAGCACAACAAGGGGTGTTTTTGGCAAAATAGACCACCTGCTGCGAGAACGTTCCATTGACCTTCGTCTTGACACCTACTGCGTTGCGCGTCCAGTAAACTGAGAACTGGAAATTCTCCTTGCTATCCGGATCCAACTGGGGAACTGGGTGGGTATGTTTGCCGGAATGACCACAAGAGCCATGTTCCTCACAAACGTGCAAGCATTCCAAGATCTTCTGGACAAACTCATGGTGCTGGGGGTGCTCAGGGATTGCAACCTGCCTCCCACCTGTGTTGCTTGCTGCATTGCTTGCCTCGTTAGGCGTGTCTGCATCAACCTCTTCAACACCCTCATCCTCAACCTGTTGCTTTCGGGGCCTTCCCCGGGGCTTCTTGGCTTGGGACTTGGCCTTTGCTTTGGGGGCTGGCTTGTCTTTGGGGGCTCGCTCTGGTGCGGCTTTGGCTCTGGGGGCTCGCTTTGGTGCGGCTTTGGCTCGGGGGGGCCGCTTTGATGTGGGTTCAGCTTCTTGGCTTGGTTCAGCCTCAGCTGCAGGTGCATCAGCTGTGTCAGCTGGGTCAACTGTGGCTTCTGCTTTCGATTTTTTGCTGCGTCGTTTCCTTGCCGGTGCAGGAGTGATGTCATGTTCATCAACAACATCTGCCTCTGCACAGCTGTTTGCTTTGCTTGCTTTGCTTCCCTTGTGTGCCTTTCGGCCCTTGCTTGCTTTGCTGGCCTTGCTGTTCTTGTTTTCCTTTCGGACCTTCTTTGCTTTGAGCTTCGGTTTCGAATGGCTTGCCTTGTCACCTGCGTTTTTCTTGTGAGCCTTCCTTTTCCTTCTGTTCGGGGGTGCTGCTGCGGCTGGCTCTCCATTGTCTCCGTTTTGATCCTCTCCTAGGTAGTACTGTGTGTCTTCTAGATCATTTTCACTGAGGGGCTGGGCACGTCGGAGTCTTTTCCATGTCAGTTCTTCATGTGCTGTGCTTGGTTCATCCTTTGCAGTATTGTCTTCATTTGCAGGCTGTGCTTTGCGAACCTTGCTCTTTGCAGCTGTTGCTGGCTTCTTCTCATTTTCTCCCTCACCACAACCCTGACCATTGCTCTTGCCTTTTCCCTGCCCCTTCCCTTCTGTTTTCTTTGTTGCCTTCAGTCCTAGTTGGTCCCGTCTAGTGACATAAGAGTCATCTGACACCTCTGGGAACTCTTGGCTCTCACGGACAGCTTGCGGATCCTGCAGGGCTGAAGACATGATGGTTATACCTGGGTTTAATTGGAAGAAGCTCTAAAAAACCAAGAAACATTTCGTTTTAAAAATTCTAGCCATAATATGCCGTAATCCTTGTGCAGATCCAGGTTGGAAGCTATAGATTGGAACCATATTTATTGGGCAAACATTTGCAAACAATGATGACATTTCATTTCAAAACAGATAAACAATTGTTTCAGTTTATTTGTCCATGATGCTTGAAATTCAAAAGGGTCCCAAATATCCGGTATCCCTGAGTTGATCCGGTGAAAAGATATCATTACCAAACAACCATGTGCAAACTTTGGAACCCAAAAACCTCATCCATGATGGCTGAAGATAACTCCGTGGAAGATTCCTCAACCACATGCGCTACTTGTTTGGTAGCTTCCGTAGTCTCAACCATCTTTGGGGTGTCTTGATTGGTCAACAAGCCCTTTGCCGGAGAAGCTTGTTGTGCCACCATTGTTTTGAAACTCTGGTTGATCCCCTTCACTTCTGGCGCTGGCACAGGATCTGAACTCGGGAGCTCTTGTGGAGGCAAAGCGGGGGGTACATCAGCTTTGGCAGAGGAAGCTGTAGAAGATGAAGCTGATGAACCTTCTCTGTCCAAGAGATCCAGTATAAAAGGTGAGGTAATCCAATCTTCAGGATTCGATTGCACTAAAGTAGAATCTTGATCTTCACCAAATGGTAGGGACTCCAAAACGGTGATAGGCATCAGTCCTTACATTGAAGCACAGGAGACATGGGGATCCTAATGAGCAAACAAAAATCTAATTTACAGGTTCCCTGATTGAACACGCTGCCAAGACTCGGCCCTCGTGATCAGAAGGCAACCTCAATAATTTCGAAAGTGCTGGTGCATATTCAAGGGCTGCATTTTTCCTGGGATTCGGCATTTGTGCCAAACGGTTTGAAAGTTTGAAAACAGTGTCCATTCTCTCCTACAGAAATTGTATTGATAGCACACGCTGTTCCAGAACCTGTTTCCCATAAGCAACAAAAGTTTTTTTTTTAATAGATCATCCAACAACTGGTCCAAAAGTCCCATGAAATGAAGCATAACTGGCCACCAGGGATCTTCTTCAGATCCATCACTAGCCCAGCCAGTTCAAACGCCAAGTCCTCCTGGCTATCATCATCAGAACCCAGAACCTGACAGTCCTGCAACCGCGGGGGCAGTATGAAATGTATACAGCATATGAACCATGAATGATCATAAATCATGACTAGAATATATATGGGACAGACTCCTACTTAAGACACTGAAATGGGGAGGGGGACTATGCAGATTCAACTCTTCCAACTTGTAAACCTTTCTGATAACTCAGTCTCGAAAGCTTTCCGGGGAGGCCACATCATCATCGAAGAGTTGGTGGAAGGGAGAATCCACACGCAGCAACTTGGACAATGGTATTTCTCATGAGGTTGAGATTGTTTGCACATCCTTGGGAACATGAAGTGCCCAACCTGACGTTTAGATCCCCCTTGTACTTTGAGTCCTCCAATGCAGCCGCAGCACCACTGGATGCCTCCTGGGCGTATTGCGCAAAAGCACAGATATGAACTTTAGGACAAGAAGATGTGCCAGTGTTCTTGGGAGGCTTGGGATCTCATGTATCATGCCCCACTACAAAAACGTATATAATTGTACTGGGTAATTTTATGATCATCATCATTTGACTTCAGCCTCAGGTTTGTCAACATTTTTCTAAGATGGAGTAGGACATACAGCTGGAGAGGAACCAAAGTAAAATGTATACTTTGATGACAGTCCCTCAGGGTGAACCTACAAATTTCAGATTCAAATCCAGCTGTCTCCTTTGGTGTCTCCACATCATCTTCCAGCGGGAGCGACTTGTTCTCGTCGGCCTCCTGGTCCTTCTGAGACATGAGCAGTCATATGGGTTGAGGCCCTGACAATTATAGTTGAAGTTTTGGTGTCATGGAAACATAGACTCTGTGGAATCTCAAGCGCCAAGGAATCATGTTAAGGTATCCAAGTAGACCCTAGGTGGATCTTAAAGATTGCAATATTTTCTTACTGCAACATTTTTTGCGCAATTTGGAATGGTAAAGACCCAACAAATATCAGATTGACATGTTTTCCCATGTCCATGGCAACCCAATTTAGCCCATATCCTCAAGCAACTCGAGCTGCTGAGAAAGAATGGTAAAAGTTCCATCCTCCTGCAGCAGTGATTCAGATAGGATGGAAATCAACTCTGAATTATACTATGGCTATGGTAGATATGTGGCACTTATCAAGGAAAAATGAAACTGGTTTTCAGTTTTGAGAGATGATAAGGATTGCTGAAAGACATCATGAAATGTTAGATTATGTTGGATTCATCTCTTCGATCCATGTGGGACTGAAGATGAAGAAAATCTAAAGGATTAAAGGACAGTTCTGCTGGGACACTGTGCTGAAACACGACTGTCATTCCTTGACACAGCCCTCCTTCTTTTCGATGACGCCAAGGTCTTCCAACATCTCAAGCAACTTCGGGTCCTGAGGAGTGCGGGGGGCAGAGATTCAAGGGATGCTTGAGTTCCAAGGACCCACCGTTTTGGAGCTATGTAGAAAAATACATTCATGTATAAAACCCGAATACCATAAGGGACCCTGACTACACTAGACCTCACCATTTTTTTAAAACCAAAGTCCTTAGGCAAGATTTTCTTGGACTTGTCATGCTTGTCCGTTCGGATGGTTCTTCTGAGAACACCTACCAGGTGCCGAATTGACCAAGCCTGGTCCATGGCTGTTTTAGTGATGATGGCCTTGTCATTCAATTTGTACACCTTCGTCACTTCCATGGCGAGCCTGTCTATGTTAATGATGCAGCCCGAAGATCGTATGATGTGAAGGACTGGTACCATCACTGCCTGATTGGCTTTGAGATTCTTCACATTCCTTGCAACTGCAAAATTTGTCTCTTTCTTAGTTTTTGAGTCATAGTGAACGCAAAGATTGAAGTCATTCCTCATCCTTTGGCGAATCACCGAGGAATCATCCCATTTGAGAGCAAGCCCAGAAATGTCGAAAATAGTTTTGGAGGTTCCCTTGCTGTAGTCCTTCTTAGCCGCTTCCAAACTCTCCTCCATGGCCAAACGCGGCGATGGAACCCCAGAAGCACCCTACCAGCCAAAGACGCTGCTCTGCGGCAGGAGCGGCATTACGACATGCAGCTGGCTATGGCAACCAACATTGGATCATCAAAAAATATAACCCCCAAGACTTGACAATGGGGTGTTGAAACCAAAAATGTATATGTGTTCATTTGTGGGGCTTTCCACACTCCTCCAGCAACCATGTCCCGAGACCTGGCCTGAAAGTGCAAGTGGGCAAAAGGCGCGCAGAGTCAGCAGGCAACAGGCGAGGGTGACCATTTGATTTTCAAAGTAGGTCTCAAAATAATTGGATGGTTGGAAATCCCTGTGCTTGAAGAGGATTTGAAACAACATGGTGTAGTGAGTGCAAGTATGGGGAGTTAACCTTCATGATATTTCAACTGTTTAACCCAAAGAAAGGATGGATCTTCCATATTCATTGAAAAGTGGTGAAAATGGCCAAAACGGCTTCGAACGGATGCCCACGGGTTTTTACACGTATGTACGGGTTTTTGGCCAGCATGATCTGAATTCAGGTAGCACTACCCAGATACAATCTGTATTTTGATTCGCACCCGGAATTGTAGCAAAACAGGTTTAGCAGGTATATATAAATAAAAATATGTATATTTGTACATATGTATATTACATGATTTTGCTATATTTGGAGGGTAGTGGTTCTAAGTTTCAGTCCGTCAAAACCAAAACTAGTCAATTTTCACCATTTTTTGGATTTCAGGAGTTGAGAAAAAACATATATATATATATAAATATATATATATGTGTATATTACATGATTTTGCTATATTTAGAGGGTAGTGGTTCTAAGTTTCAGTCCGTCAACACCAAAACTAGTCAATTTTTCCCATTTTTTGAATTCCAGCAGTTGAGAAAACACATGTCGACACCAAAACTAGTCAATTTTCCCCATTTTTTCGATTCCAGGAGTTGAGAAAGAAACATGTCAACACCAAAGCTAGTCAATTTTCCACATTTTTTGGATTCCAGGAGTTGAGAAAGAAACATGTCAACACCAAAACTAGTCAATTTTCACCATTTTTTGGATTCCAGGAGTTGAGAAAGAAACATGTCAACACCAAAACGAGTCAATTTTCCCCATTTTTTGGATTCCAGGAGTTGGGAAAAGAACATGTCAACACCAAAGCTAGTCAATTTTCCCCATTTTTTGGATTCCAGGAGTTGACAAAAAACATGTATTTATATATATATATATTTATATATTGTGAAACTCCCAAGTTGTCTTTCCATATTGGTCCCTTTTTCTCTCGCCGTCCACCGCAGTGGAGGGAGGGTTCGAGGAGTCACAAGGCGCGGCAGAACAAAAGAGACCTAGGACAGGGATCCTTGGCGGAATCACAGGACTTCATTTGGCATCTCAAAGGGTTTGAGATTAACATTGGTAGCGGAGCCTCCATTTGCGGAGGTCTCCTTAGGAACACCCCACATTGGTCCCCTAATAAAAGAGGGTAATTAGGAAAGGCCCAAAATCCTCAGGGAATTCACTTAAATTTTGTTGTTTGCACGTGTTTCTAACAACAGGGTTTGGACAAAAGGCACACTAGACCAGCTACTGAGCCATGGAGGGTGCGGGATCAGCTGGTGCCTTGACCGATGAGCGCACCAGCAATCTATGGAGCATCCTGCCTTCGTTTGACCCTGCAGTGGATGATCCACGAGAATATGTGGATAAAGTGAAGTTTCTTCGGGCCATATGCCCGGTCAAAGACAAGGGCATGCTTGCCCCCCGTCTAGCCATGCTCATGAAAGGTACCGCATGGGCACAGATCAAGGGATCCGATGCTGCTCTTCTTTCTGACCCTGAAAAGGGAGTAGATGTTCTCCTGGCGTCAGTGGCTACCTGGGAGGAAAACTCAGAGTTGCAGACCTATGACAAGTTTGAAAGAGCTCTATACAAGGTGATTCAACGAAATGATGAGACAACGTTGAGCTATGTCAATCGTTTGAACGTTGCTTTCACAGAGTTGGGCCAAGTTGACATCGCTGACATGAGAGCCTTCATACTTTTGCGCCAGAGCGCACTGCAGGCCGAGGACAAGAAGAAGGTCATCACCCTTACGGGTGGGGAGCTCACTGCCAAGAAGGTGGAAGGAGCTATGCGTTCCCTGTCAACAAAAGTACTGGGCGGGCAGACAGACCAGAAAAAGAAAACTTACCCAATCAACTTCGTGGATGAAGATCACGAGGAGATCTACCATGCAGGTGATGATGATGGATGGGATGAAGAGACGATTTTGCAGTCTCTAGTAGAACAAGGTGATGAAGATGCTCAAACAGTGAGCGATTTTGAAGACCAACTCATCGATGTGTGCCAAGAAAGTTCCGAACTTTCTCTCTGTTTCTCGGCTTATGCCGATGCCAGAGCCAGGATTCGCGACAAGCTTCGAGCCCGTGGCTTCTGGCCTGCCTCCAAGGGGTCAAAAGGCCGTGGTCGAAAAGGAGGAGGTTTCAAGGGAGGTGGCAAGAAGAAGAACCAGACCCTTGCAGACCGAATTGCCTCATCGGCATGCCGCATTTGCGGTGTCAAAGGTCACTGGAAGTGGGAGTGCCCTCGTAAGGGCGGAGCTGCTTCGTCAAGTCAGAATGCTGATGTGAACCTCGCCTTGGAGGTGGCCAGTGGTGATTTTCATGAAGAACTTCAGTGGCAACTTCCATCCCAGGACAAGGAGAAGGGCAAGATCATCCGCTAGGAGGACATGGTCAAGACCTGGGATCAGGACTGCCTTGGGGTTCTCCCTCCATTTGAGTCTACCGTTGTTCAACAAACCGAACACGGGGTTAATGAGGAATTCATTTTTATGACGGAGTCAAAGAAATTTGAAGCACTGACCAATTATCTGAAAGTGGCTACCCTTGAAAGTCGTTTGTCCGGGGTGATGAAGGGGAGATTGTCCAGGAATAGCACTGTTTCTCCGACTTTTCCAGTTTTGAGTGCGGAAGCCAGCTGTCCAGGAATCATAGACACAGGAGCCAGTAAATCAATCATTGGTCAGAAAAAGGTCAAGAGCTTGTTGCACAGTTTGCCAACCGCAGTTCAATCTCAAGTGCATTGGGGAAGTTCAAACACTGTTTTTCGTTTTGGGAATAATGGAACGTTGCCTAGTGTTGGAGCTTTGTACATTCCTTTTGGTGTACGTTGGATGAGGCTTGAGGTGGTCAAAGGTGAAACACCATTTCTTCTCTCCAATGCATTTTTGAAAGCAACTGCAGCTGACGTCTGTTCTTCTTCGTGTGAACTGTTTTTCACTGAAAGTGGAATCCGAGTACCACTTCATGTCAACTCCAAAGGCTTGTATACAGTTGAACTTGCTGATGTCTTGAAAGCCGTTGGAAAATGCACGAATTCGGAGTGTGCCGACAATTGTGAAGTTGTTACTCATGTCAAAACAGTGGAAAACTTAATGAAGTCAATAGTGAAAACCAAAGTTGGAAGCAAAGCAGAAGCCGAACGACTTCTTGAAGCTGCAGTTCCCGTGGCTCAATCTCCCAAGAGCTCTACAGTGATTTGCGAGGGCAAAGTTCCAAAGAACGCTCTTTGTGATCATGGCTCACCGTGCGTGCCCACCGTGGATGAAGAGCGATGGTCATCTTCCTCTACCAGATCAGCCCTTGGAGTTTCCCGAGGATCAGTCCCTGAAGATGACCGACCTGAGTTCTGTGCAGATCAAGAGGCCCCCAGGTGTGGACACCATGCGCCAATGGGGACAACAAGTCTTTCCGGAGGGGAAGAAACAGGGCATGACCTTTGCCCAAGTGTACCAAGAAGATGCTCGCTATCGGGCCCTGATGATGAACCACAGCCATCTTACCTCAGCTTGGGCGCTGAGCTACCAAAACTACGTCAGAGCCAGGACCAAGGTGGAGTCGGGGCTGATGGCCAACACAAGTTCCGGCAATCAGAAACCGGTGACCAGGGCACCAAAAGTATCGGAGGGCTCCGATTGGGAGTTGATGATCGACGAGGAGAACCAGGGCAAGAAAATGCCCTCGAAGAGAGCAGCCAGCTCTGCTACACCAACTATGATGACAGAAAAGGATCCGGAGAAAGAACAGGAGATCATGACGAAGATCGCCATCCTCCAGAGGGAACTGGTGATGGTGAAGGGCACGGAAGAAGCCTGAACCTACTCGAATGTGGTCCTGAGGAGGTGCTGTCTGAGAGTTCCGCAGATATCGTCGAGTCTCAACTGAAACAATCCACTCAGATGCTGAACGCTAAAACGATGTCCATTCAGCAGGAGTTAGATACTTTGGTTGTGCAACTCGAGAAAGACTTGAACGTCTTGTCAGCATCTGCTTGGGAGTTTCCGAAAAAGTTCGGCAAGTCTCCAAAACAGCCTGGGAGAAAAAGTCAACTGGATGTTCTTGAAATCTACTGTGGAGAAAATTCCAGAATAACTGCCATGGCTCAGCAAATGGGTTTGAAGGCTAGAAGATTCACGAAGGCTGATGGAGATCTGCGCACAGCTGAAGGACAACGCGTTCTGTGGGAACTCCTGGAACGTGAATGTCCACGTGATGTTTGGATGGCTCCCGAATGCGGCCCATGGGGAAACTTCAGTCGACTGAATTTGTGCCGAAGTTCAACTACATGTCAAAAGGTTTTGGATGACCGTGAAGAGCAAAGGTTGCACTTAAAATTGTGCGATGAAGTATATAACTACCAAGTTCTGAATGGGAACCATTTTCACATGGAACAACCTCAGGGTTCTATTGCTTTTGATCAACCAGAAATGGAAAACGTAGCAAAGGGTACCCTCAAAAGTGTTTTTGACATGTGTGAAGTGGGGAAGTTGAAGGTTCCTCTGGGGAATAATTTTCTCAGAAAAAGAACACAAGTCAGAACAACTTCACGTGAGCTCCACAACTGTTTGGACGCTCGGTACTGCAATCAAAGGCACACTCATCAGCCGATTGAAGGCAAAATCAA
Organism: Cladocopium goreaui; assembly: GCA_947184155.2. Lineage (NCBI taxonomy): Eukaryota > Dinophyceae > Suessiales > Symbiodiniaceae > Cladocopium > Cladocopium goreaui. Next base: position 627,953 of record CAMXCT020000602.1, on the reverse strand, counting down.
GTATCTTGGTCGCTGGATCAATTTGTCGGAATATGCAGCTCGGTATTCAAATGGTTTTGCACGAAATGTGGTTTGGTATTTGTTGTGGAGTCGTGATTTTGGTGATTTGCCTGTGGAAATTGCCGAGCTGTGTATTGACGACTGTCAAAAATTCGGAGAGCATGCTGTCCTTGCCGCAGAGGTGAGTGCCCGTCGGAGAAGACTTTCCAAGGAGGAAGTCAAAGTTTCTTCTCCTGCCGTTCAATCCGAAGACGGGTCACGCAAGTTGTCTTGGGAGAAACGTTGGAAAGAAATCTTTAAGAGCATAGAACAGCGGGCCCCTCGGGCCGGAACTGTTGTTTTGGAACCTGCTGAGAAACTTTTCCAAGACATCAAGTCAACTCTCACCACTATCGATGTCAAGGCAGCTGAGGTATGTAGAGGTACTGATCGATTTCGTTTGCCAAAGACTCAAATTTCAGAGTCGGAAATTCCACTGCGGCACACCATCATTTTGCACCGGCATACTGGAAAAGTAATGGAACTAGGCAAACCCGAAAGTTGGTTGGAGCTTCCCAAAACTCGAAGGACCTTGAAGTCAAAGCCAGCCAAGTTGTGTGTGACGGTTTTTGGGAATGTTTGGGAATCCAGTTCCCGGTCTGCAGCTGTGGTGCCCAGTGAGAAACCTCCGACGGCGTCAATGACTAGTTCACAAGCCACTTCTTCTTTAGGTTCCCGGAAAAGAGAAGTGTCTGACTCAGACATGGACGTGGAGAAACGGTTCAAGAAGGATGAGCCAAGTGTTTCCACTTTCATAGAGAAAGGTTTGGAGGGGAAGGAAGTTGGGGAGTATTCTGAGGGTTTTCCCCCGAAAAAAGTAGCTGTACATGGGCCCCATTTTCTCGGTTTGGAAAAGGATGAAAGAGAGTGGATTCGCAGGGTTCATCACCGCATGGGACACCCTGATCCAGTCCGTTTCTGCAAGTTCCTTAAGGACACCCATGCCGATCCGAAGATCGTAGCTGGCGCGTTTGATTTCCAGTGTGATGCTTGTTGCGAAGACAGCAAGGGTTACGCTTTGTCAAGACCAGCTGCCATCCACTCCAATTTGAATTTCAATGATGTGGTCGGACTAGATGTAGCCTACTGGAAAAATGATGTTGGTAAAGAGTTTGCTTTTCTTCATTTTTTGGATGAGGGGACCTTGTTTCATTTGGGGAGTCATTGTTTTGAGGATGCTGATTCACAGGTTCGATGTTTTGAGACGGTTTGGTTGTCATGGGCAGGACCCCCCAAAGAGGTATACCTAGATCCGGCCAAAGAATATACTGGAGATCGGTGGATAGCAAAGATGCAGGAAGAAGATATCAAACTGAAAATGTCGGCGACAGATTCGCATTGGCAATTGGGACGGGTGGAAGCACATGGTTCTGTTGTGAAAAGGATGTTGGACCGTATGAACTCTGAGAGACCAATTTTGGACAATGAGGGTTTTCAAGCTGCTTTGAGACAAGTCTTCAATGCCAAAAATGCGATGTCTCGTGTACAGGGATTCACACCCGAACAGGCTGTATTAGGTGTAGCTCGCCGTCTTCCAGCATCTGTTTGCTCCGACCGGGACATTGCCAGCCATGCCCTTGCTGAAAGCGAGTGCACGGAGGGCGAAAAATTTCGAGAGGCACTGCGCCTTCGAACCTCAGCCCGTCAGGCGTTTGTTGAGGCCGATAATTGCAGTAGTTTGCGTAAGGCATTGCTGCGTCGAAGTCGCCCCCTTAGAGACCCTTATGAAATTGGGGATTGGGTTTTGTACTGGAAGAGGAAGGGGGGTAACATGAGACGGGAAAGGGGACGTTGGCACGGACCTGCAAGGGTAGCCATGGTTGAAGGTCACAAAGTGGTTTGGGTCACCCATGCAAATAAATTAATTCGGGCAAGCCCGGAGCAATTGCGGCCAGCATCGTTTCGGGAATGGAAGTCTGTCCAAGATTTGGATGAAAACAAGGTAACCCCGGCGGAATGGTTGAAGAAGGCAGGTCATCAGGACTTCTTTGATCTAGGGGATGATTTACCTGATCTGTCTGATGTGGTCGAGGGGAGTCCTTTGGTTGGAGACAATACTGAAAGTGACAGCCTTCCTGAACCAGAGCAGGCGCCCAGTGTTCACTCCGGTGATGTGGAAGCGGTACCCTCGTCTGAAACTGGGGGTCTACATGTCCCGGTACCGGAACCCTTAGAAGGAGAGCTTTCAGAAGGGGATGCATTGTTTGGGGATTGTATTGATTGTCCGAGTGGTTTGGGGAATCAAGTTTGGGAGATTGACATTACCCCTGGTTCTGAATTTGGGAATTCCGGTAACCTTGAATGGGATGTGTTTTCACATACAACCTGTACCTGGGATGAAGTTGCTCTTTTGGCCACTGAACAAAGAAAGAAAAGGGTAGAAGTCAAACTGAAGGATTTGGGGGAACATGATCAGAGATTGTTTGCAGCGGCAAAAGACAAAGAGATCCGTGCATGGCTTCACCACAAGACTGTCAGAAAGGTGAGCAAGGGTAGAATCCCTGAAAATGCCCTGATGCGATGTCGATGGATTTTAAACTGGAAACCTGCTTCCGGAAACGAAAATCCAGGTGAACTTTCCAGCCAGGGTTTGAAAGCCAAAGCTCGTTTGATCATTATCGGTTTTGAGGACCCTGGTATTGATGTCGTGACAAACGATGCACCTACTTTGACAAAGGATGGTAGGATTACTGTTTTACAAAATGTGGCAAGTCATGGCTGGGAACTGTTGTCATTCGACATTAGCACGGCATTCTTACATGGAAAAGGAGATGGACGCACCTTAGGAATCCATGCACCACCTGAACTCAAGGAAGCCCTTCAAATGTCTGGCACAGACCAGTGTGCATTGGACGGTGGAGCTTATGGTAGGATTGATGCTCCATATCTTTGGTTTTGTGAATTCAGGGATGAATTGATTCGTCAAGGGTGCATGCAGTGTCCATTGGATCCCTGGTCTTCGGTCTGTACTCAGAGCTTCCAAGTCGAAGTGTCATGGCTGTTTGGGCATCCACGTAGATGATGGCATTGCTGGTGGAGATCATGTTTTTCACAATATGCTGAAAAGAGTGGAGGCCCGGTTCAAGTTTGGAGCTTTTGAGAGACGGGAATTTAAGTATACTGGGATAAACTTCAAGCAGTGGGATGATTTCAGCATTGAGTATGATCAGATTTCCTATGTGGAGAAGATTTCCCCTGTAACCATCGATAAAGGTCGTCGATCCCAGTTGTCAGCGTCCCTTAATGAGACCGAGAAAAGCTCACTGAGAAGCATTGTCGGCGCCCTCCAATACGCGGCCGTCCACACCAGGCCAGATTTGGCGGCAAAGGTGGGTGAGTTACAGTCAGCCATCAACCGAGCCACGATTTCCGATCTGGTCACTGCCAATAAGGTGCTTGCAGAAGCAAAACAAAATCCTATTTCTTTGATGGTTTTGCCTATTTCTCCTGGAAGTGTTACTTTTTGTGCTTTTTCTGATGCCTCTTTTATGTCCAATAAGCAACATAGTGCTCATCAGGCTACCCTTATTTTTGTGACAACACCAGAGTTGTTGGAAAACAAAAGATCAATTGTAGCACCAGTGGCTTGGACAAGCAAGCGTGTTCCACGGGTAGTCAGAAGTACCCTAGGTGCTGAGGCAGCTGCTCTCAGTAACACCGTTGACCGGCTCATGTGGCTGAGAATTCTCTGGGCTTGGACACAAAATCCAAAATGTGAGTGGACACATCCAGAGAAGCTGCTACCACAAGAAACACCTGCAGCTTTGGTTACAGATTGTAAATCGGCATATGACCTTCTGACACGAACTGCACTACCACAGTGTGCTGAACACCGTACGACAATAGAGTGTTTGCTGATTCGAGAGAGATTGCGAGAAAACTGCAAGGTGAGATGGGTAGCGTCACAAGCCATGTTGGCGGACTGCCTTACGAAAACCATGGACTCACAGGTGCTTCGACAGTGTTTGAGATCGGGGAAGTATGTTTTGAGAGATGAGGGGCATGTTTTGAGGGATCGTTTGGATAGGCGCCAGCGTTTAGAATGGGTCAAGCAACAAGCATCTGGAGAAGCTCCGGAAAATTCAAGTTCCTGTAACATAGCTTCAGCGGATACCATATCTTCGTCAATGCATGACTGTTGGAAATGGGGTACCAATGGTGAGCTGATTCGTGTGCATCGAAAACCCAGAGAGAACAAATTCACGCCTATTGGGGTTGATTGTCCAGTTGACATCCGTGATCTGAGTTCCCGTAGAGTCACTTGTTTGGGGAAGAATAGGACTGAAACTGATTTCTGGGTTGGCACACATGCTTATCAACGTACCGGGTTTCTTTGGACGGGATCAACGTCCTTCTTCTTGAGAGACCAGTATGGAGAAAAGTGAAAGAATTTTGGTCAAAAAGAGGGTGTGTGAAACTCCCAAGTTGTCTTTCCATATTGGTCCCTTTTTCTCTCGCCGTCCACCGCAGTGGAGGGAGGGTTCGAGGAGTCACAAGGCGCGGCAGAACAAAAGAGACCTAGGACAGGGATCCTTGGCGGAATCACAGGACTTCATTTGGCATCTCAAAGGGTTTGAGATTAACAATATATACATATAAATATGTACATATGTATATTACATGATTTTGCTATATTTGGAGGGTAGTGGTTCTAAGTTTCAGTCCGTCAACACCAAAACTAGTCAATTTTGCCAATTTTTTGGAGTCCAGGAGTTGAGGAAAAAACATGTCAACACCAAAAATAGTCAATTTTCCACATTTTTTGGATTCCGGGAGTTGAGAAAAAACATGTATATATATATATATATGTCCATATGTATATTACATGATTTTGCTATATTTGGAGGGTAGTGGTTCTAAGTTTCAGTCCGTCAACACCAAAACTAGTCAATTTTGCAAATTTTTTGGATTCCAGGAGTTGAGAAAGAAACATGTCAACACCAAAACTAGTCAATTTTCCACATTTTTTGGATTCCAGGAGTTGAGAAAAAAACACGTCAACACCAAAACGAGTCAATTTTCACCATTTTTTGGATTCCAGGAGTTGAGAAAGAAACATGTCAACACCAAAACTAGTCAATTTTCCTCATTTTTGAAATTCCAGGAGTTGAGAAAAAAACACGTCAACACCAAAACTAGTCAATTTTCACCATTTTTTGGATTCCAGGAGTTGAGAAAGAAACATGTCAACACCAAAACTAGTCAATTTTCCCCATTTTTTGGATTCCAGGAGTTGAGAAAAAAACATGTCAACACCAAAGCTAATCAATTTTCCCCATTTTTTGGATTCCAGGAGTTGAGAAAAAACATGTCAACACCAAAACTGGTCAATTTTCCACATTTTTTGGATTCCAGGAGTTGAGAAAAAACATGTATGTATATATTTTTTATATATATATATAATATGTATATATGTATATACATATTACATGATTTTGCTATATTTGAAGGGTAGTGGTTCTAAATTTCAGTCCGTCAACACCAAAACTAATCAATTTTGCCCATTTTTTGGAGTCCAGGAGCTGAGAAAAAAACATGTCAACACCAAAAATAGTCAATTTTCCACATTTTTTGGATTCCGGGAGTTGAGAAAAAACATGTATATATATATAATATGTATATATATATAATATGTATATATGTATATACATATTACATAATTTTGCTATATTTGGAGGGTAGTGGTTCTAAGTTTCAGTCCGTCAACACCAAAACTAGTCAATTTTGCCAATATTTTGCATTCCAGGAGTTGAGGAAAAAACATGTCAACACCAAAACTAGTCAATTTTCCCCTTTTTTGGATTCCAGGAGTTGAGAAAAAACATGTGTATATATATATATATGTATATATGTCAATTATTTCCAACCATTTCCCCACATTTTATGGGTAGCTCAATTGCCAATGGGATTTCATGTAGCTCCTGGAACACCAGTGGATGCACGCAATGCAATGTTTTCCCACCAAACATTTGTTTTGTGTTCTATTTCAGCTCCCGATTTCTGTAAGACAATGGATATATTTATATATATATATATATGCATGTCTATTCAAACCCTTTTCAAAGAAGACATTGTTTTTAGGGGCACCTTTAAATTTCCAGATCTTACCCTCCTATTCTGGTATATGCCAATGGTTCCAAGTTTCTATATTTCCAAATGCACCTTACATATACATATATATATATATACTCATATATAATATATTCCAAGCAGTTCCCCAAAATTATAATGGGATTCAACCACTAATCGGATTTCATGTGAACAAGCATATGTGGCAAACAAGCACATTCATGTGGCAAACCATGGCAAACCCAAGAATAAACCTATCATTTGGGGATGCTTTATACAGTGACATGTACCACCCATTTATGATGATTTTAGGTAGAATCTTTCGTTCAATCCATCAAACAACACATCATATTACTCAGCTAGTTTTACGGGTACTTTTCGGGTAAAAAACTGCGAGAGGGTAGTCATTTTTGGCTCTCCGAGCACCATTTTTCGTAGTGGTTCTAAGTTCTGATTACCGTGAACAGTTTCGCAAAACGTAAAAATACCGTAATTTTTTTTATCAATTTTACCCATATCTGAGCGGGTAGTTCCGGGTACTTTTTCGGGGTATGGAAAATTTCCAAGACGAGGTTCTAAGTTTCAGTCCGTCAATATATATATATATATTGGTAAATTATAATATTTTACTAACCTGAATTAAGGCCATTTGGGGATGATCTCCCTTACTAACCATGATTTCCAGTGAGGTCGCAGTGAGGTCGTTATAATTTACCCAGATATATGTAGGTATGTCTGGAAAACGCTTTTACCCACTCTCATGAATCGCCTCGCGAGGCCAGGGTCAGGAACTCGTTGGCCTCGGCCAGATTTTGAGACGGCCAGCTATAAATGATCTATGTACAAACCCATGAGGTCATTAAGTATATATAGGTTGTCCCGGTTGTCCCCCATAAACCTTGTAGTTAACCAAGTTATAAGTTATATGATGTTATATGTAACCTTATAGCTATTGTTTGGGTAACTCACCTACATGGCTTGTTGAGAAAATCCACCCGTTTAGTCCGATGGTTTTCTCACTAAAACATCCATGCCTTGGTATTCCCATTGCCCTGTTTGATTAATAACGGTAAAACATGGTAAAACAGTGCTGCGGCCTGCGGCAAGTTACTTTTCTACTTTTGGGGGCCCGCTATTTACAATATACATCAATGTACGTTCAATCTACATTCCAGGACATTTGCAAACATAATCAACCACATGCGTGCCATAAACTCTGACCCTTCCTTTGCCTTTAGTTGCAAAATATCCGACAGATTTTGTACTTCAGATCTTCCCAAGGACAGAATTTTGCGGGGATCCAGCTACCCCAAAGCCTCTCAGCTCCAAGGGACCATTTCCCAGTGGTCACAGGAACCTGACCGAAAGCAGCTGCCCCCCAGATTTTGGATGCCTCTCCTGTAGGGTGAAAACAGGCAGTCTGGCAAAGTATCACATTCCAATTCAAGTCTCAGAACAAACAAATGAACAAAATAATAATCGTTGGTTTATACTTTATACCGCGATGGGCCCCGGGCCACTGAGCCACATAACCCCGATCAACTTCCAAATTGTTGGAATTAGTGCCAGTTGTTGGTATGTTTTTAAGTATATATTAAAAGCAGCCGTCCTGCTGTGTATACGGATGCAGTTCTCGCAATTCTCAGGTAATTAGAACCTGCTGGAAGCATCTTCCAGCACCGAATCCAGTGGCTACTGTAATCATCATTAAGCCTAGAAACTTGTTAAACATAGCAAAAAACATGGTATTTCCCATTTTCAGACACACCCAAATAATATAAACATGAGTTTGGTTGTCCCCATGCATCCCCAAACAATGCAAACCTCCCCATCATATCCCAAATTAGATCACCATATACATCGACATTATCTCACCATATTTATCACGATTAAACCTGCACGATACCTCATGTTTCCTCGTTTTACAGCCATAATCATGACATGTTCCTAGCTATCCCCCTCAACACCTCAAAATAATTGCCCATCGTGAAGTCTCGAATCCTTGAATCATCTTGGAGCCAATGCTGGCTCAGTGCTATGCTTGCTCAGTGCTAAATCAAGGATGGGTTTTGATAAAACCATCGATTCTTCACTTGGATTTACTGAAGGGACACCTCCCCCAACAAAAAACTATAGATTCTCCAAGTAGTAAATTTCCCGTTGAAAAAAAAGGTTATCGACTCAGAAACTCCCAAAAACATGAGTTGAGTCCCTATTGTTGATGGGTCCATCCCTATAAATTCCTTCTTAAACCCGCATTTTTTGTGTATATATCCCTATAAATTCCCTAGATGTCCTAGTAACTCACCATTTCTGAATGGTTCAAGACCTCCCCCCATCCCCCATCCGGGGTCCCCTAACGGTGCATCCCAAACACCCATGGCCGCATTGGCCGCCACCACGTTGACGCCGGCGTCGCCGGCGTCCAGGTACTGGACAGCCCAGGCCCAGGGCAAGACATCTGCGGCAGCTCCCAGGGTGATGGAATCGGCCTGGCCAAGATTCCGGAAGCTATGGAACAATTATGGACATTTATGATATTCTTTGGAAGATATGACGGAATAATCATGTGATGATAATTGTGGATATCGATGGAAGATATTAAAATATGATGGAAGATCTCGGTGATTTTGTTGGAAGATATGAAGGAATAATTAGTTGGGATGACTACTTCAATCTACTTTAATGTGTATGGCACGTGGTTGGAACGATGTAGGGAATCAAGAATTATGATGGATAATTCCATGAGAATAATTCTGGCCAAGACTTCCCATAGTTATCCTATAGATATACGAATATTATGGAATAACTACTTATGGAATATAAGTATGGAATTTTCTGAAATAATGATATACAGAAATCTGTGGAAATCCATTGTGAATAACCATGAGAACCTGGAAATAAAGTTATATGTCTATAGAAATTCCATAATATGCTGAAATGATGATATAGGAATATTCAAAAATAAGTATGGGATAATTATGGGTAACTATGTGGATAATTGTGGATAACCATTAGATATCATGGGATAATTATCTTAATACCCTTTTATATACATATATATATATATATGTAATGTCGTTGGGAAACTCAATTTGCTTCTCCAACTGGCTCCCCATGAAACCCTTAGTGGAATTTAGTGGGTGTCACCTTGGGCGGGGTGAAGTCCCATGACTGATAGGATAGACAACATCCTATGGGATTCTAGGACCAGGACGTCTCTCTATGATGTAGCTTGGTGATAATGTCAACCCTGGATCAATAAACCCTTAAGCTGTTTAATTGGGGGGTACCATTTAAGTATATATCAGATTATGACTATTGGGGAAGCACCCCCCCTAATTAGTAAATAAAAGGACCGGATAACCCCACATGTCAAGCCTTTATGTATCTAAGCTTAATGTGAACTTCGGGGAGGTGTGAGAAGTGAGGTGTGAGAAGTGGACTTGTGATGTCAGGTGTGAGAAGTGGAGCTGTGATGAGTTCTGATGTGATAAGTGAGGTGTGAGAAGTGTTTTGAGAAGTGGAGCTGTGATGAGTTGGGATGTGATAAGTTGTGATGAGTTGTGATGAGAAGTGGACCAGTGAGAAGTGATGAGAAGTGGACCTGTGAGAAGTGGAGCTGTGATGAGATGTGATGAGCAGTGGAGCTGTGACGAGTGAGGTGTGAGAAGTCGAGCTGTGATGAGTTGGTATGTGATAAGTTGTGATGAGTTGTGATGAGAAGTTGTGATGTGATAAGTGGAGCTGTGATGAGTGTGAGAAGTGGAGTTGTGATGTGATAGGTGGGGCTGTGTGCCGCGCCTGCCACGCGAAAGGAGGCGTGGCCCAACGGCGACCACGCGCGCCGCAGCTCCTCCAGGAGGCTCTGTGTGCTGCGCCTGCCACGCGAAAGGCAGCCGCGGCCCAACGGCGACCATGCACACCGCAGCTCCTCCAGGAGGCTCTGCGCCTGCCACGCGAGAGGCGCGCCGCAGCTCTTCCAGGAGGCTCTGTGTACTCCGCCTGCCACGCGAGAGGCAGCCGCGGCCCAACGGCGACCACGCGCCCCGCAGCTCCTCCAGGAGGCTCTGTGTACTGCGCCTGCCACGCGCGCCGCAGCTCCGCCTGGCAGCTCTGCGTGCTGCGCCTGCCACGCGAAAGGCAGCCGCGGCCCAACGGCGACCACGCGCGCCGCAAAGCGCTTCGCAGCTCCGCCGGGCAGCTCTGTGTGCTGCGCCTGCCACGCGAAAGGCAGCCGCACTGCACCTGGCACGAGAAAGGCAATCTGCTGACCACGGAGCTGTGATGAGTTGTGCTGTGATAATATGATGAGTGAGGTGTGAGAAGTGGAGCTGTGATGAGTGGTGATGTGATAAGTGATGTGAGAGGTGAGGATGTGATAAGTGAGGTGTGAGAAGAGAGGTGTGAGAAGTGGAGCTGTGAGGAGTGGTGATGTGATAAGTGATGTGAGAAGTGAAGATGTGATAAGTGAGGTGTGAGAAGTGGAGCTGTGATGAGTTGTGCTGTGATAAGTGAGGTGATTGATGTTGATGAGTTGTGCTGTGATAAGTGAGGTGTGAGAAGTGGGCCTGTGATGAGTTGTGAAGGCGGCGCGGCGGACGGACGGAGGAGAAGCGGCGGGATCCAAGCGAAAAATTAGCTAGGTTCAAGATAGGTGGTAGAGGCCTTAAGTAAGATCCAAACATGTCTGGTACGTACGGCTGGTAGGTTTGGTTTTCTTGGTACGGTACGGTTGGTACATGTGGTACTCTACGGTTGGTACGGTTGGTACGCTTAGTAAGGTACGCTTACCAACCGTACCGACCGTACCATGAACCGTAAAACGCCCCCCCCTTGACCCCCCCCTTAATCTGGTACGGTACGGTGGTACGGTTATGTACGGTTCACTGGTACGGTCGGTACGGTCGGTACGGTTGGTAAGCGTACCAAACGTACCTTACTAAGCGTACCAAGCGTACCTACCCAAAGCGTACCAAGCGCACCAAGCGTACCGTACCAAGCGCACCAAGCGTACCAAGCGTAGCGTACCTATCTTATAGCTGGATATCAAGCACCTATCTTGAACTTAGATAAGCGAAAAACAAGAACCCCACACAGTGATGTGGGGAACTATGGCTTATTGATCCTTCATGTGGCAGCCGCGCTTGCTAGACAAAAAAACATCACTTTTTCCATATAGCCGATGTTTGCCTTAAACATAAACATGCGAGGTCTGATTTCAGAGCCCATAAACGGGATCCCTGATTTTTTTTTCTGTTGGATTTCTGGGTATGTTTCAGATCCAGCCGAAGCAGTGGTATCGTTGCCTGGATCTGCTTCTTCTGAAGACGTACAAGCAAAGAGACTGTGCTCTGCCAAAGAGAGGGTTGCCTGAAGGTCACTGCGATGCCCGCAGGTAATTATGAAAACTGCAACAAAAATAACCTAGGGTTTTGCACTGTTTTTTTCAGTATGTCTTCCATTGAAGAACTATTCCTTTTCTGCATTCGGGGAATCAAAATTAAGATATAGCTAGGAAGATATACCGTAAACAATCATAGAAGCACAACTGCAAATGATTCCCCAATTTCACACATCAAATCCACTTGTTGACTCTTGTTGATAGATATGAGCCCCCACTGGTCCCCCAAACTTAAAGTGTTGTCAAACTGGTTCTACATGTCTTGAAAGGACTGCAAGAGACGAACCTTCTGGCTGCAAAACTGGGAGTCGGCTCAACATAGCTCAACCATCGGGGGGAAATTACATGAAATTCCTATGATTTTCCACTCCAAATGAAACCCCATGTTGGGCCAATCATGATCCGCTTGGAATTCAGCCACGGCTCGGCTGTTTTCAGCCCAGGTACGAGCAGGCATTGATGGCAGCATTGAAGGAAATCACATCCAGCTGAAGTCCTATGGGTCATGATACACGAGAAAAAAAGTATCGTTGAATAATGGGTTGATTTGAGGAACACATGTAAAGCATTGTAAAGCCTCCTTTTCTGAAGGAAAACAGGAACAAATTGTGGCAAATCAATGCGAATGCGAATTAGCCAATCTTCAATACCATGCCTCCCCCGAAAAAAATACCAACCATTTAGGGCAAATTTCTCCAAAATAGTGGAAATGCCCACCCAAGGCCCTAGAATTTGGGGGTTTCATCACTTCTTGAAACATCAAGGAGACATGAAGCGCAGGACCTTCGTCTCTTCTGTGAGGATCATCAGTTCATGTCTCTAAATATACGTACATATGTACTGTAAACACACATGTATATATATATACACACTAATTAAATACATATATGCATATATATATATATAAAATATAATATATATATATATGAGCCAATATCACCAAGCATTTCCTCCAAACCTTGCCTACTCAATACACACTCATTGTGGCCTTGCATGCTACGAGTGGGTTCTGAATGGTAGTCACCGCACCGTTGGAGAACTGAACCCAGCCTGTGAACTCAACATCCCTAAAGCAAAGCAAGGCCCTTTGCCACCGACCTTCATCTGAAAAAAGGCTCATCAACGAGTTGTATGTCACCTTGGCTTGGTGAACAGTTGCTTTATGCCGTTCGGACACCCCACTTGACCCACAATACCCAGCAGCGATCAACTATAGCAATGTAGCAAAAAAAACCTGTGTGGAAACGTCATTTATGGATGGATAAAAGGGATCTAGATAAAAAAAAATCCATCTCTCTCTCTCTCTCTCTCTCTCTCTCCGCATCGTCCATCGTCTCTCGTTGTTGGACTGGAGCAAGTCTCTTCGGGGCAATTGAGCTGAGCAACCCCAATTTGCAGCCCCATGGGAGCAATGAGGTTTGCCACGGGTTCCCTCATTTCCGAACCTTGTGTATATTGTATAAGGGCAATATGAAATACCCCCTGGCTATTTAACATAGCTATTGTAAATGGCCCATTTATAGATGATTTACTAATTTTATTTACCTATACAAAAATGTTGATTTCCAATGGCTCCGTTAAATAACCAGAGGGTAATATATTTAAAATATTTGATCTCAAACATGGAATCACTTGGAACTTGGCACCAGGTCAATACCAGTCACCCATCTGGAGTTCAAGCTGGCCTGGATTTTTTTTTGAACACATGTGTTGACAACATCAAAAACCTGCTATCCTGTGGTAAAAAAAAACACGGCAACGATGACAAGCCATCTGATTTCGAGATTCCGACGGGCATTTTTGTTCATTGCATCCTGGATTTGGTGGGATTCGGAAACTCATGGGACATCTCATCCTCTTTTCAATCAGCCAGCAAACAACATGGTCTTTTTTTGCTGTAGGTTTCCCCTGACTTCAGGCAACCCGATGTTTGCAATCTTCGCTGCTGAAATGTCCACTTTGATTCATTTGAAAAGAACATGAAACCATCCAGTTTTGTGGCAAAACCATATGAATCCATCATTTACATTCATTTACATCTAATTTCCAATTTTTGCACAGATGGGTTTGCATGAAAGTAGCCGAATTCAATCCCCATTTTTTTAACAAACCCAGTCTCTGGGAATTGAACATTGCTTGTGGAAAATCACCATGTCTTTTAGGTAAATCAGTAAATCAGCTATAAAAGGGTAAAACAAATCCGTAGTTTACTGGGTGAATCCCAAACTTAATTTATGTTAACTTGCAAGATTGCGTACTTCACCATTTTCAACATATGTAACAAATTACCAGAAGGATCCAGAAGGTAAATCTCATTAAATCCATGGGGAAAACGTTGGGATATCCCGCCATGGCCCAGCCATGGCCCAGGGACCACTGTGAGGTCTCCAAAGCGTTCCGCTTCCTCTTGCAGCACAGCCATGCGCCAAGGACAGCGGACGAGGACCTGGAAGCCAAGTCGGCGGGAAAGGGTATTTTGTTCAACGGTTTTCATGGTTGAAACATGGGAAATTCTGTGGGTTTCAATGGTAATTTGAAAGTCTTGATGGAAATTTCATAGTTATGCAACGGCTGTTTGAAAGTTTTACATGGCTATATGCTGTTTAAAGGTGTTCGATGGAATTAGATCATCAAAATATAATTTGGATTTTACCACTAGAAATAGGGTTTACCATCCCTCAACTGACATAGACTATAGACCCTACGGATCGTACATGTTCAGAGGAGAATAAGCTTCCATTCCCCTATTTGGCAGGCTCTATGGTCATTGGGAGGGTGGCATACCGGGAAAACTGTTTTGTTACTGCATTATTTCGAGATGTTGACTATCTTACAATTTCTTTTGATACTTGGAGTGTCTTGGTAGAGCCTTGAACCGTCAAATTCGAACAATCATCACTTGGGGGCTCTTCGGCCCTTCCCATTTGTCAAAATTAAATGTATGTAGCATTCATATCTATATATGTATATACAGTATAAATATATATATATAATATGAGTGCATGTGCGCGTTTGTTTATTTCATAGAGCCAAAACAAGATAATCAAGTATACAGCGACACGCAGTTGGAAATTGAAAATTCGAGTATTTATACATACCTGAGTGGAACTGCATCATGATTCTGTATCTAACCCATACTTATACACTACCAAACACGGTTATTAATGCAAGCTTACTGGTGAACAAAATACAAACAAGGATGCATCCAAGTCTTGCTTCATCTGTAGTCTTTTCAGAGCCATGCTGTTTGCGGTGAACTTCACCGCTGTCAACAGAGCCCCCAAGTGCTTAGGCTTCTTAAGTACCACCTCCAAGGCCGAGGGGCAGCATTGTAGCTGACCACAGTTGCCGGCAGCGATTCGGAAGCCATCGAGCGCAGCAAACACACTGCATGTTGCCACTGCGAAGCTTTTGCGCAAGCGCTCAAAACCGTGTTGTAGAACCTCAAGTTGTTAACACATCAGTGCAAAAGTATGCAAAATTTGGCACTCGCAGAAACTAACTCAGCAATATCAAACGTGCGGCGACAAAATCAAAGGAATCGCGTGTTTCTTTTCGAACAAATCTTAACACTAAGCTGTACACTGCAAAAACGCAAGCACAAACAAGGTTGCTGAAACCAGCTCTCAGAAACATAACGTCACTCTGCATCCCCGTCTGCATGACTTCCACCAACAAAGCCAAAGTCCAGTCCCATCTTGAACTTTTCTCAATGCAAGTGACCAAGGTGGTATACCTGGGGCACTGCAATAAGTTCAAGGTAGCAAGTTTCAGCCGCATGGAGCTGGTTGAACCGCAGCATACCGCAGCTTTCTGCCCCAGGTGAGTTGGCTTCTCGGACGTAAACAACTCCATAGATGGATCCAGCATAGTAAACCCCCAAACAAATATACACTAACATTAATTTTTTGATCAATCATTTGAGCAGGAACTGACCTTTGTCTCGACTTGTGCTTATAGAACTTAGTGATAGGAAGTTCCGAAGTGTTCATAAGATCTTATAGGAATCGATCACTCGCGTTTTTTTATTTAAAACAATGTCATATTATGCTTTATATGAAAAAACATTGATTGAGTTACCATACAAGATTGGTTTCTTCATGGTGAATCTTGGATGCCTGCCAACAATAAATCCAATTTGTTAGCTGGTGAATGTACATTTTACATCATTGCTATCCATTGATAGCAATAGATTAAAGTACCAGTAAATTTTACCAGTGATAGCAATGGCAATAGATTATTAAAGTACCTGTATACTATCAGTCAGATCATATTAAGGTATACTGAGTATACTGGTACCAGTATCTATTGGTTAGATACCAGTACTAGTACATTTTACCACTACCCAATACTATCCATGTATGGTATATATGCTAACATTTGGGGTATATTGATGGTAAATGTTACCATATATGGCATACATGGATCCCATGGGGTATACTAAAGTATCTAACCAACATTGACCCGTTGACTTGACCGCCTCGCTGATCGCCCCTTCGGCCCCTCGCCCCGCAACCGGCACGGTGCAGAATCACGTTGACTTCGCCTCCTCGCCGAAATTTCCGCGACTGCCGGCGTTGAAGCTACTGAAATGGATAGGAAGGATAGGAAGGGTATGCTCAAGATATTTTCAGTACCAGTAGTTGATATAGGATTTTCTGATCAGTTGCTTCTGAAAAAATCCAAGTATGCGGGAAACTCCGTAAGGGATCCCCTGGGATCGCCTGCACTTGTATGTTCCAAACTGTCAACCATGGATTGATAAAGTATGATTAATAATGGGCTGCCTTAATGAAAAAGATTAGATAGTACAGTAGAGATCCTATGGATCCTATTGAAAATGGAATTCTGAATGTTTTTAGTAGACCAATGGGTTAGTATTCATCTATTAATTTTGAGGGTTTGCCACTTGAATGTGTCAATGTGGACAAGGACTATTAGTCCGGCCACATGGGACCATCCAAAAAGCACAATATCAACAATTTCCATGATGTCAAAGATATGTATGGGTAACTGGCTCATAATCGCAATGTCCCATGTTTTGGATACACACACACACACTTATATATCTTTATATCTTTTTATAATATTTGACATTGTTTGACTATAAATGCCCCTTACAGCAACCCCCTAGACAGAAAGAATTGTGTTTCCAAGATGGTATAGATTATATTTCCCCCTTGATTTCGTCCCCAACTTTTCTGCATCTTTTTCGGGGTTACTAGTCTGTCACTAGTCTGTCGCGGCTGCCTGGGGGAAACCCATTTGAATGTGTGGATGGTTTTCCCATTTGAATGCCCATCCAGTACTAGTTCTAAGTGCATATGATTATCCCATATCATATCAGGTTGGTTATATCATATTTATCACATATATCCCTATAAATTCATATAAATTCCTGGTTGGTGGTTGACCTACCCCTCTGAAAAATGATGGAGTTCGTCAGTTGGGATGATGATTATTCCCAATATATGGAAAAATAAAAGCCATGTTCCAAACCACCAACCAGATATACCATACTGATTATAAGTTTTCCCATACGAGTTTGTGGATTTGCCAGCCATGTTTGATGACACCCGATGATAATGTTACTTGCCATGCCCCCCGCTTCACCAACTTCGTCGGTTCAGAAAGGTCCCATTCCTCGTGCACG
Organism: Cladocopium goreaui; assembly: GCA_947184155.2. Lineage (NCBI taxonomy): Eukaryota > Dinophyceae > Suessiales > Symbiodiniaceae > Cladocopium > Cladocopium goreaui. The sequence goes on along the minus strand of CAMXCT020000602.1, from coordinate 610,788 downwards.
AAAGCTGCGGAACAGGCCCAAGGCTGCCTGGTGTTGGGTCCGGAGAGCGCGCCCTTTGGCGCCTTTGCTAGAAACCAAAATGAACACCCAAAATGAATAGATCCCATAGCAGTTATGCAATATTTTTGGGGTATAGTGATTACAATGGTATCATATTCATATAATGGAAGGGATCGCCCACCAAATTTGGGAATAAGTGGATTAATATTATAGGCTATTATAGTTTTTTTTGGGGGGGATATGATAAGATCAAATGGGAATATAATAAGCTATAATGGCAGTATAGGTGAATAATCCCTCCCCCCCAATGCGTCCCAATATGAAATACCACCAAACGAAACCCTGGTTTCTAGGGGCGATATTCAAATCAGAGACAAGGGATGAAATGCAAAGCCACCAATGAACCATCCAAGAGATAGCTTCCATGGCTTGCATAAACAATCGCCCAACTGGGGGTACTATTCTTATGCTGCTTACGTGTGGAATAAATATAATACCAGAACGAACAAGTAAACACCCTATCACCCACACAGAAACAGTATACATATACAGTTATCATATGATAGTGGTAGCTCACGACACAAAACTTGGCAGAAATTAGAAAAATGGCCCCGGCCGCGGCCCGTTGCATGCCCAACTGATGGGGACATGTCAAAAAGCATGAAAAACACCACAACCATCCAAACACTGCATAATATTGGGATACAGTTTGGCAATCCAACAAGGTAATGACACATACTATCACATATTATCATTGCGGAAAACCATGTGACATACACATTTTGAGCGTCCAGCCTGCCAGTTCGCCTGTCTGCGGCATTCTGACAGCTGCCGGCTGCCTGGTCGCTGGTCACAGCTGCAACCATCCCATAAACCGCCCATGGCTCACGCATTGTTGGAACATGTTCTAGCTCAATTACAATAGACTCATTGATCTAGAGGAGTGTTATAAAGAAATGTAATAGTAATAACCATAGAAGCTGTTATCCATTTTTCAGCGACCTTCTGAAGCCTTTTGATCCATAGATTCCGGCCATGGCTGAAACGTGAATATTCCTTGACAAAAGACTTTTCTTCGAAGGAACCACACATTCAGGAATTCTTTCCTGTGTTGAAAATCCCATGCGTTCATTTCTAAAACTTAAGCATACCATGCTAGAAACCAATAAAAACCTTCCTAAAACTTAAAACGACCATCACACAAGTTGATGTTAACATATTAACATATACTAACAAACCCATACAACCAATCTCATCATTCAACCATATTCAACCCACCCTTCAGCCATCGGCCAAGTTACATCTCAGAGCCTCCGGCCTCTTGGCACATGACATCCACTGGGCAGCTCATGGGACCCATGGCACAACCTAAACGGCGCCACGCCAAGTTCGGCGCCTTGCCTATATATGCCATGGATATCATGGATACTGGCCAAGGATTCAGCCCGATTCAGCCTGAAATATTTGCTTTTTTTTTTTGTGGATTTCCAATGATTTCAGATAAAATACCCATGTCCTCAAACGTGGCTGGAAAATCCCCGAAAATCCCCGAGCTAAACGATTATAGCTCGAAAAATCATCTGGAGATGGGAGGTATTTGGTATCATCCCACATAGTACTTTTAGTAACCATGACATGAAATATCACAGTCAACTGGAAATACCCTATAAATAAATATATATATATATCTATTGGACATACCCTATAAATATATATATATAATATAAGTGGAGGTTTTAATGGAAGAATCATCGAACTGGGATGATTTTCCAACGAACCATCTTGGCTTGGCGCTGGCGATGGCTTTACAAAAAAAGGCTTGATACCTGCGGGGAGGTAACAATGATTTTTTGAAAAGAAATAGACATATAGTAACGGTTACTAACGATAGTAATTTAACGTTCATATCCGTTCATCAGATTGGTGATCCTGACAGGGATGGCTTGATAGCTGCATCACCTCAGGGGCCTTCAGATAAAGCCGCCACCACAATGGTGTTCTGGCTGTACCATTGGGGCGTGTGGCATCTCATATGTGTCACTTTGCCGATGCCTACTGGTGGTGAAACATGGGCTGAACGGCTGAAACTCCGAATCATCAACCAACGACATATGTGCATATACATACAGACATATATGTAGAAAATAGGACGCCTGACCTGGTTTCGTCTGAAAATAGGGCACTGCCCAATCATGAGGTTTATCATCATGATCACACTTGAATGACAATTTTGGTGTGTAATGCTGTGTGCATATATATATATATATACATATCATATTAAATGCATGCATGTTTCTACCATTTGGGGATGATTCCCCTTACAAGTACTCACCAATGATTCCAGTGAGGTCACAGTGAGGTCACTATAACTCAGCCAGAACTGCATATTTTTGGACAAAGCTATCCATGGTACAAAACGGCAACTTGGATTGGATCCTTTTCATTCCACGCGGCTCGCGTTGGAGGAATAGGTGGCCACCTGAGTGTGGCGTCGATGGCATGGCACATAACAAATCAGGAGGCACAGTTCATTCTAGTTCAATAGTTAGTCCGAAATTGTCAAGGTTTGGGAACCTCGGCAATCTGTTGCTCAATCGCATCACTGCTGTTACTCTACCCCTCATATCTATGACGCCCTATGGGCGATGTCAAGTGATCCCAGCACACCAGCCGCACCAGCCGCACCCAATGCTCCTTGTTCTCCTATTCTTCTGCATATAGGGTGAATTAGGGTGATACTTTTGGTGTGACCCTTCAGAGTGCACAGCCAACTCCAAATAAAATCTACGTACGTTATATAAATTATACAATTGTACATATATCTGTACATCAAAACGTATCTAGTATCAGAACTGCACCTCGGTCCAGCCACATGCAAGTAAGGAAACCTCCTGGCATGCTTGGATCTTTCCTTCTACAGCCTCAAGCAGGAATTCTGGCCCCGAACGCCTTCTTATCAAATCTGCGGCAGTCAAGCCCCGGGCGTTCCGCAGATTCAGCTCTGCCCCTGCAGCAATCAAAGCTGCAGCAAAGTCATCCTCCCCAAGCAGCAAGGCAATCATCAAAGGTGTTGCGCCTTTGGCCTGGTACAGAACCTCACTGAGTATCGTGACCTTGTGAAAGCGGTGCTGCAAGACCTTCAAGGTGTACAGAACTCGCATGAGGAGCGTCCGCTTGTAAATGTCTTCGATCGGAGCATTCACATCTGCCCTCATTTCCACTAGTCGCTGCACCACCTGTGCACCTCCACTGCCAGCTGCTGCACTGTGAAGGGCGTGGGTGGCATCCAGGGCACTTACCTTGGTGTTTGTGAGGAGTTCCTCTAGGGCTTCAAGAGATCCCGTGCTGGCAGCAGTGTCAAGCGGAGTGAAGCCGAAAGAATTCTGCTCGGGCCGGCACTTCGCACGGAGGAGAATATAGACTGCTTCTGCATTGTTCACTACTGTCGCACACTGAAGAGGTCTGTGAACAAGTGCGCTGCTGGTGACCTTGCCTCTGGCAGAGATCAAAACACGGACAGCCTCATTGTTCTTGAAGGTGCAGCAAATGGAAACAGGTAAAATCCCCGGTTCAAATCCAAGGCCCGGGTGGGCTTTCCTGGTGCCTTGGTTTGGATCTGCCTGAAGCATAAGCAAGCCTTGAACCAGTGATGGGTCGCCGTTCAGGGCCGCGTAGTGAAGGGGCGAAAATCCAGCACTGTCCACCTCCCAAATGCTGCGGAAACCATTCTGATAGAAGAACTTCGCGACAAGGGGAGAAACATCCAAATCCACATGGTTGTTCTCAAAACCCGGAAGAGGCTCGAACAGTTTGCAATCCAAACCTCTGAAAACAAAAGCTTGCTGGTTCAGCAAAAAGCGAAAACCTGGCAGATCTTGGGCTTTGAGAAGCCAAAGCAGCTTGCGCTTCAGAGCTTTCATGAGAACCTGCCCGAGTTTCAAGCGATCCTCCGGCACTGTGAAAGCTCCTTCACCCACTGGCCCAGACCCAGCACGAATGGATGCAATGGCGCCTAATACGAGCTGAAGATCATTGGGGCCTTTCACCTGAATCCAGGACTCGTTTTGGGAGAGTTCTCGGCAAGATCTCTCCAACCTGCACCAGCCCCTACTATTCCAGGTGAATGGAGTGATCAGATTGGTTTCATTCCGATTCTCCAAGGCTGGTACAAGGGCAAAAAAGAAAGAACACTCGTCCACATATGCCGGTATGCTGTTGATGGCAGCTTCACAAAGCCCTTGCTTCTGTGGGCACGAGAAATAATCATACCAAAAGAACAGCGGTTCTGACAGAATCTTCGATGTGGGCAAAGGCTTGAAATTTATATTTTGCCCTTCGGAAATTAAGTCTACAGGTATGCTTTTCAAGTTGCCCATCATTTCCTTCAGAGCATCCTGCAAGACCCTTATCTGCTTGCAGTCTGGGTCGGGGTGGTTGGTGGTAACCCACTGGTGTGAAACAAACGCTGCATTGCCCATATTCCTTTGGAACTCCACCCACACATTTCTGGCCTTCAGTGCCTCATGTGGCTCGATTTTGGTCATCTCCAAAAGGGTGCCTAAAGGTACCGTGTACAGAGGAAAAAACATGGACAGCCTTTCACCGTCATCAAGCGTCCTCAGTGATCTTGCGTACTCGGCCAAGGGTGTGGAGGAAGGGGCACAGCCACATGCCATGGCAACTATGATGCTATATAATTTTGAATTTGGGACAGTTTGTGGCCCCAGGGAGTGAAATCACCATGCAGCCTGATCAGGAACAAAACGCCTTCTGGTCCAAAAACCAGATGTTGCCTTGGCAGAATTTGAGCCTGATTCAAGAAGATGCCGCAGTGTTTGAGGATTGATTTCTAAGCAAAAGGTGAAATGGATACGGCTCAAAAAACGGGGTATGGGTTGTTCAGCGGTAATCAGGCAAATGGAAGTGAGGGGACATATTGGGAAGGTATACTGATAGCTGATAGCTGAAAACCTTAGTCACCAAACAACCAACTAAACCATGTTTTTTTTGGCTCATGACCACCAGGATCCTTTCACTGTTCACTTCAACCAAGGTGCAGCACTTCTTGACTTCACCTCTAGTGGGGCTGTTCCGCAAGACCTGAAGATGGAGCAGCCAGTGCACTTGGAAGTTGCAGCCTGGAACCCTTCCTCTTTCTGGTTCTAACATGATCTAACCTATATAATCTATATAACTATATCCAAGTGGAAATTAACCCCACAATGCTCCAAATCACCAGAATGTTTGGTGATAATCTTGCTTTTACACCAGCTACTTAATTAGTCATAGACTGCTTGCACTGAAAGCTTTGGTAGGCTCCCCATACTGCTTTGTCGGAAGAAAATATGCACCTAAGCCTGAAACTATGTATTCGACTTTTCACCATCCTTTCATCTTGGCGTACCCCGACCTTCCAACCCCACAATGGTGAACGTCATTGTTGGTCCAATCAGTCTAATCCAACGGTTTCCTGAACCCAATTCTTTCCCTGCCTATCACCGCCAGCCACCAAAAAAAGGGAGCTTTCATCAAAAGAAAAATGAGGAAGAGGCACGTCTGGCCTTGAGGGGTTTCCGAACACTTTCCATTCATGGTAAAATGTCCGGGCAAGACAGAAGCACGCCAACTAACACAAATCTTTACAAGCCTTCCCTCATCATCAATTCAGCCACCCTCAAAAAAATGTATTTTTTTATATTGATGTGCAAGATTTCAGCACGAAGCGAACTCATCGTCTAAACCGGAAAGAAAACAAATCGATAATCAAAATATATGGCTATAAGCATAACATATCATAATATGCTACATGCTGTTGTGCAAGTTATTCAAATATAGACACATGAATATACATATACTGCATCCAAAGAGCAGGACGGCTCGGGAAAAGCTGCTGGCGATGCGCAGCTGTCAGCGCTGAACCAAGGCAGTGGTGCGTCTTTCACGGCAGGTTGTAAAACCAATACATTCTGGGGCCCCCTAGATAACTAAGTTGGTTTAAAACTAAGATAACTTTGGATAACTGGGGTTTCTGGTAGCTAGAACTATAGCTTATAAACCAACTTCTAACCTGCGGGGGGGTCCACCTTGGCACAAAATGTCATAAATGTGATGGGGCACACTATATATGATAAAGAATTGGGATTTGAACCCAGGATTGAGGCCAACCATTTGGGGCTACTGCAATAAGGTCACAACAATAGTTCCAACTACAGTAGGGGTATGCTGATGGCATCCGATTGGGGGGTGGTTCGTATCGGGGTAGGCCAGTCGCATCTTGAACGAGCAGGTGCAACATTCATTGCCTCTAGCTGATGTGATTTGTGGATGATACTCAAGCAAAATAAAGCGGCGCATGATAAGGATATATACTGTAATGGTGATGACGATGATGATGCTGATGGCACTGGTTATGAGGATGACAATGATGGCGATGGTGATGTTGAGGGTGATGATGATGATGATGATGATGGTGGTGGTGGTGGCGGTGGTGGTGGTGGTGCGCAAAAATAACAAAGAGTGCGAGGAAAGGATGCAGGACGAGGATTTGGCGACATTAAGAAAATGAAAATGAACAGGATGAGGTCTATGGCTACAATTCATACAAAACAATGCCCCCGAAATAAAACCCATGCAAGGCAAGGGCCTGCCGGAAGATTGCCTGGAAAATCCTGCAACAACTTGTTCGATCCAAGGTGAACAGCCCCGGACCCAAAGTGAAGAATCCCTTCATGAAAGCCGGAAACCTCAGGTACCTCACTTCCTTTCGTGATTGACATATCTGGTTCACATGGGCGTTTGAATTTTGGTTTAAGGCTAACTTGATGTAACTGGTGCATGACCTTGCGGAGTAACTCCAAGCAAGAAATCCCATGTACGCCTGGCCTTACTGACTCGTCAGGACTCCTGAGGAAACAATGTCCTCCTTTTTTTCGTCTCGCGCAATTCCTGGAGACTCAGGCCCTGCACCGTCGCCAAGCGCTGCAGGAGCATGGCCGGAAGCGTCGTGGCCAGCACGGTGGAACAGTAGGTGACCACCTTCCGGAGACGGTGGAGGTTCGAAATCAGAAATGAACATGGATAATTTGGGGTATTTTACTGGGGATATAGATTGGGGATGTATACACATGTATGTATGTACGTCCGCCTGTCTGTCTGTCTGTCTGGCTGTCTGTCTGTATGTATGTACCATATGTAGGTAGGTACGTAGGTACGTAGGCACATAGGTATGTAGGTATGCAGCTATGTAGGTATGCAGCTATGTAGGTATGTAGGTACGTAGGTATCTATAGGTGTATGTAGGTATGTAGGTATGTAGGTATGTCGGTACGTCGGTAGGTACGTAGGTACGTAGGTATGTAGGTATGTAGGTATGTAGGTATGTAGGTATGTAGGTGTAGGTATGTAGGTATGTAGGTATGTAGGTATGTAGGTATGTAGGTATGTAGGTGTGTAGGTATGTAGGTATGTAGGTATGCAGGTATGTAGGTATGTATGTAGGTATGTATGTAGGTATGCAGGTCTGTAGGTATGTATGTAGGTATGTAGTTATGTAGGTGTGTAGGTATGTAGGTATGCAGGTATGCAGGTATGCAGGTATGCAGGATGCATGCATGCATGCATGCATGCATGCATGCATGTATGTACGAATGGATGTATGTGTGTAATGCATGTATGTATGCATGTACGGATGGATGTATGCATGTAGGTAGTTAGGTATGTAGATAGGTATCTAGGTATCTAGGTATCTAGGTATCTAGGTATGTAGGTATCTAGGTCTCTAGGTCTCTAGGTCTCTAGGTATGATGCAGGTAGGAATGCAAATGTAAATGTAAATGCACATGAAAAAAGTAAATGTAATAATATCTATTCTATTTATGGGGGCATAAAATGGTGATAAAAAACGGAGGATATTAAATAATGGGACAATAGTATTTAATGGAATAGTGGAAATATCATAAGTATATAATGAGATATACGGGTGATAACTCGATAAGATAGAATCTTTATTATTGCATGTGACATTTGGCGGGTATATCTGAAACTCGAATATGGTCTACCCCTATTTTAGGGCCAGTGGCCATACGCATACTGTGCCTTCAAGGTGTGTTTTTCATCTTTGGACAACCCTATTATATGACTGACACCTTGCACAGTCATTCACATGAACTTGAAACAAACAAACATGAGTGCCTCATAATGAAACAAATCCAGCACAGGCATGAGTTGAGCCACCCCAACATCACATGAATTTTCACATATTTTCACCAGCTGGCCACCAAAGCAGTTAGTGCAATTAGCTCAGAAGTTGCTGGCCTCGCGCCATTCCCATCCAGTTGTTCAAGGCGGGGACTAATCAAGTAGATCAAGTTGATCAAGCAATAAAGATCAAGAACTAATCATAGATCGGTAAATCAAAGCCTGAAACCTTATAGCCTAACCCTACTTGAAGTGCGATAAACCCACAAAATCGGGACCAACTGATCGCCATGCCACATCTGGCTGCAGCGAATCCTCCTGCAGCAGTCCAAACAGTCGCAGCGCCCAGGCGTTTTGAGCTGCAGCACCACAGGCACAAAGAGCCTCGGCTGCGGCGCAACCCAAACGTTCTGTGGTCATTTTAGGTAAGCTACCCCTTTGGTTCATAAAACGGGGGAAGCCAAGTTATTCAAGTTGTTGGTAATTTACATTAAAAAAAACGAAACGTATATAATTAATGATGTTTCGGGCCCCCAGTTTAGGAATCCTCATGAAACAAAGAACACACATTTATGTACATATATTAAGATTATAAAGTTATTTGTTCAACAATAATTTTACGTTTGTAGCCTCCAGAAGATAAAGCCGACATTTCGCAACGTCAAGTTTCTCTTGACCCAAGTCTGGGACAGTCTGGGGTTGATGGATTTTGTCATATTCCGTACGCCCTACAAGGTTTGAACCATGTCTGTTTGGTTGCTGGACCACCATCCCAAAAAAAGTACGCAAACCAACAAATTCAAACCACAAACCAATTTTCTTCATGGGTCTTTGGACAAGAATGCATGAAATCAAATTATTGTTGACAAATTTTGTGGTAGACATCTGTGTCACTAGAACTAGATCGGCATATTACCGCTGAATGCCGCGGGTGAACATCCATCCCTTGAACAATGCAAACGCCGTGGGCAGGCAAGATGATATGAATTTCAGGTTGACATCACAAGACTACAGGCAACATGGTCATACAAAATCAAGTGACACTTTAGCTCATTGATTCTGATCCCCTTGCCTGCACACATGCCAGAATCTACTGCTTGGATTAGGGTGGTTAGTGCCACAATTAGATTAGATAAATAATGATTTCCAATCCTGATCCGCTACTTCACAAGTCACTGGGGGTTATGGTAGATAATGGTAGATACTATGTACATGTATGCGTTCACGGGTTCATGAACTAACCAATAACTTGCTTGGCACAGCTTTCAAAAGAACACACACACACATCTCAGACTTCCAGACTCCTCAATAATCTCAGTCTCTTAATCCAAGACTCCGCATTGTAAATGATGAGATTCGGACGGGCCTGCCGGCCCAACATACAATGGCGCAGGGCCCAATGCCCGGGACGGCTGAAACGAGCCTGATTACTATGGAGCTAGCGGGGCTAACTGTAGTATAGCAAAATATCACAACACAAACACAGATCACAAAAACACATGCGTATGTATGTAATGCCAATGTATGCATTTACGTATACTGCAAATATGTAAAATATAATTAATATAATATATATATATGTATGTATGTAGAAAGAGAGAGAACATAAGAAGTGTACACATTCATATTGTTACATAGGGTAGAGTAAACCTGTAATATGTATATATATATATATGTGTGTGTGTTGTCACGTCACGTCACGTCATGTCATCTCATGTTGCGCCCTGGGTCTCTGAAAGGATGGCTGTATGACTTCAGGCCCCATATCCGACCTCTGACAACCGAAGGCTGTGCAAAAGATCAACTGCAATGGCCCACCTCAAAACAGGGTGGGAGCTGTGCGATGATGGGACCAGTGACCACTCTCAGCTGCGGGGGTTTTATACTGCCTACAAGAACTCTTCCGGTTTTGCAAATGTAAGGCTAACATATCAAACGTAGAAATCACAGAATGGTTTCCTCACATTAAATACTACAAATGTGGCGCGGATCCTCAAGTTTCGAACATGCTGGAGGGGGGGCTCTCAAATGTCTAAGGTACTGAAGGTCGAGGGTCACCTGTACCACCCCACGGTCCTGCCGGAACTGCCAAATCCCCTTAGAAAAAAATATTGGTGGCCTGCACATAGCCTCAAAACATCATGACTAATCATGACTGTTCAATCCCATGTTCATTCATACTCCTCAATTTCCTCAATGTTCAATCATAGTTGTTGATTCGCTTACCCTCTGGGTAATAAAACGGCGCAATGGAAAATCCACTAATTATAGATCATTTTCCCAGCTATAAACCCATTGCCAAGTTTGATGACACCGCAGGGTATGTGGGAAAATGCCTAGCTCCGGCCAAGAGGCATCCAAGGAGCACCTGCTGCCGTTTCAATCCATGTCTTGGTTGCTTAGACCTCCATTTCGGCTTCAATTCATTCTTTTATTGCAAAACATCAAGGATTTTTTTGCACTGAACTTTCAGTTTTTGAAGTTTCATGTTGGTTTCAGCTTGCAGGTTTTCTTTTACTGTTAAACATACTTTGATATTTTCTACACCTCTCAATACCTTTTAGTTTCTGGTGATGTTGTGCTAGTTCCACTTCCTCAAGATTGTCAGCCCTCAATTGCTACTTTTGTATAAAAAATGTTTTTTTTTTAAATATATATATATACAACATGTAAAGATGTTATAGATGTTGCAAGAATCCCAAGACATCCCCATCCGTTGAGAGGTTGTTTCAACTATAACCAACGCGGAAACCGCTTATATATCTAGATTGTTCTGCAAGGAGGAAACCCCGAAGATAGGAAATTTGGTAGCTTCACAAAGATAACTGTGAATTATGGTAGGTATACCATGCTGTAACTATACTTGTGTAGATTGGTGAAACAAAATCAACAAGCAAAAATGCGTGTCAACTCTTTTACTGGCTGGTTGAGGATGGGATTGCCCATTCATGGATTCTGATAATTCCGAGTATAATAGTTTGCATAATCCACGAACTATATAACTGATCATCAACCAACTTCACCATATTTTGACGGTTGAAAACCCCATGAAATCACCGACTATTCATCAACCAGAAGTTTTTGTTCAATTACATCCCCACATGTTTGATGGTTCAATCCTCTTTAAGACCCCAATGATGCTTAACTTCCCATTAAATCACAAACTCATCATCAGCCAACATTCATCAGTTATAGATCCACAATGATTCAATGATCTCCATCATGTTCATGGTTAAAAAACATAGTTAAGGTATCCCCATATCATCTCAACTTATCTCATATCACATATCTTTGAAGGCTCCCCTTTCAACAACCCGAAAAATTCGACCGTCCGCGGTGCTGCTCCCCCGTGGCCATCGCGCTGATGGCCGAGGAGAACGTGATGGCATCAGCTCGCAGGCGCAGATGAGCCTGGGCTAAAACACCGGAGTGTGACCAATTATGGTGATTTCATAGGATTTAATGAGATTTAATGGGATTTAATGGAACTGTCTGGTGATATACCCTCTGGTAAACTAACGGTTTGCTATTACCATAGAAATAGTTGATTTACCCAGCTATAAAATTGTGATTTTCCAGAGTTATGTGTAACTATGGAGTGACATAGAAATCCCCAAACCGGGATAGTTAAATCATATACAGTAATCTATAACTGGGATTCTGAAAAATTATTTCATCGACTAGGACAGTAGGAGTTATATGTTTCATCCCGCTAATAAGTAGCTGTTAGTTGGGCCATAACTGGGTGATTTTAAGATCAAAACATTGGATAACATAGAGTTTTAAACATCAACACATTCGATTTAAACATCAAACATGTTGTAAGTAAATCCAGTGGAAACTTGAATTTCACTATGAAACATGTGGATTTCAGGAATTATATCAACCTCTAATAATGTGGAACACAAAAAACATATGGCTTTGCCCAATGGTTTTCCATCTCTTTCCACATTTACATGGCTATTGGGGAGGTCGCGGGGTATATACCATTTTCAGACGCAGCCATATCGGATTATGAAAATTACATTGTTTAACCATTCAGCATGTGGAATTTGACCAAACTAACTAACCTTCCAATAACGAGAACTCAAGCCTCAACCGTGTGGATGTACATACCCAAAAAAACCAGGTAATCATCATGGTGGTCTAATCAAATAAAAAACGGGATCAAACCAGCCGAAAATACGTATGCAACCAACAGAAATGGAGGTTTGATCAACAAGAAATAAGTAATTTAGCAGCACCCATTTTCAGGTTTCAACCGCTGTACTGGGATTATCCACCTGAAGTGACACTTCTTCTCACTGGAATATGATGGGATATGTCAATCGTACTATATACATATAAAACTTGACAAAGGGGAATGGCAACGTTATATTTAATTACTACTCCCACTGGAAAGTAATGGGAATTTCTGGATAATAATACTACTTACAGTGACTACTTACAAAGTAATGAGTAATGGAAATGCGCGGCTTGAAGCATCACGCCGGGAGGAACAACAATGGTTCCAACATGTCAAACAAAGGTTTGCACCATGGCGAAGCTGGCTTAATGGTCCCACCACACCATCTCCCTAGCCGCGGCAACATGTCCCTTTGTATCCCTTTGTGCTGACACATGGGATGATGCTTTGGCGAAACTTTGGTGTGATACAAGATGACACTTTGCTTGTGACATGCCAAGGGCGCACAGCCAGCTCCAACGAACAAAAACTCAGAACTGCATTCCGACCCGGCCACGTGCGAGTAATGAAACCTTCTGGCATCCTTGAACCCTTCCTCCCAAAGCCTCATGATCTGCCGCGTATCAGATCTGCCGCGGTCAATCCACGCGAGTTCTGCGCATTGAGATTTGTCCCCGCAGCAACCAAAGCTGCAGCACATTCGTCATTCCCAGAGAGTAGGGATATCATCAAAGGCGTTGCACCTTTGGCATGGAAAAGAATCTCGCTCAATATTGTGACCTTGTGAAAGCGATGCTGCAGCACTTTAAAGGTGTATATAGCTCGCATGAGAAATGGCTGCTTGAAATATTCATCAATCCGAGCATTGATATCTGCCATCATTTCAACCAGTCTGTGCACCATCTCTGCACTTCCAGTGGGGAATGCTGCAGTGTAAAGCGCGTAAGTGGCATCCAGGGAACTGGTGTTGCCGTGTTTGAGGAGCTCGTCCATGGCTTCAATGACCCCAAAGCCAGCAGCACATCTTAATGGAGTGGCGCCCATATCATTCGGCCCAAGCGAGCACCGAGCAGTCAGGAGAATCTGGACGGCCTCTGCATTGTTCACTGCCGCTGCACACTGAAGAAGTCTGCTGTTGATCGCACGGCTGGTGACCCTGCCTCTGGCAGAGATCAAAACACTGATAGCCTCATTGTTCTTGAAGGTGCAGCAAATAGCAAGAGGTGAAATCCCTGATTCATATCCAAGACCTGAGTGCACGTGTGACTTGGTTCGGATCTGCCTGAAGTGCCAGTAGGTCTTGAATCAGTGATGGGTCGCCGTTCAGGACTGCATAGTGAAGGGTGAAAATCCAGCACTGTCCATCTCACAAATGCTGCGGAAACCATTCTGGTAGAAGAACTTCGCGACAAGGGGAGAAACATTCAAATCCACATGGTTGTTCTCAAAAACCCGGAACAGGCTTGAACAGGTTGCAATCCAAACCTCTGAAAACAAAAGCTTGCTGGTTCAGCAAAAAGCGAAAACCTGGCAGATCTTGGGCTTTGAGAAGCCAAAGCAGCTTGCGCTTCACTGCTTTCATGAGAACTGGCCCGAGTTTCAAGCGATCCTCCGGGACTGCAAAAGCTCCTTCACCCACCGGCCCAGACCCAGCACGAATGGATGCAATGGCGCCTAATACGAGCTGAAGATCATTGGGGCCTTTCACCTGAATCCAGGACTCGTTTTGGGAGAGTTCTCGGCAAGATCTCTCCAACCTGCACCAGCCCCTACTATTCCAGGTGAATGGAGTGATCAGATTGGTTTCATTCCGATTCCCCAAGACTGGTACAAGAGCAAAAAAGAAGGAGCACTCGTCCGCATATGCCGGTATGCTGTTGATGGCATCCAGCAATTTGCTTTGGGGGACTTTTTTTCCATGACCTGAGCCTTTCCGTCTGTGGGCAAGAGAAATAATCATACCAAAAGAAGAGCGGTTCCAAGTTCCAAGAGAATCTTCGATGTGGGCAAGGGCTTCAAATTTGGATTTTGCGGCTCAGAAACTATATCCACGGGTACACTCTTCAAGTTGCCCATCATTTCCCTCAGAGCATCCTGCAAAACACTCATCTGCTTGCACTCTGGGTCAGGGTGGCTGCTGGCAACCCACTGGTGTGAAACGAATGCCGCATTGCCCATACTCCTTTTGAACTCTACCATCATCTCTGGCCTTCAGTGCTTCATGAGGCTCGATCATGCCTAAAGGCACTGTGTACATAGGGAAAAACATGGGCAGCTTTTCATTGTCATCTAGCGTCCGTAATGATCGCGCGAACTGGGCTAGGGGTGTCAACGAAGTGGCACTGCAACATGCCATGGCTCGGGGTCGCGGAGATGAGGCTATTGTGCACAGGTGTTCCTTTTCGGCCGCATGACCTCACACCTTCATCACCGTTGCAGTGCGTGAAACAAATAGATTGCACATGGTTTTATAATAGTTGAAGTTTCGGTTGTCTCGTTCAACAAGCTGCTTACCGCTTATCAAAAGGAATCGTTGAAGAGTTGAAGAAATGCTGGTCTGTTTCCTCCTGCAAGTTGAGCCTCAGTTCTTCAGAAGAAACAAATTTCAACCTCCTTTGAGTATTGGCAGTGCAATTAAGCAAAACTCCAAATTAGAATTCTTTGAAGTCCAACCAAATTCATCGAAACATATCGAAACGTTGCAAGCAGTGTTTATCAATGTTTCTTTTCAATCAATCAGTGGATACAGGCCACGCTTCAATCACAGGGACCTACACTACACTCACCCACACTCCCCCCCCCAAAATAATAAGCAATATAGCCTTATTTCGGTCGTTTTTGCCAAAACGTCCGATTTTGGAGGAGAATGCCTTATTTAGGGCTTATTTCCAATGCTTGAATGGTGGTTCGAACATGATCGAAATAAGGCATAATAACCCTTATTTTCACCAGTGCACTTGGCTAAAATAAGGCCATATGAACCTTATTTTTCTTCTGGAACATGATCATGGAATAAGGGCATTTTGACCAGTGCACTTGGTTTAAATAAGGCATGATGAACCTTACCCATCTTCTGGGATAACGAGGGCGACCTCAAATGTGGAATTTTGCTGTTGATGAAATTCATGATATGATGTGGAACCAAAAGTGCAACCGACTTCGACATGAAGGTTACAGTCCTGATCTGTTACAAATTTCCAACCTGATAAACATTTCCCCGGGGGTTCTGCCTTCAACAATTGCGCGGTGTTCAAAACCTCACAATATATCCTTATTTCCATGGTATTAATGAAAACGTTGGATTTGGGAGGACGGGACCTTAATTAGTGCTTATTTGCATTGTTTAGTACTGGTTTGAACCTAACAGAAATAAGGAATATAAGCCATTATTTTCACCAGTTCACTTGGCTTAAATAAGGCCATGACGGACCAATCTTCATCATCCTTGTTCTTAGTAAACCCATAATAAGCTCTTATCCACTAGGCGCTGCTGCATCTGAAGCATGGAAAAGATAGGGATTCAACCAACCGCCTGCAAAGACGACCCACCGGCTTATCAAGGGCTTATCAAGAGTCTATTAATGAGTTCTACTCCTGTGATTTCCATCACATTCTCAGCCAATGAACTTTGATCTGTGAGTTGACAAATCTAAGCTCTGTGAGATGACCTGAAAAACATCCCAGTATTTATCACCCTCTGCTGTCATCGCTTGATGATCGCATTTTTCCATCGCATGGCCTATTGATGTACTATTCCCTTTGGTTTTTGGGCTGCGCATTCCCCTGGATTTTTTTGAAGTGAAGAAACTCAAGCTTGGGGGCCCCTTTTTGGTAAGACAGTACAAGTAATGTCCTCTGATGGGTCGAATCTGTAGGTAAACCTTAGGTATGGCTTATTTAGGGCTTATTACTTGTGGCTTATTGATGCCCTATTCTCTTTGGTTTTTGGGCCGCGCTTTCCCCTGGATTTTTTTGAAGTGAAGAAACTCAAGCTTGGGGGCCCCTTTTTGGTAAGACAGTACAAGTAATGTCCTCTGATGGGTAGAATCTGTTGGTAAACCTTATCACCATCTGGATGCTCTCTGTGGTTCCAAGACGAGAATTATTTGCAGGAATGGCTATACAAAGTGGGTTCCTCCATAATGTCCTCTGATGGCTCGAATCTGTAGGTAACCCTTAGTTATGGCTTATTTAGTGCTTATTTAGGGCTTATTATATGTGGCTTATTGATGTTCTATTCCCTTTGGTTTTTGGGCTGCGCATTCCCCTGGATTTTTTTTGAAGTGAAGAAACTCAAGCTTGGGGGCCCCTTTTTGGTAAGACAGTACAAGTAATGTCCTCTGGTGGGTCGAATCTGTAGGTAAACCTTAGGTATGGCTTATTTAGGGCTTATTTAGGGCTTATTATTTGTGGCTTATTGATGACCTATTCCCTTTGGTTTTTGGGCTGCGCTTTCCCCTGGATTTTTTTGAAGTGAAGAAACTCAAGCTTGGGGGCCCCTTTTTGGTAACACAGTACAAGTAATGTCCTCTGATGGGTCGAATCTAATGTTAAACCTTATTGCTGGCCTATTTTTGGCTTATTTAGGTCTTATTATTTGTGGCTTATTGATGCCCTATTCTCTTTGGTTCTTGGGCTGCGCTTTCCCCTGGATCTTTGCGAAGTGAAGACAGTTAAGCTTGGGGGCCCCTTTTGGTAAGACAGTACAAGTAATGTCCTCTGATGGGTCGAATCTGTAGGTAACCCTTAGTGATGGCTTGTGTAGGACTGCTGTCATCGCATGCCAATGTCAAAATCGAACGGGAACATTTCAATCAATAATAAGGAAATTATTGCTTATTCCATCGCATTCCCAGGCAATGAACTTTGATCTGTGGGGTGACCAATCCAAGCTCCCAAAATAAGACACTTTTAGCCTTATTTTGCCCCTTTGACCTGTACCTGGGCCCAAAGAAAATAGACCTTAATTAGGCCTTATTATTTGTGTAACAAATCATAAAAAAGCTTATTCAAGGCTTAAATAAGGCAATTTTGCCGTTTTTGTGGTTTAAGCTTCTAATAGCTATTTGATAAGCTACTATTAAATTTACAACCCTTATTATTTTGGGGGGGGGGAGTGTGGGTGAGTGTAGTGTAGGTCCCTGTGATTCAATACCCGCCCCAAATCGAAAGATTTTTGCTGGAATCCTGGAATAATGCAAGGCGTGAAACAGTTTGACATCCACAAGTTCCCCCATTTCAAATCGCTCCAGTTCTGTCTCAAGTTGTCTGACCCCGTGAGGCTTTGAAGGTTCTCCATCTACGTAGTTGGTAATCTAATATGGCAAAGAACAATGCATGTTTTGACCCCCCTGGCCCTTGGGTAATCAAACATGCAATTGGCAAGGTTACATGCTCAACCCATCAATACTCCAAAATTGAACCCAAGGATTTACTCAGTCAACACCCATTTGGCCGGCGCATTCGGTCACACTTATAATTCATATCCTATGTTCAAATTCGTTTTTTGACCCCGGGATTAAATCTTGGCAACCTGTGAAAACCTCCTTTTGAGCTCCAAAAAACAACAATGTCCCAAGATTTCCCCCTGGAAATCTACAAAAATCTGCGGAAATCTGCCAAGGCGCCATGCTTCGTAGCAGGGCCAAGGCCTGTGGCCACTCGCCACATTTCTCGCAAGCACTGATTGCAGCATTGAAGGCCACCAAGTTGAAGAGCCTGGGCCCAGCAGAAAATATGTGGGTAAACAATGATTAAAACATCCCCCAGTACCATTTTTGTAGGTGGTATAAACTATACCATTCCCAGTCATGGGTGGTTTATGACATTGTTTTAGCCACATTACTGATTTTATCATCTCGAAAACCTGGGATTTAACCGTGAAAAATTGGGGTTTGACCATGAAACACGGGGCTTTAAGAAACCAAAATGCTGCTTGAGCTATTGAACAAGGGTTTAATCAAATATGTGGAATAAACTCTCAAGCATTGGTGTGCTGACTGCTTAGCAAACAGTTCGTTGAAAGAGCTGGGACGGTTAGGTTGAGCGAATAGATCTACGATGGGTCTGTATAAATCCACTGATCACCGGCCCCCAGTTGGTCATCCTGGGATTCCATATACAGCGCACGCGGTCGCCACTAGCCACGACAGGGAATCGCCCTGCTGAAAGTTGAATCAACTCGAGCTGGTTGATGGTTTTACCCACAAAAAAATATGAGTCATCTCAATGAATCATCCCTTTTGAAAATTATATATATATATTATATATATATATATTTAAATGGTTGAAAATGAAACACCCAGCCGAGATGGCTACACTATGCTACACTCCATCCATCATCGATGTGGAGATGGATCAACAAATGTGACAAGTCTGAATCCTGCTGAGAACATGGGTTTGTTTGAAAATAGGGTATCCCCAAATCCAGTGGTTGAACATGATGTTCCCCGTTAAGACTGTTCTTTGGGCGGTTTTACCCGTTTTCAGACCCAGCTACATCACACCATCAATATACACACATCCAGGGTTCAGTTCTTGATGGTAAATCCACCAGTTTCCCTTCTTTAACATGTTCACCAGTTAAATCCCCGGTTTCCCAAGTTAAATCTCCATTTTCCCAAGTTAAATCACCATTTTACCAAGTTAAATCACAATTTTCCCAAGTTAAATCACCATTTTCCCAAATTAAATCCCTGAATTCATCATGTTTCAAGGTCCATCCAGCCCCATCCAGGCCCAGAAAACCTCATCTCTCGCATCTGCTGAAGCAAACGGAGGGCAATGGTCCACTGCAGTGCTTTCCTCGCAGCGGTGCAGCTACATGTGCTATGCAGGAACACTTTCCATGCCCAGTTATATGTTTATATCATAGAATAATAAATGCATACACACACATATTACATATATATATAACTTATATATATACATTAAACATTATGTATGTTATATATATATATTAAATGTGTATATATTTACATTATATATTATGAGTATATATTTATATATATACACGTATTATATGTATATATGTGGATACATGAGCCATAGTCATGTTCTCTAGGAGTCAAGCTTGGGAGGAAGGCATCTTCGACCATTGAAACTGCCAACAAAACAGGGCGGTGAAGCCCATGAAAACAACTGGAACAATATGTCCGTCTTATTACCATGGCCAAGTCGTCTAGTCCATCTATCAATCTATCCGTAGTTCCTGAGTATCTCCACAAAGAAATGTGCGCATCTACACAAATATATATATATATATATAAGCACGTATATTTACATCCAAATGCACACCAATTTCATACAAACAGAAATACGCCCATGCATTCCATCCCAACATATCCTAGTCAAAAATCTTGGAAGATCATACCATTTAGCTGCCATAAATCAGTTATAAACCCCATCAAGTACCACATAGTTATACCCATTCAGAACATGCGAGTTAGAAGTTAGAAATTAGAAGTTAGTTTGTGAACATGTTAGGAAGTTAGAAATTAGATGAAATTGAAAGTTCGTTTATGAACATATTAAGAAGTTTGAAATTAGAAGCTAGTTTAGGAACATATTAGGAAGTTAGAAGTTAGAAGTTATAGTTTATAAACGTATTGACTATATATCTATATATTTATAAATTTATTTATATTTATATCCCAGTAAATCCCCATAAATACATAGTTTGCGAGCTGCTCCGCCGAGCTAATTGCAGCACTGAAGGCGATGACGTTTGGGGAACTCAGTAACTGCCTCGGTCCCGTTGAAATCCACCAGAATCCCGTGCGTGAAACATGGCATGGCTGCCATGGCTATCCGCGCGAAAAATTAATGGTTTATGTGTATAAATACGAGCTGCACATGTGGAACATCATGGAGATATATAGCCATATATGATTTGGGTAGCCACATTCAAGTAAAAAATGTAATTATGTCAATTTAGGGGAAAAACCTAATGCCAGAGTTGCTTGGATCGTGTTTTATCCATGAAATTCTTGCTATTCTTATGAGCTTCATCCCAGCAAGTTTAAGGACTTACAAACAATTAACAATTACAAGCGGGAAATGCACAAGTTTGGGGCCAGTCGCGCATGGCTACATTTTGAATTAATGACTGCAATTGTTCTAAAGGAGTGCATTTTAAAGCTGAATATGTGTTTTTCTCTGGGTCAGGCCTCCTCCTTTTAAACATCCTATTTGATTATGGCCATTTCCCAAAGGATACAAGAACATGAGGAAAGCCTACTTTCCAGCGCTGCCAACAAGCCCCTCTCTTTGGGAAAGCTGCCCAATTTCGGGGGGATCGCAGTCATGCAATGCAAGAGATATATATAGACAAAGGAAAACCTAGGAAAGTCATCTTCAAACGATTTTCACTTGGGAAAGGCGCTCAATATACCCTCCGGTAAGCAAACATAGCAAGGGAAAAAACTTTATTTGCAAATGATTGTCCTTTTGACACCTCCTTTTTTAGAAATTTCATAAAATTTCTGACTGCCATATTGGACTCCCGGAGGTAGATAATATAAGCTTTTGCAACACTTCACCGGTGTGACTCCTAACCCAAGATCTATGGGAAATTGCCGTGAATCATACATCATTACAGGCTATCTTACATGTCCTTTCTCAATATCAGGTTTCACTACTTGACCGAGGAAATGGACATATCAACCCCCACAGAAGGCCCGGTTTTGTTTGTGCAGTTGACTTTCCGCCTGCCCAAAGCACCATTGATATCTCATTGCCGAGACAACAAGGGTTTTGTGGGAAAACACAGAGGGCCGGTCTGGCATACCATTTATGTCCATCTATCCTTTCTTAATTTTCTAGGCTTTTCATACCCTTTGGCCTTTTAAGCTGGTTTAAGACAACCTTAACCAACCTTAACAGGATCAAGCCAGGCCGTGCAACAGAAAGCAGCAGGCCACTCGCCATTGCCGGCCCTTCTCACAGACGCCTTACGAAACCCGTTGACAGTTGCAGCAAGGCACCTAGAGAAATTCATTAATGTGGTTGAAATATTGCTATAAACCACCCTATTTTTGATGGTTGAAAAACAACCCATAAAAAATGTGATTTGGGGGATGGTTTATGAAATTATTTTAGCCACATGACAAGAACACAAACTCAAACAAAGTCCATGCAAGACTCTATTTATTGCATGTGTGTAAATATTTCTGTGCATATGCACGTCCGTAAATTGTGGCATGGTATTGATGTATCGCTGTATTGATCTATGATGATGTATGATCATGCATGAATGCAGGAAAAACACTTCCCATCGGTAGAACACTGTAGGAAACTGTAGGTGCCGCCACCTTCTATAGAGACATCAGCCATACCATATTGATCCATGGCAAGGCCAAACCCTGCACTGAAGCCCAGTAGCTGATGAGAGAGCAGTAGGTGATGACATCTGGGGTCAGTTTCTGCCCACGATGCTTGAGGCCCGGTAGGACATGGTATGAAGGGGAAGGGTCAAAAAAATACCACGACATACAAACTCAACTAATCTGCCGCGCTACTGTATTCAGATGAGATCCATACAACATAACATAGTGAGTGTTTGTTCCGTTTGTTTTCAAATAAAAGCTGAAGAGTATCCAGAAACGCCCAAACGCAAAAATCAACAACCAACCTGTTCAAAAGTAGACAGCCAAGTCTTCCGGCCATGCAAGTTGGGTCCATCACAGTTAGAATGCGCCGTGATCAACTTGAACGCAAAAATCCAACTTTCTTTTCAGAACTCATAGGCTTGGGACCACATGTTGTTGTTGAGCTGTCTGACGGCTTGCCATAAATGAAATCTACAAGTGCATGCCATCAAGAAAGCCTTAATGCAAACTCGCACTGGTGTTGCGCGGATGGCAAGGCAAAACTTCATGTCATAGTTCCAAGCTGTAGTTTCAAAGTGTACAGGAAGCGCCCACCGCAGTTATGAGTCAATTTATTTATGACCCCATCCTACCATAGCCATCAGCCCCAATCCCTAGTTAACCCACATTTTACATATTTCCACAACTTAGCTATCCATGGGGCCGCAGCGGTGCAGGGATTTCCACATCTTCCACCCGGCCTGTTGGCACAAATCCTCTAACAATGTGATGGCATGCCTCAGGCTGAGTTTTGAAGCAATTGTTCGGTGTGTCTGACAACACAAATGAGGGGGTTTCAACACTGGGGCTTTCTGTGTTGGTGTTGCTTTCTTGTGTTTTCCATGTTTTTCTCGAAATAGTTGAAACATGTTGAAACATCAAAACAGTTCGAAGGTAGATTGCTGGGTGGGGCCCCGAAGTCTTTGAACCCCTTCCGCAAAAAAACCGCTGAAGAATCGATATGAGTTGATGACAAAGCAAGACTGGACTTTGCCCTGGTACTCTCATGCAAGTCCACGTAAAACAGGGCCATACAGGGCCTCCCAGTCCGCATTGGGGACTCTACTCTCCTGGCTCCACCATCCATGGCTCTCTCGTCATCTTGTATAATTAAATGCCCGGCAACCCCCCCTACAAACAATCTTTGGCTGGTTAGGTTTATATTCCCTCATCAATTTCTGGCAGAATTTTAACAATAATTCACTAAGCTGAAATAGCTGAATAAGGTCATGAAGAGATGATTCCCCTTACTGTACTAACCATCCTTCCAGTGACGTCACAGTGAGCTATCGCCGACAAATCCAGGCACTGCCAGAAGCCGTTGGCTTCACACGCGCTGATGCATGCATTGAAGGACGCAACATGCAGCTGAAACTTCGGGGATCGCAGGATCTGGAGCAAACTCCTGGGAGTGCATGGGTTTTTTTAACTCTATGGCGATCAACGGTTGAAGGTTTGAGGGACATTTTACAGAAGCATACAGAAACCAAGGTCTTTTAACTTCCAACTGCTTTCCTTTCAACCAATTTTCGGCAAAAGGACCGCATCCGGCCGATCCCAAGGATAAAACCCACTCTCAAATCGGTCAATCACAGGGTGGTGCTGCTGAAGTGATAGTATAAAAACACCTGGTTGAAAGTCCAACCCATAAACTAAACTATAAACATTTGGGTTTGTCTAGAAAGAAGGTACTCTTAAATTTAATGGTTCATCATTTTCTTCATTGAATATCTTAAATGTTCAGTGCACATATTTAGGTATACCGTATACCATATTTCAGACACAGCAAGCTACACCGGGGATCATCCCAGCCCCTGTGCGTTTCGTGGTGGTGTAGATTCCATATTCCACGAGTATTAAAGAGGTCGTAGTCCACTTACAAATTCTGTAGTGGTAGGTGGTTCTGATCTCTGAAGATTCTTAAGTGGGTTATACTTGGATAACTTAACCCACTAAATCACCTGTGTTGCTGGCGAAATCAATCTGAATCACATTGATTCCAATTAAATCCCCAGTAATTTTCACTAATCATCAAAAAAAAATCTGCACCCTCTGGTATGGAAAATCACCATTTTTAATGGGAAAATCCACTATAAATTGCCATTTTCAATAGCTACGTTAGTTTACCAGAGGGTAATTAACCCACTAGCTAAACAATTCCATCACTTTCCACGTTAACGTGGAGCGTCAGTGCACGTTGCCACTGGTTGCTGCGAGCCATCGCGGTGATGCTGGCATTCACCGCGACGACGTCCAGGACGAAAAGCTCCGAGTCCTGGAGCTCCTGGAGGCTCGTTGAAACCTTGCTGGTTGGTGGTGCAATAACCATCTTGAAAAATATTACAATCTGGTAAATAAACATAGACCCTGAAAATCACCAATTTTTAATGGAAACTAGTCTTCCAACCCCTATCTGCCAGGGTCTATGTTAATTTACCAGAGGGTAGTCAATGGGAAGGATTATCCCATATATTATGGAAAATAAAAAATGTTCAAAAAAACACCAACCAGCTTGTTTTTTGTTTCAAAATGGGGTACAACCGGTTTTGACTTTCTGAACCAATAACTCTGGGAATGATGGATCTATGGTTAGCAATTTTGGTTAGCAATTTGGTTATCATGAAATTTAGCAGTTGCAAAGGTGAGCGGAGGTCCTTCAAGAGGATCAAAGCTGTTGTCCAGCTCGCCTTGCAATGGTAGTGCCAACCGATTCTACAGAAAGCCCGTGCACCTACTTTGAATGTACATAGAAATAGTTATAGTAGATAGAGTCACCACATATCACCAGCTCAACGCCATCTTACCTATAACTAATCAACATACCCACAACCTGGAATTCTGCATGCTAATAGTGATCAGCTACGTGATCTCGTAAGAAAACGGGTTACATATCCAAACTACAGAGTTCCTATTGCGTTCTTGCTAAAGGCACGACTTTTGCGAAACACACTTCCCCAAGGCACAACGATTTTTTCCTAAAACAGGTACGACTTTGTCAGATGCCTGTATATATATATATATATTATAGCTGGTATTTTGATCCCCTGGGGGGTATATATATATATATATATTCATAGATACACATAGTACTAAAGTCGTGGTGCGGTTACCTCTTCATGCCTAACAGTCTTCCACGAGACTCCGGATGTCGAGGATCATCACCCCAGGTCCGTGGCAATGGTAAATCCATGGTGCACATGGATGATTTAATGGGAAAATAATCTATAATATTTTATTTCAAACAGTGTCCTCTATCAGTGTTGACACCGGCAGTAGACGTTGTCCTCAATGTTGTGAAAATTTCCTTATGTAAGAAGTGATGTTGTAGTTCATGTTCTAAAGCAGGGCTCATGGAGTAAATGACGTTGCAACTGACGTTTTAGTCAAGATAAACACGTAATTTTGAAGAACCAGTAGCCCAAAGTAAGACCAATGTATAACAATATATAATTATACGATGTAAGAATTTTCACGTGGGGATCAAAACCATTCTTCTGAGGCACCACCTGCGTCAGAATGCCAGTCGTCGTTGTCGTCGTCGTCGTTGTTAAATGTTAATAAATAGTTAATTATACTTAATTATAGTTAATTATAGTTAATTATAGTTAATCATAGTTAATTATAGTTAATTATAGTTAATTATAGTTAATTATAGTTAATTATTTTTGTTAATTTTTGACGACGACGACGACGCCGACGCCGACGCCGACGCCGACGACGGCGACGACGACGACGACTTAGAAATTGACCGGATCAGACCAAAACAAAGAACACCAAACAAAACTCATATAAATATATATTCAAGCGCGTTTGTGTTCTCAAATGTGTACACCAGGAAGATCAGCCACACTGTAAAAATAATGTGTATAACTATATATATATATTATATTATGTATAAGAAAAATGCATACTAATACTATATACTACATAAAATATGACTTAATTATACTTAATATTAATAGTATTATATATATTATATGAAATATCAACCAGTGACCAATGTCCCCTATATCCAGGCCTCAAAATGTACCCAGGGTCAAGACAAAACATCAACTAAAACGTCAAATTTTACATGTAACATTATCATGAGGTATAATTCCCCAAATCAAAACGTCAAAACGAACATAGTTCGGACATAGTTCGGAACCAACCTTGTACGGACACGTCCCTGGGAACACAGAAGCCTGGATATAGAGGACACTGGTTGAAATAAATAATATTCTATAATCATATTCTATAATGAGCTATTCATCAACAATTGGACAATATTGGACACATGAATGATGATCATTTCAAGCTGCAACTGCTTGAACTGGGGATGGAGCCCGTGGCCCCGAACAAGATCAATCATCCGCAATGGTATATATGGATGCTCGATCGAATTCCAGCTTGCACTTGGGCCCGCTAACTGTAGGCACAATTTAACAGTACCCAGGATTGTTTACTACAATTTGCACCCTTTGCTGCCTACCATCCATAAAATAGGTCCCTACAAAATGCATCGGTTTTTTTGAAGTATGTTCTTTGGATTAAATAGACAATCCCAAGTGGCCTCAGTAAAAAACGCAATGCATTTTGTAGGGGCTGATCTTTGCTCTACAAACCTGGTCCCTCTTTTTTGGGTATGCAAGTTGTAGCCATTTCTGTCCCGGCCTTCCCCCAGGCTCCATTTTTTGTTCACAATGTTTGGCTCCCATTGTTTGTGTTGGTACCACAAGCCGCTGTCAAGCTTGAAAACACACATGAACAATGAGTGCACAACGAGTTCCTCTATTGTTTTCTATTCTGGATGATGCATTTGTATATATTCATAGAATGGCTTGCACTATGTTTCTGCTAAGAGCCTTTTAGCCTTTTCTAGGCCCAATGGATTCCAAATCAAAACCCTGGAGAAACCCAAAAGGCTCCCAAATAATCCCACTGAACCACCAACAAAACCTAACTTACCCCCACAAAAACCTAGCTAATTCCCACAAAAACCTAAACAATTCCCGAAAATGGGCCAAGCACATGCAAGGGACCACCAACTGATTTCCAAACAATTCCCAACCAATTCCCAAGAATGGGCTGCACCACCAGCACAAACCCAATAAAATCTAAGAAAAGCTAACAAAAACCCAACAAATTCCCAAAAATGGGCTGCACCCACATCAAAAACCAAATAAAACCTAAACAAAGCTGAGACAAAAACAAACAAAACACAAAATTCCCCACTAAACTCCCATAGGTTTTCAATGGGTTTTTATTAGCTTACTTTAGTCTCTTTTGGGTTTTTGATGGGGTTCCCTTAGTGTGCATATATGGCCAAAAAGACCTCTAGCAGCAACATACCCCATGCCATTCCAAGATATATATATAATTATATATTATGTGTATATAAAATACGTATAGATAGATATATATATATATAATTATATATATATATACATATGCGTATATCTACACATCACGGGGCTATACACGGCTGACATTGGAAAACACCTGGACCATCCTAACCTACAATTTCCATGGACCATCCTAACCTACGATTTAAAATGCAAACCCTACCATTTGCACAGTCCATCCTATCATGTTGATAAAGTCAGCCAAAAATTGATAAGACCAAGTCCCCTACAACTTGCACCTGGTTTTTGGCCCAGGCTCAGTTTCCTACAAAATGAGCCCATCCTACTTTGGCAAATTTTGAAACCCTACAATTTGCCTATGGGATCTCAAAAGGTAGGGAACCCAAGCAAACCATTTTTGTAGCTAAAATTCGATCCCCCATATATATGGGGGGTTCAATGAAATTGTTGGGCCTAGACTTCCACTTACATATATGTATTTAAATATAATGTGCGTGTGCAACTAATTGTGATTATATGAAAAAATGAAACCCTAAACACATATGGTCGGGAGACTCTTAGTAGCTCCTTGGTTCCCATTTATGTAAGGAATATGAATATGGATGCCCGCCTTTAGCTGCCTCCTAAACACTGGATCGCCTTCCCAACCGCGCTGATGGTGCTGCTGTAGCCAATGGCATCCTGGGCCAACGCCATTTGATGGCCAGGTGCAGCGAGTAGTGAGTAGTGTCCACAATGCATCCACGTACCCCGTCTCTCTATGTCGACTCTATGTGTTACGTTTACATGTATTTAGAGACATTACACCTGCATGTGTGTGTTGCAGAACTGACACATCAAACAGAATTACTCTTGACAATGGAATCAATTTTGCATTTTGCAAACTGTTTTTGTTACAGTCAGTCAGTCAAGGCCACATTTATCCTGCACGGCCAAGTTGCAGTGCTGTTGTCCCTGCCTTACTCCCATCAAACCATATCAAACCATCTTCGAAATGGATACAATACACTTGGCAGCTAATCCTATGATATAACGGTAACTGTAGGATGTCAACCTTGTTGTAAAGCGGGTGCATATAGAGTAAAACTCAGCGCCGGCCCCCAAGATTTGTTTCTTTTCAACCCTTACTTGGCTTGGAACCACGGTTCTAAAAGAAAGTTCCAGTCAAAGATCGTAGCCACCAAATGGTCGTTGGGGTAACAGTTGCCCAAGTATTTGGTTGTATCCGGTTTCCAAAAAAGAAAGGCACTATTGTCATACTATAGACCGTTTCATTTCTCAGAGCTAGATAGAAACATATGGATCCTTAGATCCTTTCTCCAATGTGGCCGTAGTAAAGCTATCTTCCTATCTGGTTTTTTCAACATAGCTATGGAAAACCACCATGTTTTATAGGTAAACCAGGTAAATCATAATTGTTATCATCCATAAATGGGCCATTTACCACAAACTATCATATATAAATCATCAATAAATGTGCAATTTTCCAAAAATCATCCATGAATGAGCAACTTTCATCAATTTTCCAAATTTTTTCCAGAACCAGAGGATAAACCCAGCCATGGCAGCCGTTTTTGCTCAAGTCACTGCGGCTCGGTTGCAAGATGCCAGCGACAAGAGGCTCAAGGCATAGAACCATTGATCCTGGGCCGACATTGGCCCTTAACACTATGGCCCAGGATCAATGGTTAGAAGATCAATAATATAGATAAGTGTAAGATCTATTATATAGATAATACACTTATGGCCCTTAACACAGTTATAAACACATACACACACATATATATATATATATATAAGTGGGATTATAAAACTCTATATACATCTGTATATTTAAATTAAAAACATATAATATAACCCTAGTTCTAGGAGTTAAACTACCATGTATCACTGTTCAGGGCCATAACTGTAGGTAATGGCAACAAATGAGGATAGTAAAAAAATGTGATAATGATAATAGATATGGCATGGCAATAGATACTGATAACTCAATGATAATAGATGAAAATAGATAATACACTTACGGCCCCATAACCAGCTATAAATGGGATTAAACATCTATACCTATAAATGGGTATATATATAT
The DNA here is from genome assembly GCA_947184155.2 of Cladocopium goreaui. Classification (NCBI taxonomy): domain Eukaryota; class Dinophyceae; order Suessiales; family Symbiodiniaceae; genus Cladocopium; species Cladocopium goreaui. The sequence goes on along the minus strand of CAMXCT020000602.1, from coordinate 581,607 downwards.
ATATATATCCTTAGATATAGGAGTTTAAACACAATTTATAAGTTGTGGTGTTTTCAAAGTGCCTTCGCCAGATTTTGTCTAAATCATTCGACAAGAAGATTATGAGCTCTCTAGCGGCTGGGCGCAAAGAGCGGATGGCTAAACCATTAATACAATTTGATCTCAATCTGCGGGCTTCTTCAAAAGGGTTCGCTTTGTGAACAGCAGCTACGAAAGTAATTAGCGGAACCGGCTACGAACCGGAGCCGCCGGAAAAAAAAAAAACAGAACGGAACCGTACCGTCGACATTAAAAGCCGAAAAAAATCGAAACCGCCTGGAACCGAACCGGATGCCTGCTGAATTTATCATGAACTGGTGATTCAGTTTCAGTGACAATTAATTCCAATAAAGATTATCATTGATGCAAAATGATGATAATCGTGGATAATTTGCATATATGATAATGGCAATGATAGTATAGGGTAATTAAAAACTGACTAATAGATGATCATAGACGTTGAAAAATAGACAAAATCACAATAGGTTATAGAATAATATGATAATAGATATATTCATGGCAGATCCCGAAATGATAAACAATGTATATAGAATCCCTTTCCAGATATTAAAAACGCTCCCCAGAAACGGTGGATGTAGGGAATGGACATCTTTGGGGACCATGGGATGGGAAACGTTGGCGACCAAAGTTCATGGTCCGTATACTGTAGGTTGCTATAGGTATTTAGCGTCAGCTACATGTAGGTAGAAGGGCCGGGGAATACATATCTATCGACATCTAAGACCTTTATAGTCCTATATCTTCTTGGCAACAGACATGGCCCCCGGCGCGATTCCGATTTTGATGAGCTCTTCATTCAGAAACTTCAAGGGAAACAAAAATCCAAGCGCATCCGGAGATATCACGCAACCAACGGCCTACGGAACTGCCAAGAGTCAGAGGTTTCACAGGCCTTGGGTGTAGAGGATGCAGGTAAGATTGCTGGAATTTTCTCTCTATTTTATATTGGTGGTTGCGACCCCCGCGAAAAACATTGGGAATAATAATCCTAAATATGGTTGAGCATTAAGCCACATATTTGCATTCACCCATCAGATATTATGACCGTGGCGTGCCTCTTTCCTAGATTCAGTGAACCCCTAGTGGTTATGGAGTTTGAGGTAAAAGCAATCTCCGAATACCCTTCGTCATTCAAACAAGGCTGGCTGGGAAATCCCTCTGGAGATGTTTTCATGTTTTATGAAGGTTTGATGGCAAAATCAAACTAAATGGTGGCTTTTCCTTTGCCATGCTTGATTACGGGAGGGTATAACATGGTATAACCCATTTGGTGGGTACATTTTTTTTTGATCTGGGGATGCTTACTTGTTCGGGGAATACTGTGATATATTCATGTCTCAATTGGGTTGCTTCAATGGTCTTCACCCGAATGTGGCCACAATGATGTCAATATTAATAAATCAAGAATAATATAGCTGTCCATGTCAGCTACATGCAATCTCGCTGGTTCCAGCTGCAATCAATGGAAACAACTCACATTAACCTGCTTGCATGGCAATTAGTAGTTTGCAGTGAAATTCCTGAAGTGCTGGTTAACAGCATATATCAGCCGCTTCTTACCTTACGAATTCGTAAAAAATCAATAAAACAATGTTATTAAGTTAATGGAAATGGCTCAGTGTTATGGGCTCATGTACTGCGTACCCCCTTGCCACGTAGATTGGTAAATCCATGTACCCTCCAGTAATTTCAACATTGCGTTGGAAAATTGTTCTTTAGTGGAGGATTTACCTATCTCTACCCATTAAAATTCGTGACTTTCCATCGCGAACTGTTAAATATCCATAGCTGGTTGGTGGTTTCAACACCTCTGAAAAACATGAAAGTCAGTTGGGATTATGACATTCCCAATATTTGGAAAATAAAAAATGTTCCAAACCACCAACCACTGTTAAATATCCATAGGGAAACCATATAGGGTAAATCCCAAAACGCCAAGTCATGGCCATGGTGGGTCGCTGAGATCTTGGTTCCTTTTCGGGGGGGGGGGTCTTGCAGGTGATTTTCTAGCCAGGAATTGGGGTCACTGAGGGGGTAGGTGGATAGGTTTTGAAAACTCATAGGAAAATTGTAACTGGCTATAAAATGACACGCCTTGACCAGTGGGCGGACCAGAAATGGGCAGCTGAAAGGCTGTAAACTATAAAATGCCTTGCCTTGACCCCCCCTTCCATATGACCAGAAAATATTTTTTTGGGGGCCAAGCCGCTTGAAAAAATGAATGCAAAACATCTGTTGCATTGGATGCGCGTCATTTCCAAATTTGAAGAGATTTAACATATCTTTCTGCCATGCCCCACTGGTCTTTATGATGTGTTGAGACAAATAGTCTTTGGTGAGTTATCCGCTGAAGGTTTTCAAAAAACAGAACACACTTATTAAAGTTATGATCGAAATGCACAGATCATCAAAACATATGGAGAGATAGGTGACCTGAACAAATGTGAGGCATGATTTGCAAAATCCGTGAGAACGAATGGATGGTTGATGGGAATAGATGGTTGATGGACCTAACTTCAAGCGACAAAATTAAAACTTTCGAGCCCGAGTTTGTCAGTGAGGTCAAGAAAAGGGAGCGCTACCGAGATTCCAAGGAGCTACAGTACTTAGCCACTGTTTTTGTTTTGGGCTGGATCCTATGTGGATATAGCATGAGTATTGAGCACACTTTACATACGCTGTCAAGCCTCAAGAGAGATATAGAGTACTCCTGTAGACACCACACCGACCGGCCATTGGCGGTAAGTAAAAGGCGTGCAGCTGTCATGGAAGACGCTCTAGCTGCCTAGCTGATCTAATCTAGACGCTAGTGCCTCTCTTCAGCCACTCCCCTTAAACCTCGTGATTGAAAAAGGCTGCCTGTATGTGGCAATGTGCCAGCCATCTTCTTCCACATTCCTGCCCAATCCTGAGCTGACCTCCTGTGCAACCTGCCAAGCAAGGCAGCCTTCAACTATTTTTTGGTTCCTGAAGAGGGTCAGGGAGCCCCATTTTCTAGAGGTGCAGCAGTGGCTCCTGTGGTGGCTGTGCTTTACTGTGCCACAAGATGCTCCAGGGAGCTAGTTAGAGCTACTTAGCCAGTTTGTCCTGTCTTTGCTAAGCCATCTTCTTCCACATTCTTGCCGCATGCTGCGCTGACCTCCTGTGCCAACCTGCCAAGCAAAGCAGCCTTCAACTATTTTTTGTTCCTGAAGGGGGTCAGGGAGCCCCATTTTCCAGAGGTGCAGCCTTGGCTCCTGTGGTGGCTGTGCTTTGCTGCGCCCCAAGATGCTCCAGGGAGCTAGTTAGAGCTACTTAGCCATTGCCAAGCCATCTTCTTCCACATTCTTGCCGCATGCTGAGCTGACCTCCTGTGCTAACCTGCCGAGCAAGGCAGCCTTCAACTATTTTTTGGTTCCTGAAGGGGGTCAGGGAGCCTCATTTTCTAGAGTGTGGTGGCTGTGCTTTGCTGTGCCCCAAGATGCTCCAGGGAGCTAGTTAGAGCTACTTAGCCAGTCTGTCCTGCCTTTGCCAAGCCATCTTCTTCCACATTCTTGCCGCATGCTGAGCTGACCTCCTGTGCCAACCTGCCAAGCAAGGCAGCCTTCAACTATTTTTTGGTTCCTGAAGGGGGTCAGGGAGCACCATTTTCCAGAGGTGCAGCCTTGGCTCCTGTGGTGGCTGTGCTTTGCTGTGCCTCAAGATGCTCCAGGGAGCTAGTGAGAGCTACTTAGCCAGTCTGTCCTGCCTTTGCCAAGCCATCTTCTGTGCCAACCTGCCAAGCAAGGCAGCCTTCAACTATTTTTTGGTTCCTGAAGGGGGTCAGGGAGCCCCATTTTCCAGAGGTGCAGCCTTGGCTCCTTGGTGGCTGTGCTTTGCTGTGCCCCAAGATGCTCCAGGGAGCTAGCGAGAGCTACTTAGCCTGTCTGTCCTTCTTGCCGCATGCTGAGCTGACCTCCTGTGCCAACCTGCCAAGCAAGGCAGCCTTCAACTATTTTTTGGTTCCTGAAGGGGGTCAGGGAGCCCCATTTTCCAGAGGTGCAGCCTTGGCTCCTGTGGTGGCTGTGCTTTGCTGTGCCCCAAGATGCTCCAGGGAGCTAGTTAGAGCTACTTAGCCAGTCTGTCCTGCCTTTGCCAAGCCATCTTCTTCCACATTCTTGCCGCATGCTGAGCTGACCTCCTGTGCCAACCTGCCAAGCAAGGCAGCCTTCAACTATTTTTTGGTTCCTGAAGGGGGTCAGGGAGCCCCATTTTCTAGAGGTGCATCATTGTCTCCTGTGGTGGCTGTGCTTTGCTGTGCCCCAAGATGCTCCAGGGAGCTAGTTAGAGCTACTTAGCCATTCTTCCTGCCTTTGCCAAGCCATCTTCTGTGCCAACCTGCCAAGCAAGGCAGCCTTCAATTATTTTTTGGTTCCTGAAGGGGGTCAGGGAGCCCCATTTTCCAGAGGTGCAGCCTTGGCTCCTGTGGTGGCTGTGCTTTGCTGTGCCCCAACTTAGCCAGTCTGTCCTGCCTTTGCCAAGCCATCTTCTGTGCCAACCTGCCAAGCAAGGCAGCCTTCAACTATTTTTTGGTTCCTGAAGGGGGTCAGGGAGCCCCATTTTCTAGAGGTGCAGCCTTGGCTCCTGTGGTGGCTGTGCTTTGCTGTGCCCCAAGATGCTCCAGGGAGCTAGTTAGAGCTACTTAGCCAGTCTGTCCTGCCTTTGCCAAGCCATCTTAGCCATTCTGTCCTGCCTTTGCCAAGCCATCTTCTTCCACATTCTTGCCGCATGCTGAGCTGACCTCCTGTGCCAACCTGCCAAGCAAGGCAGCCTTCAATTATTTTTGGTTTCTGAAGGGGGTCAGGGAGCCCCATTTTCCAGAGGTGCAGCCTTGGCTCCTTGGTGGCTGTGCTTTGCTGTACCCCAAGATGCTCCAGGGAGCTAGTTAGAGCTACTTAGCCAGTCTGTTCCTTCTTGCCGCATGCTGAGCTGACCTCCTGTGCCAACCTGCAAAGCAAGGCAGCCTTCAACTATTTTTTGGTTCCTGAAGGGGGTCAGGGAGCCCCATTTTCCAGAGGTGCAGCCTTGGCTCCTGTGGTGGCTGTGCTTTGCTGTGCTCTGTCCTGCCTTTGCCAAGCCATCTTCTTCCACATTCTTGCCGCATGCTGAGCTGACCTCCTGTGCCAACCTGCCAAGCAAGGCAGCCTTCAACTATTTTTTGGTTCCTGAAGGGGGTCAGGGAGCCCCATTTTCTAGAGGTGCAGCCTTGGCTCCTGTGGTGGCTGTGCTTTGCTGTGCCCCAAGATGCTCCAGGGAGCTAGTTAGAGCTACTTAGCCAGTCTGTCCTGCCTTTGCCAAGCCATCTTCTTCCACATTCTTGCCGCATCCTGAGCTGACCTCCTGTGCCAACCTGCCAAGCAAGGCAGCCTTCAACTATTTGTTGGTTCCTGAAGGGGGTCAGGGAGCCCCATTTTCTAGAGGTGCATCATTGTCTCCTGTGGTGGCTGTGCTTTGCTGTGCCCCAAGATGCTCCAGGGAGCTAGTTAGAGCTACTTAGCCATTCTGCCTGTCTTTGCCAAGCCATCTTCCCGCATCCTGAGCTGACCTCCTGTGCCAACCTGCCAAGCAAGGCAGCCTTCAACTATTTTTTGGTTCCTGAAGGGGGTCAGAAACCCCTGAACCTCCCCCCCCGCCTGAAGGGGGTCCGGTCTTCTTTTCGCGCCCCCACATTATAGAGGTGGATCATGGCTCTCCTGTGGTGGCTGTGCTTTGCCGTGCCACAAGATGCTCCAGGGAGCTAGTTGGAGCTACTTAGCCAGTCTGCCTGTCTTTGCCAAGTCATCTTCTTCCACATTCTTGCCGCATCCTGAGCTGACCTCCTGTGCCAACCAGCCAAGCAAAACTACCTTCAACTAGTTTTTGGTTCCTGAAGAGGGTCAGGGAGCCCCATGTTCTAGAGGTGCAGCAGTGGCTCCTGTGGTGGCTGTGCTTTGCTGTGCCCCAAGATGCTCCAGGAAGCTAGTTAGAGCTACTTAGCCATTCTGCCTGTCTTTGCCAAGTCATCTTCTTCCACATTTTTGCCGCATCCTGAGCTGACCTCCTGTGCCAACCTGCCAAGCAAAGCAACCTTCAACTAGTTTTTGGTTCCTGAAGGGGGTCAGGGAGCCCTATTTTATTATCCTGAGCTGACCTTTTGTGCCAACCTGCCAAGCAAGGCAGCCTTCAACTATTTTTTGGTTCCTGAAGGGGGTCAGGGAGCCCCATTTTCTAGAGGTGCATCATTGTCTCCTGTGGTGGCTGTGCTTTGCTGTGCCTCAAGATGCTCCAGGGAGTTAGAGCTACGTAGCCAGTCTGTCCTGCCTTTGCCAAGCTATCTTCTTCCACATTCTTGCCGCATGCTGAGCTGACCTCCTGTGCCAACCTGCCAAGCAAGGCAGCCTTCAACTATTTTTTGGTTCCTGAAGGGGGTCAGGGAGCCCCATTTTCTAGAGGTGCATCATTGTCTCCTGTGGTGGCTGTGCTTTGCTGTGCCCCAAGATGCTCCAGGGAGCTAGTTAGAGCTACTTAGCCATTCTGCCTGTCTTTGCCAAGTCATCTTCTTCCACATTCTCGCCGCATCCTGAGCTGACCTCCTGTGCCAACCTGCCAAGCAAGGCAGCCTTCAACTATTTTTTGGTTCCTGGCTCCTGTGGTGGCTGTGCTTTGCTGTGCCCCAAGATGCCCCAGGGGGCTAGTTAGAGCTACTTAGCCATTCTGCCTGTCTTTACCAAGCCATCTTCTTCCACATTCTTGCCGCATCCTGAGCTGACCTCCTGTGCCAACCCCTATTTTATTGAGGTGCAGCATTGGCTCCTGTGGTGGCTGTGCTTTGCTGTGCCCCAAGATGCTCCAGGGAACTAGTTAGAACTACTTAGCCATTCTGCCTGTCTTTGCCAAGCCATCTGCTTCCACATTCTTGCCGCATCCTGAGCTGACCTCCTGTGCCAACCTGCCAAGCAAGGCAGCTTTCAGCTATTTTTACATGGTGGCTGCACCTACCTGCGCCTTGGCATGTTGAGCCACCGAACACTGATTGATGTCTGCAGGCAAGCCGCTTCATGTTCAAATCTGTGACCAACCGACAAACCGCTTCATGCTGGTTCCTCAGCCAAAATGGCTGATGCAAAGAATCTGTGATAGAGATATCTTGGGAGATTGGGTCACCGGCAGGTTTTTTGGTATGGCCTTCCCCACCTTTTCTTGACATGTAAAAAGTGAAAAACAAAAACCATCACCCACCATTTGGCCTCTATAAAATGAGATGCCTTGACCCCCCCTACCAGGATAGCAGAAACATGGAGCTTGGCTATAAAATCACAAAAAAACACTGTTTTCTATAAAATCACCTGGCTGGACGGTTCCAAAACCATAAAGAAAACGTTTTACGGTGAGCCTTGACCCCCTCCATTTTACAGAGGAAAAAGGATCATAGATGGATAAACCCTCAGTATATCACACACAATTGTTTTTGGTCTACGCCGCTTTTCAGCCAGTACTGTACTCATCCGAGTGTCTCCCAATGCAGCTCCCACATCCACATAGTGAAAGCTTGGTAGATCTAGGGTGGACACTGCCTGCGAAGCGGTGTGAGATCGATGAGGCCGTCAGCCGTCAATGGCTATGAGTCGGGCTGTGACTAAATCCATGGAATATCCCGATTCAAGGCCATCAAACTAATGTTTTCCCGGTTGGTGGTTGACCTACCCCTCTGAAAAAAATAGTACTCAGTTGGGATGATTATTCCCAACTGAATGGAAAATCATAAAAGTCATGTTCCAAACCACCAACCAGTGTTGAATCATGTTAAGTTGAAGCTTGTACATAGCTCCCAATAGGGAGTATGTTCGAACCCAATATGGGATGGCGGCGATGGCCGTGTCTATGGTCATTTCAAGGTACGCCCTGTCGGTACGCCGTAGGCCAATTTTGGGGAGAAATGATCAGATGTACCCACGATGCAACGACAAGAGGCTTCTTGGAGGGATATTCCGTAAACGCAACCCTGAACAGTGAGTCAGTACCATACCCATAGGATCCATGGTGCTGGTATATATGCTAACATTTGGGGTATATTGATGGTAAAATATGGGATCCATGTTACCATATATAGCATACATGGATCCTATGGGATAGAAACCTGTGTTTTTCCCAAAGAAATCCCTGGTATCTGGTGGTATCTGGTATCTGGCCGTTGAAGAAACGACGTGGCCTGGAAAACTTCAAGAAGCCGTGGGGAGCATGTCACCTCGACAGCCCCTGCCGCAAAACCTGGGGACCTTTCATCCAGGGGTGAAGGAAACATGGAATTTAACCTTTCCGACTGAGGCTTTATACTCTGGTTGGTGGTTGACCTGCCCCTCTGAAAAAAATAGTACTCAGTTGGGATGATTATTCCCAACTGAATGGAAAATCATAAAAGTCATGTTCCAAACCACCAACCAGTGTTGAATCATGTTAAGTTGAAGCTTGTACATAGCTCCCAATAGGGAGTATGTTCGAACCCAATATGGGATAGCGGCGATGGCCGTGTCTATGGTCATTTCAAGGTACGCCCTGTCGGTACGCCGTAGGCCAATTTTGGGGAGAAATGATCAGATGTACCCACGATGCAACGACAAGAGGCTTCTTGGAGGGATATTCCGTAAACGCAACCCTGAACAGTGAGTCAGTACCATACCCATAGGATCCATGGTGCTGGTATATATGCTAACATTTGGGGTATATTGATGGTAAAATATGGGATCCATGTTACCATATATAGCATACATGGATCCTATGGGATAGAAACCTGTGTTTTTCCCAAAGAAATCCCTGGTATCTGGTGGTATCTGGTATCTGGCCGTTGAAGAAACGACGTGGCCTGGAAAACTTCAAGAAGCCGTGGGGAGCATGTCACCTCGACAGCCCCTGCCGCAAAACCTGGGGACCTTTCATCCAGGGGTGAAGGAAACATGGAATTTAACCTTTCCGACTGAGGCTTTATACTCTGGTTGGTGGTTGACCTACCCCGAAAAATATGAATCAGTTGGGATTATTATTCCAAATATATGGAACAAATTGGAAAAATGTTCCAAACCACCAACCAGTACTTCTTGTATACACCATAATGGACTTTAAGAGTGGGTTGTTGTTGTGGGCAAATCAGTTTCACTCGTATCTCGTGTTTGAATTCCGTGGATGTGCAGGTATAGATACACATAGCGAGCGTCATCCAACCGTTGTGAGACTTGTTGCAAAGAATCGGTATCTAAAGCCTTCTTTAGGGTGCTGAAAATAACACCAACATGATCCATGATGCAAATAACTCCATCAATTCCAGGTACCTGCAAAAATAAGATGTTGTTATGGCTTCCCAAACGGTTACCATCATCCAACGAATTCACTCGTTTTTCATACAAATTCACTCAGCCATTTTGGCGCTCGACTTGACCCACCAGATCTGCGGCTGCGGAACGCGACAGCCACTGCGAAGGTTGTCACTCAGCAGCCGTCGCCTGGGCTCGACGCGGAAGATGCGCACGGCCGACGCGTTGCGAAGCGCCGCGGCCGCGACGAGGGCTGCGTCGCGGCCCCAGAGCGGACGGCAATGACCTGGGGAAGCGATGCGTTGACGCACGGCCGATGGGGAAGCCAAGGTAGATCTGTGACAATGTAAACCTAATGGTTTATAAAGCTATACTAATGGTAAAGCCAATGACAATAGTTTATAAACCATAATAAAGCTATACTAATGGTTTATACAAGCCATTTGTGGTCATGATTGGGATGGTTTACAATTGGAATTACTACATAGACTGTGGAGATTTCCTGACACTTGAAACTCCAACGAATCTTGAAGGTGCCAAAAAATCAGACACAGATCATCTTAAATGTGCTAATGGTTTATAAACCATAATAAACCTATACTAATGGTTTATAAACCTATACTAATGGTGGGGAGAATTTCTCCGCTATGTAAACCATGGCCCTTCTAATCAACCATGTATGGTGGATTCGTCAAGTGAGGTCGCTATGTCTTCCGGATAAACATCGATCGATGTGGATCTCGTAGCATCATTTTTGAAGATATTTGAAGATGGGACGCCTAGAAGTGGATACCGAAAAATAATGCAAAAAACTCAGTCACTGGTGAAGGGAGCTGAGCCATATCGGCCATACCTATTGCAATGGGGAACCCTCCATTGGGACGGTCAAAAATGGTGGTTTTGCTTCCATTTCTGTACATAAAAATGGAGGCTTCAGCGGTAGTGCTTGATGATGATGGATATTCAAAGAACAAAAATTGTCATCATCAACGACGGATATTCGTACTTGTCACTTGTCTTCCTAGTTCTACCCTGGAAATCCAATGTTGATGTTTACCAACGCATTTCGCGTCAAAGTTTACCTACAACCAGGGGTTGATGCCCCTCGGTGTCCCGTCAGTAATTCTGGGAATCACAGGTCCAGTGACATACATAATACATTATGAAAACATGTACGGTGCCCAATATGTATACAAGATGTAGGTATCTAGTGGTATCTACGTATATAGTTGGTATGTATGTGCGTAATGTGTTGATGCATGTACTAAATTCATGTATCAATGGATGTACATACGTAGGTACGTATGTATTCCGGTACATTCTACACACCAGTATGTATATTATTATATCTCTTGAGGTTTCCATAAATGGGGGTACCTTTTAATGGATGGTTTTTTTCATGGAACTTCTCTGTATCTATCAGATAATGCACAATTCAACATAATCTGGGTATCAATCTTGCACCAAGCAAACTTCAGCAAGTTGTGGTCTCATTGGGTTCCAAGAGCTACTGCCTGTGATGCCCAGGGATTCCAAGAGAAACGAGAAACTGATTCCCAGAGCATCATCCTATTCTAACGGTAAAATGAACAATTACCCATTTAGAGTCTTGAGTTTGTTTCAGAAAAAAAATACAGGAAGGATATCGATTCAAATTGAACGCTTTGTTGCTTTTTTAAAACTCTGAAGTCCCTGAAACTCACCCAGGGATTGAAATCAACGCTGGATTCCCAGTTTTCAGTTTGCGTCAGAGTGGCGCTGGCTGCATGGCGATGGATCGTATTCCTTACCATTTTGTCCCCAAATTGGAGGTATCAGGTATCCAACCACCAAGGAAACATCCCAAGAACATGATGGCAAATTAGATCATACTCCCCAAGAGGGATGGCAAGTTGAGAGTCAGCTACAAACTACAAACATCTACAAAGAGGTTTGGTCGCCTAAAAAGAATGAAAACATCTCTGTGGTGCAAAGAAAACGACCCTTAAATTCCAAATCAGCAAACTTACCCAGGATAGTTGTATGATATGTATTGATATGATATACAAAGTACAATCTACAGTGATTCTATGTGGCTCATGTTCCAGGTCAACAAGAAACAAGTCGCCAGCCAAGAAACTGAGCCTAGAACAGCTTGAGGCAAACAGAGTTCTACCGCATCGGGTAGCAATACTTCATCCACCTTGGAGAAATGCTGTCGGGACATGTCGGGACATGTGGGGCCCATACCTCCAAGAAAATCATCTTACTGTATAGTTCATCATTTTTCCCAATCAATGCCCATGTTTTTTTGTTTAATGTATATCTTGTAAACGAGTCCCAACTGTTTGGACCGGTTTCCCAAGACGTATGTGAACATTAATGTTAACATCTGGTTATGACTAACATAGCCATGGAAAATCCCCCAAATAAATGGAGGTTTCGTTCGCTGGGACAATCATCTATTTCGATTAGGGCCATCGAAAAAACCATGGCGAACTGTTAGTCATAACCAGAGGGTAACTGCATAATCTGCATATAGAAATCCCTCATGAGTGCCCACTTTGGAACTCTCCCCATTTTTTTCCCCAGCCGAAGTCTCCAAAAATCTTAAGGATCATCCCGCGGATTCGTCAGTAGGTGGATGTTCACCCCGGAAGTGGATGTTCAACACAGATATCTCAGCGTTAAGCACTTAGTCCCAGTTGATTACTTGGTGGATCATCCCACTAATAGTAAATAGATAAATAGATGATACCGTCCGGTAATTTAACATAGCTATGGAAAATCACCATTTTTAATGGGAAAATCCACTATAAATGGCCATTTTCAATAGCTATGTTAAATTACCAGACGGTAACCCCAATGTTTTCAGTGGAAATCCACCCGACTTATCCCACGAACATCACCAGCAGAATGTCCACCCACCACCTTTCTCCACGACCGTTGGAGCATCTCTGAGGGCCCAGTTACCCTCTGGAAAATTGTTACAGTTTGCTGTTGAACATGGCCATGGAAATTATAGAAATAGTTGATTTACCTACAATGTGGGGCCCCCAAACGATAGCGAAGTTGGTGAACATAACTCCAATAATGATACTTATAACCAGAGTTAATGGGATTTATAAACCAACAAACATCACTGGGGGGCCCCACATTGTATTAACAATGGGGATTTTCCAGTTCGCTACGTTAGTTTACCAGGCCGGGTACCAAGTGACCAAACGCCAGAAGTCCTCGCTTTGTCGCTCTAGCAGTAGGAGAGATATCACCTCAAAGCCGGTCCCCTACATTCTACCAGGGATATGACGCCCCCATGGGGGTTTCCTAACATGTGGGCACCCTAAGTCACCATGGCTTTCAATACTAAAATGGTTTCATGACTTGGATGATGTGGGGTACCCCTATTTTAGGAAACCTCCATACATAGCCCATAGATAGCCAACAAGACATAAATTTCTTACATTTTAATCCATAAATAACACCTTAAAGGGCCAATGCAAAGTTGCTTATCACTGGGTTGTACTTTGATTATCGCCCACCTACGATTCATGGGATGCAGCCCCACAATATGCGTACGTATCCAGACATTTTTCGAAAAGGATGGCTATGGCTAGGGCTATAGCGGCTATGGGTCAAGGAAATCAGGGGAATCAGGGGACCAGAAAGTGTGGTCATGTCTAGTACAGTAACTAGTATTTACCATCCCATAGGATCCATGGTGCTGCTATATATATATATATGGTGTGCCATGGATCCCATCAATATACCATCAATATACCCCAGTCATGTTAGCATTAATATACCAGCACCCTGGATCCTATGGGCATCCTAAAAAAAAACTGAAAGCGAGATTTGTGGGCGCTGAGAGCGCTGGCCTCTCAAAAAAAAGTACCCAAACTTGACCCACAGATGGGGACACGCTAGTAGACATCAAGTTGTATTTATCTATCATACGTATGTGAAAAAGCACATATACATACATATACTAGATATCTGTGATATGCTGTGTGTACATATTCAAATTGCACACCAGTCCAAACTTCCAAAATAATCCATAATTCATTGAACAACAACTGTCAGAGCCAGCCGAAATCAGATCTTGTGGAGGATGTGCCGGCACACCACACTTAGTAAGTGGGCCACACCCCCAGTTATGAGATGTTATGAGTACGATAGTCTAGTTACAACTGGGGTGAACTAAGCCACTTGCTGACTGGGGTGAGCCACCAAGTAGAATATACATGAATATACTAATATGAAGGTTTCCTGAAATAGGGGTACCCCTGTTCATCATCCATTTTAATACCATTTTCCATGATAAACCATCCAGCTATTGGGGATCCTCCATTTAATCATTTATGGAAAGCCCCAGATGAATATAGCAACTAATAATATATACCAAGTAAGTGGGATTCTAAGCCACTTGCTGACTATATGATTATAAGCCACTTACTAATATGATCATAGCCAGTCTGGTAGTCATGTCTAGTCCGACCACCAAGCTACTTGAGAGCAGTTCACCTCTCCAGAGGCTTGACCAACTTGTGACCAACTCTTCAAGAGTTTTCAAAGTAACGCTTGTTTTCCAGAAAACAGTGATAATAGGTGATAATCGGTGATAAAACTGATAACTATAACTCTATAATATATAACATTAATTATATTCTGAAAACAACACACCTATGAAATCGCCTATTCATATTACAGGTTACCAGGTTTGCATCTTTGGATCTACGTCTAAAGCACTCTGGACTTGACGCCATAAACGATCGAAAGGCCTGATCTTCCTTCAGTCATCCTTGAACTTCGTGAGTGGCTAGGCTAGTAAGCTTTTTATCACCAACAGAGACCCTGAGACCAGTGTACATGTACATGAATTCATGAATCCCAAACCTGAATTGATGCCATGTTTGATCTTTAAGATTGACCTATATTTCCATATATTTCCCCATCATAGCGTCATTTTTTATCATTTTTTTGGGGACAACGAAACGATCGCCATCCGGACGAAACGATTCGTCCCGGTTCTCCCAGTAGCAGTCGTAGCGTGGATGCCAGCGATGATGGCACTTCTCGACCATCCACGAACGACCGCCTCCACCGTTTCCATGTGGATGGAGAGGCTCTCCTCATCGACTTGGGCCGTGACCAGCCGAACCGGACCCTCCGTTGGTACACCAAAGTGCTGCTTGGCTGAGCCAATAACGAACTAGTAACCTAGTACATTTCACCATTTTTTTTGGGAGGTATTTGGAGGTTGCAAGTACTTGGAGGTATGAGGTAGCCAAAACAGAGCAAAAAAAAACATCCATGCACGACTGTGTCTATGAATTTCCAAAATACCTAGTTATGATACGGCAAATATGTATGTACACATGTATAAATCTACATATCTAATTTGTATAGTTATATCAATTAATTAATCATATATATATATATGTATATCAGTTTGCAATGCCATGAAAATCAAACGCTCTCTCTTCCAGCGTCAAAGTCCCAGTTGGCGGAGCGATTCACGAGTTGTAAATGCTCCTAGGCTCGCGGAGTGGTATGGGTGATGGTTAACAATCAACAAATCATCCCAATAATAATGGTTAATAATGGTTAATCATGGTTAATAATGGTTAATAATGGTTAATAATGGTTAAATATGGTTAATAATGCTTAATAATGGTTAATAATAATGGTGGATCTAGCCATATGATCCATATGATGAATAATGGTTAATAATGGTTAATGATGGTTAATAATAAATACCGGTTGGTGGTATACTACTACCCCTCTGAAAAAATAGTACTCCGAACCGTTAAAGTCGACCAATTTAACAGAATTGTGTCAAATCTCATTGGGACGCCGTTGGATCAGGAAGTCAAATAAGTTGACCAAAAGCAAGGTCAACCCCAATGGGACGCCGATGTACGACAAACTCTGTTTTGGCAAGTTTTGCTGTGTGAAAGATGAGGAAACACCTTGTGGATGCAACTCCCAAAACATCTTCAAAGTGGTATTAAATACAACAAAAAACACTCGTCATATTGGGACGCCAGTGATTCACCACATGTAGATTTTACCTGTTGGATTCTGTAGGGACACGGTTAGCTGTTTCGAACGACGTCCGAACGACGTATCGAACGACGTCAAAGGGTATCAAAACCCAGACCTTAACAACTTTAACAACTCAGAGTAAGAGTCAGTCAGTTGGGATTGTTATGAAGCCAATATTTCCAAATTGTTATGACTATATTTCCAAAACCCATATTATTATGAACCCATATTAGTTAGTTTGGAACATTATTATGGACCCAATATTCAAAAATGTTCCGAATGTTCCAAACCACCAACCAGATGAAATGCATTTTGCGCGGCATATTTGGAGGAGGCCTTTAATAAGCGTTCACTATCCATTGGTTCCATCACTTCGAATCCATACCATATAATGTGGGTAAAACAATGCCATAAACCATCCCCCAGGAAAAACACCATTTTTATAGGTGCAACAAAAACCACGCCCAAATGGGTGCTTTATGTTTTATTGTTTTATCCACATTGATATCCTCTTGATCCATGTCCAGCTTGCCTAAGGGCCTAGCTGCAATCGCAAGTTCCAGCATCTTCGGCACCTCCATGGCAAGGTCTTCCATTTCCTCCCAGCAACTGGAAAGCCTATGTGGACGAGACAATCGTTAAAGAATGGCACCTTCCTCCACCTGTGCTCTCCTCATTGAATCAAGGAATATCATGGGGCGTCATGACTCCCACTGGTGCCTAATTTGTATGTAAACAACCCATGTAGCATTGTATGTATATTATACTTACATGTCCCCAAAGAAAATGACCTCAAAGTTGATGCGTATACCCTCTTCGAATCCAACGTTGTGTGCTGGTGGGAAAATCACCATGTTTAAGAGGTACTCACTAAATGGATCATCTGTCCAGTAATCAAACATAGTAATTGTGCGAAATCCCCAAACTCAATGGAGCTTTCTGGGAACATCACCGAACTAAATGGGGAGATTTTCCAGCACGCCATGTCTCTATGAAACCATAGGTGGATCATCCCAGTAGGTTAGTTCACCCTGCTAAGTTGTAAGTGGGATAAGTCGGGTGGATTTCTGGATTTCCACTGAAAAAAATCGGGCTATACAAGTTATATATAACCTACTTACTAAGAAAAGATGATCCAAGTACAATGAAATATGTTTCCCATAAAACACCATCTCTCATCCAGTATTACGCACCATTTACCAGCATATGACCACCATAAAATCCCACTTTTTACACCAGACCAGTGATACAACGGTCGATCTCATCACTGTCCTTCTTTGGCCAATAGGATTTCGAAGCCTCCGCGAAGGACCTCGACAGCAACGGAACATTTCGATTCCTGTCGAAAGCCTTCTCCACAATAAAACCGCGGGGGACTGATCTGATTATCCAAGCTCATCACCCGCAATCTAATACTGGTTGTTGGTTGACCTACCCCTCTGAAAAATGATGGAGTTCGTTGGGGTTATGGCATTCCCAACTGAATGGAAAGTCATAAAATTCATGTTCCAAACCACCAACCAGAATATAGTGCATAATATATATATATATATTAATATATATAATTATATATATATATATACATATATATATATATACACCCTCTGGTAAACTAACATAACTATGGAACGTCACATTCGGGTAAATCAACTATTTCTATGACCATTTTCAATAGCTATTTTGACATAACCAGAGGGTATATAGCACCCATGGTGACCTGTGAGGTCGCCCATGATTTCGCGACATGTGTTTTACCCAACATGTTTGATGCTTGAATAACTGGTTGGTGGTTGACCTACCCCTCTGAAAAATATGCTCGTCAGTTGGGATGATGAAATTCCCAATATATGGAAAAATAATCCAAATGTTCCAAACCACCAACCAAATAACCTTCTATTTGGGGATATTTTGGGTATTTCGAGGGTCTAAGCGCATATCTATGAGCTTGGCAAACTTGATTCTTTCAGCCCAATCATCCAAGGTCGCCTTCCAAAAAATAGCTGACTGTGTTCACTGGAACATTCGCAATTTTAAGATTGAGTGGTGTTTATATTGTTTTCTTTCATTTTTCCACCAAAAAACAAATCCCCTCAGAATCCACTTAGGCCCTCCAAATCCCTCAAAAATTGGCTAAAAGTCCCATGATTACCTAAATTATGGTGTAAAACAAGATGTTGAAAATGGCTTTTCATGGCTTTTCATTGGTTTTCCATGCTATAAACCATGGCAATTTTCCACATCCCATGGCGATGGCACCTCGACGCCTCAGGCTGCCCAGGTGAACGCCGCAGCAGGCGACCGAAGTCACGAGCCAAGGAGGAGAGCAGGGCGAAGGTGCCCCAGCCCGAGCGGGACACCTCGGAGGTTTCCGTAGAAATCTCCGTGAAAAACACCTGTGCGTCAATACCCATACAATGTGAGGCCCCCCAGTGATGTTAGTTGGTTTATAAGGCCCAGTAACTATAGTTATAAGATGTTATAAGTACCATAAACCATATAGTTATTGGAGTTATAAACCAAGTTGGCTATCTTGGGGGCCTCACATTGTAGGATCCATGTATGGTATATATGGTAACATGGATCCCATCAATATACCCCAGTCATGTCAGCATATATACCAGCACCATGGATCCTATGGGATATGTTGGATATGAGTTATGGAAAAGCTATGGGAAAACCATTCAAAGGGGATCAAAAGGCTGTTTTACCGTGTTCTACCATATAATTGAAGGAACTAGTACTGTACTGGAGGATATACATGCAAAACCTATGCACAACAACAGTGAAAATGACCTACAGAATGGGTTCATTGGGTCCAAAAAAAACGGCAAACAAATCCAAGCTGCTTGTGCCCATGACGCACCGGAGCCCCAAAGGAGTGCCTGGAACACTGAGAGTCCTGGCGTGGGCGTTGCCGGAAATTCGCTATGGGCAACGCTGAAAGGATGGAATGAACAGCTGTAACTGTCATGGTACCGGTATAGCTACCTACACCTTCCGTTTGTACCATTGAAAATGCTGTTTTAGCCCATGATTTTAGTTCTTATACCATTTGTTTGGGGTATTTTTCAGGGTCATTTGGTACCTACAAAAACTGGCGAATGGAACTTCGGACATCTTTGGATGGGCAAATCAAGGCCCAAGATCTGCCATGAAGCAAAAGTCCCAGCATCAACCAAGACCTTTCGGGATGGTTTGCCGATTTCAGACTGACAAGATGTGGTAAGTTTTGAATAGTTTTGCACCCAATAAACAAATAAACATGTTACCCTCTGGTTATTAAAAAATAACTATGGAAACAATCAATGGCCCATAGAAATAGATGATTTAAATTATGTTTTGCCTATCAAAAATGATGACGTTCCACTTCGCTATGTTAAATAACCAAAGGCGAAAACCACCCTGGTAGCAGCAACTCAGGCCCAAAGTTTGATGCTTCATTTTCGCACTTTTTCTATGAAAAATGGATATGTAGAAGGTATCCCTCATTTTCAGACACATCCACTTTCCAATGGCCATACCGTATAGGGTTTTTCCAATGGCCATGTCTGGACGCCTGAAATGACCCAAAAGCATCGGCCTAGTGGGCGGAAGAACAATGCCAACGGCTGAACCGCTTGCCTCCAGCAAGAGAAAACTGAAAGTTCACCCGGGATCAATGTTGATCCCTGGCCCCGGGGTTGTTTTTTTTCTTCATGGAGGTATTAGTTTAAGAGTGTGTAAAGGATATGGTTGAACGTCCTGCAAAATGGTATTCTCCATATTTGGTCATGGTTTGACGTCAAAATATTTTGCAAGCCATCTGTTAAGCGACTCCAAGTTGAACCTATTGATTTTGCTGGCTAAATCATGTAGGGTTATCCCTTACAATATCTTACATTGGTTATATGTATGCTCAAAAAGGTTCAGAGGGGTCTGAACAGGTCTGAACAATTGAAAAATAACATGTTTCCCCCCACCACATAAAACCAGGAACGTTGTTTGGGGTTCAGAGGGCTCTAAAAGTGCTATTAAAAAAAAAAAAAGTCAAAAAAACACACACAAAAAAATGAAAAATGCAGCGTGACCTTTGCAAAAGAGTAGATGTCCCCGCGGCCGCACAGAACATCTAGACGTTTTTTTGCAACACATGTACCCTCTGCAAATTTTGCAGGATGTCACATGACCCCTATTTTGCAAACTTATGGTAGGGGTGATATATATAATATAATATAATATATGTACACATACATGATAAATATATATATATATATATATATGTGTACAGTGTATATATATATATAATAAATGTACATATGTTACATATGTATGTATATATGGCTGACATATCATAATTCATTTTCCTGAAAATAATTGAAACGTGCGACCATCTGGGGATGATTCCCATATATAAACCATCACTCCAGCGACGTCACAGTGAAGTCAGTATAATTCATCCACTTATCTATCTATCTATCTATCTATCGATCTATCTATTGATCGATCGATCTATCTATTGTTCTATCTATCTATTGTTCTATCTATCGTATCCTATCCTATCCTGTCCTATCTATCCTATCCCATCTATCCCTATCTATCCATCTATCCATCTATCCATCTATCTATCTATCTATCCATCTATCCATCTTTCTATATTATATAAATACACATAATACTGTATAATTAACAGTATAAAAAGGCCATGCTGGGATGATTTCCAGATTGAATTGATCGGCGCGTGGTTTTCTGTCCCAGTTTCCACTGGAACCCAACCAATGTCATCCAGGGTGTTCTGGGGCATGACGGAATAGGGGTCCCATTTTTAAATTTACCCTAGACCCTCCAAGTACCATGGTGTTTTACCCCATCATTTTGATATTTGTTGTATAAGGTATACCATTTTTTGGGTGGTATTTGGAGGATCAAAGTATTCCTTAGTTACGTTTTTTTTTTGCCATCTTGATGGAAATCAATTCCGCTCAGCAGAGTGCGGAAAGCTCTGAGAATTTACCCATGCCCATTCAAGACACCGCTCCTTGATGTTTAGAACCTGTGTGAGCGTGTTGACTGTTTGTTCATTGTTGTTTACTGTAAAGGAGCATCTTGAGCCGCTTGAGCCCAAATATTGGCAAACTTGCTACTGGTATTACGACCTGTGATACTGGTTTAATGGGTTTGTCCGCAAATGGCCCCACCCCCCAAAATATGATGGTTCATCTTGCTTCCAAATGACCACTTAGGGGTATCTGGCATTTTCAAAACTGTTCCAAAACATTCACAATATTTCACAATATCATACTGCTAGTTACATACCCTGTCCTTCCCACTATATCTGTATATATATATATATAAACCTTGTACTCCTATGATATTCCCATAAAACGTGGTACCTTAGGGCTATCCCCACTTTAAGTACGGTAACTACATTTAAATATACGGACTTTTGAATGTACGAACAGGGATTTTAGACCAACTCCGGGAAGGTTTTCCCTGGCCCGCCCGGCCATTTACACATACGGAATCCAATTCACTTAAACATACAGTAACTATATTCAAATATACGAACTGGTATTTCATACTACCTCTGGGGCCTCGCGGTCTGGCCCGCCCTCCACATATTTAAATGTTGTTACCCTTTATTAATGTGGTAAGTGGTAAAGCCAATTTCGTGAACTATGCGCCAAATTACTATTTTCATGGGTGGTATGTATAACCCATCCCCAAACGGTAGGTCTATGAAAAAAATTGGCTTCCCCACATAAATGAAAACCATTTATGATGTTCTTAACCCATGTTCCCACATTACTGGGACTTTTCTAGATGGTATACTTGGTGGACCATCCCACGAATCGTAAGTAGTTTAGTTCGCTCTGGTTATGTTTGTGGGATAAGTTGGGTGGATTTAGACTTATAGTGGGGGTGAACCAATCTACTTAGTAATTAGGGTGATCCACCACCAAGTACAATGATATATATATATACACCATTAAAACACCATCTGATACTTGGTGGATCCCCCCATTTCTTAATCCAGTTCTTGCGTTGCGGCCCTCCTGTTCTCCATGCGTTGCGCAGCCAGCTGCGCCACTAGCAGTTCCATGGTCCAGCGTGCAGCGGAGCAGCTGTGCCCCTCCAAAAAGTCCTTAGTTTCATCAGCCAAAATGCTCGTTGAACCATCCCAAAAATAGTTTTCTAACCCATAGGATCCATGTATGCTATATATGGTAACATGGATCCCATCAATATACCCCAAATGTTAGCATATATACCAGCACCATGGATCCTATGGGATCTGGTTTTAAGCAATGAATAGTGTTTTCTTATGGGGATATATGTTGATATTGATTGGATCAACATGATATGCTACGGCTCAATTCACCTTGGTGCCCCCACAAGAAACGGTCCAACAAATGATAACCGAAACGACCCTTTTTTTGGTGCGGATATAACTCCATATTTACTCATCCTTCACCAAGAAATACTTGTTTCATGGTTGTTTTACTCTTGCGGATGGTGGAACGTATGAGCAACGAGCTATAATATATATATATACGTATATTATATTGGGATATCACCTTGAAAAAACGCAAACAGTTGGGAAACAGTGCGGAAGAAATTAAGTGGGCTTAAGCAACTTAGCAAGACTCCACCACCCAATAGTCTAGCCGCAGCGCCACCTCCAGTAATCAAAGCTGCCAATGTAAAACTACCAATTCTACAGTATATCTGAACAAAGAATATCAAGCAATACTCTGAAGATTCTGAAGATCAGATGGGAATATCATGGAGCTGGAATGTTAATGATCACATATCATCACCTTTAATTCCCAGACTAGGTCAACTCCAGCCAGTGAACCCTGAAGACCAGAGTGTACGTGTGCCCTTCGTATGCAATGGAAGGCAAGCCTGGGAGCCAGGCGCAGTCTTATTCAATATGGGGCCCCCCCAAGCGATGTTTGTTGGTTTATAATCATCATGAATACTATACTTATAAGATGTTATAAGATGCTATAAGATGTTATAAGATGTTATAAGATGTTATAATATGTTATAAGATGTTATAAGATGTTATAAGATGTGATAAGATGTTATAAGATGTGATAAGATGTTTTTTCATAATCAAAAACCATCGGCAAAAAATTGGAGTTCTGTTCGCCAACTTAGCCAACTATCGACTGGGGATCCAAAAAACTGTAGTATACTGGCTACGAGAATGATAGAGGTTTCAATGGGAAACTCACCGGTAAGCGAACTGACCATCACAGCCGAAGCGGAGTGGATATGACCAAATGTTCTAAGACTCTAACGGCAATTTAAGGGACATTTACACTTATCAAACACACACATATATATATATACAACGTGTTACTCAAAAAAATGACATCATAGATATATCAACAGGAAATAGTTTGGAAATTGGTCTTGGAATTTGGTTTACCTGCACAATCGTAAAGACGTTTCATTAAAGTTCGCAACTAGAGAATCATGACTATATATAACTAAAACCCGGCTACAAGAACTATTCATCAGTTACTGTTCGTTGTCTTGTTGGTAACATCATGCTAAAATCTTATTGCTTATGGGTTTACTTGGTCATGTATCTTCATTCGGATTTTTCTCATACCCCGGTTCTAATAGAAAGAATCACTGCTTTAGGGGTAAGATTTCCCGTTATTTTTTCCAGGTGAAATATCTCCGTGTTTTCCCATTGCCAGCTGCGAGCCATGATTGATTACCAATTGTTCTGAGCCTTTGTTTCAATCCCAGTCTGTACGTGTGCGTATGTCAAGAACCAATTTGTTATTATAATTATTGCAGTGATGGCCAAAAACAACCATAATGATGTATATGTAACCTATAGGATGCTATAGGATATCATTCCATTTATAACCATTAATTGGGCCATGACTGTGGCTAGTTCCCTTTTTTTGTGGCTTGAAAACAGATCCGTCGCATAACTTGCGCTGCCGCGTTTTGCCATACTCTAGGGCCGATTATATTCCATGCCAAAATAGCTGGGAAAATTTCATAAAATTGCAAAAGCCACATTCAAGTAAAATGTGAGTTTCATGATATTAGCCAAGCGCTGTTTTCTTCTGACATATGCATTGTCGACGGTACATGTTCCTGCCCCAACAAAAAATCCTTTGAGCACAAACAAATGAAATAACCCCCGAGTCTTTTACCAAAAAACGCTCAACAAGACTGTCAAACCATGGAAAACCGATGACACCCCTGGAGGACTTTCTCATTTTCTGCGAAAATCACCATATGTCTGGCTTTTAGGGTCCACCTTCCCAATGGGAATGCGAACTTCAGATTCAGGGAACTCCATCTTCCCCATCAGAAATACCTGATTCCAGGCTTCTTTAAGAAGAAAGGAAAAAAAACAAACATGTTGAGACGAAAAAAACAACTATGATTTTTGTTGCTTCCAGAATACGATGATTTTGTGCTATGCGATACCCGTTCTTAGTATGTGCGAGGATTTCTGAGTATGTTTTTTGTGAATGCGATGACACCTGTGGAGTGCGCAGGTCAGGCCGGGCCAGTACAAATGGCCAAAAATTTAATTCCCAAGCCCAGCCCAAACCTCGACAGACACACCAGATTTGTGTTGCTGTTTTAACACCATGCAACATTTGACTGGCCTAACCATTCACTTCACATTAAGCTGAAATAAAGTAACATACCAAAACCCAGGTCTGGAGTACGATGAACATTTGGGTATGCAAAGATTTTCTGAATATGGGAATGTTGCCTTTAGAAAAATGATTGAAATCATCTCCAAGCAGTCTACATAGGTTCATTTCTACATACTGTATAATACATATATATATAACTTATAATTATATAACATTATATATATATATACCATCTGGTAATTTAACATAGCTATTGAAAATGGCCATTTATAGTGAGTTTTCCCATTAAAAATTGTGATTTTTCACATGACAAAAACCCACCTTTTTCCGCACAACTGGCATGGCACCTGAGTTCTGTGAAAGTCGACCCACCAGACCGCGAAGTTCATGTATTGCTTCTCTATCCACCCTGACCGCCAAAAAAATCCCTGGTTGTTTTGGGTTTATTTGAAAAACAACCCCAGGCCCGAAAAAAACCCTCCAAATACCATGGAAAAATGATAAAAAAATTACTAAAACCCTCTAAAATGTTCAGTAAACTGATGAGAAAAGCATCACTTTTAAGGGTCCAAACGGAGGGTCTAGAACTATGTTTGGTGTCTTTTTTTGTTGCCATTAAATTCTGAGGAGAACGCCCATGAGAGAATCTGACTGTGGGATGAATAAATAACAAGAAATGTCGAAGTTCTTAGATCCTCCAAATAGCCCGAAACATGTTAAACGTACTTCAAACTATCAAATCAAAATGTGATTCATCCATGCCATTGGAAGAACTGAGCTTCTGATTTTGGTAAGGTGCTCCATCGACAATCAGTGTATTTGGGGGTGATGCTGCAATGGTACTGCAAATCTATCGAAGATGAATTGCTTGAGTAACAACTAAAATACATATGAACAAATTGGACGAATTTCCAAGCCTGACCCGAAATGGTGTGCATGTCTGGGATAATTCCACCTACTCAACCACATGATACCGAATGTTCTTTCCTTCTTTTAATGTGGCAGCGGTGAAGTCGCTGTAGTTGAGATAAATGCTTCGCCTTCAACTCACTAAAAATGGGACAGTCACAGTAAATGACTAAATGGAGGTTTCCTGAAATAGGGCTACCCCTGTTCATTATCCATTTATAGATGGATTTTCCCATGGAAATCAACCATCCATTTGGGGGTACCACCATGACATAGGAAACCTCCATATGTTAGTTTACGAAAGGGTAACCATGAATAACCATGAATAACCATGAATAACCATTATTAAACCACTATTAACCACTATCAAACCACTATTAACCACTTACAAATGACATTGGAAACCCCCAAATCACCAATTACAATGATAGGCTGCGCAGAAAGATAGGCTGATGACTGTGAAGCCTTGGAGGTTTTTCACTGCGCCCATAAAAAACACCACAGTCATACGAATCCTTTTTTCGGCCGGTTTTGGCCCCTTTTTAAGGGGTTCAAAACAGGAAAAATCACGTCAAATGATTCACGTTCACAATATATGATATAGAACAATAGATTATACACATAGTTCAATTACATGTCCAACAGGGTATAGATGTGAATATGTCAAACAGGCGATTGTCATAACTGACCAGACGTATAGACCTGAAGTTTCCTAGTGAGGGGCAAAACCAAAATAAACCTTCCCCCAAAGTCCCCCAAAACAGACCGTAATGTGGATGGTTGCGAAATCCTGCACCAGTTGATAGGTGGTAAACACACCATTTATAGGGTTTCAAGCATTCAAGGTGTGGTTTTGTTTGCTCCATCCACAGTATTGTTTGGTGGTCTAAATCTCTAAACCATACCCTCTGGTAAACTAACATAGCAATGGAAAATCACCATTTTTAATGGGAAAATCCACTATAAATGGCCATGTTCAATAGCTATGTTAGTTTACCAGAGGGTACCCATTTTGAGGGTTTTGTAACTCCAGCTTCTGGTGGAACGCTTGCATTGCTCTCAATCCTGGAGGCACACATCCGCGTTTCCAACGGCCCGTCAAAGAGCATAAAACAATTACCGGTGAAAACATGTAATTTCTTGGGTGAGCCCTGAAACGTTACATTTTACCTTATAATCTTGAACATTTTAGTAGTTCTTAGCATACTTTCGCCATTGTTTGGGTATGTGGATGGTCGGATGGTACAGTAATCTGTATAAATGGCAGTCAAGTGTGCTAAGTACACAACTGCTACAGATGCCAGAAGCATTCCCAAACATCTAAATTAGGCACATTCCAAATTAGCGCGCTGAATCAATTTACCCACTGTATATTATATATATATGTATGTATCTATGTGCATATATTATGTGTATATATAAATATGTATCTATGTGTATATCTTATGTATATTATATATATATTATATTGTACATATGCTGTATATATATATATATTTATATATATGTATATATGTATATATATATATATGTTCTATTCTATTCTATCAAATTATATTATATATTATATTATAATAATATATTGTATTATAGTATAGTATATTATATTATGTTATATTATATTGTAGTACACTATATTATATTGTGTTATACTATATTATGTTATATTATATTGTACTACATTGTATTATATATTATATTATATATTATATTTTATATTATATATTATATATTATATATTATACATTATATATTATATATTATATTATATTATATATTATATTATAATATATTATATTATGTTATATTATATAATATTATATATTATATTATATATTATAATATATATTATATTATATTATATTATATTATATTATATATTATATTATATTATATTATATATTATATTATATTATATATTATATATTATATTATATATTATATTATATATTATATTACATTATATTATATATTATATTATATATTATATTATATATTATATTATATATTATATTATATTATATATTATGTTATATATTATATTATATATTATATTAGAAATTATATTATAATATACATATATATATATATATTTATTATATCTATATATTCATAATTTGACATACAAAGTTGTACATGTTGATACAGCACTTGGCTAAGTGAATTTATGTTACAGCCCGGCGTTGAAATAACTTGGACCTACCCAGAAGGCCGCACCGGGCAACCATGTTGAAATTAACGGCACGTCATGGATTTTACCAATAAATCACACAGTATGATATTATCAGTAAAATTATATCATAGCATGTTACATAATAATACATTATATATATTCAAAATTATCACTGGTTCACCATGTGTCTTTAAAACATCAACCTATCTTGGCCCGCAAACAGTTCAAGACTTCACGTCATGTCAATGTGTCAATACAGTCAATACACAAAAAGCTGTGTTTTTCTGCTTTTTGACCATCACCGAATACTGTGGATGGTTACGAAATCCTGCACCACCTGGGATGATAGAAAGCCCAACAAAATCATGGTGATTTCGCTAGCCCATCCACCAGATATCATCACTTCAGTCGAAGGACTGGATCAGATTACGGCAACGCCAATGACCAATACCAACACGTCCAGTTGCGCGGCATCGTATGGCCGTCCAGGTCAGGAAGAAACGTAGCCTCCAGGTGCCATGAGGTCATTTGCCGAAATCGAGATGTCTGTCAAAGGTTGAATATTGGATGGAAAATGACCATTATGGAATGGAAACACTATCATCCAATATTTTTGGGTCAAGAATATGGTTGTTCATGACAATTAGAGGTCAGTTGTGTTTTTATCGTTTAGGATCCAGTCGTCAAACCAGCCATGGCCATACCACCTTTGGCTCAGCCGCAGATCGCTGAGTTGTTTTTTTCCGACGTCCATCCGGCATTGAATCCGTCTGAACTCAGCTAGTTGTATCATGTTGTATCAAATCATCATGCAGCCAAGTATTGTGTAAATAGTGTATGGTATGAACCTTTTGACAACTTATTGATATTCCCATTGTGTTCCCATTATATTCCCAAGTATTGTATCTATGTACCTTTTGATCTATAACCAACAAGATCAATCAGGGCACCACTGTGGCCAGCAAACTCCAAACAGCTCAACCAGCTGCGGCAAAACAGGTGATTCTTTCGAACATTCCCCGGCAAGAGACCCAAAGAACATGTAATGGAGCAAGAACATGTACCTAGACTCTCCAAGTACCCTTTAAAATGGTATTTTACCCAACAATCTTAGTACTGTTACGATTGTTCGAGGGTTTTTGGCGGGAATAGGTAGTTGCTTGCAAACTGAAACATATCTTTGCCAGCTTACCACACGAAATGACAAATGCTGGATGTCCAAAAACGCGGACAATCGCGGAACTTTGAAAGGATACCGTGTCATGGCTATGGATGATTGTCAAAAAAAATAGCATCTGGAAAACGCATCACAGATCATCACAGGAAAGCAGTGCACAAGGGATGAGTTCATGACTGCAAGTAATCAACAATTTCTGCACTTACGACCATGCAATAATATATATATATATATTATGTATATATACATATATCGAAAATCTGAGAAGCATGTTGCCAATCTATGCTCGCTTGGGGGCTCAGCTAATGATATATATATATATATACACACATGTACACATTTGGACAACTGATTCAAGTAGTACTCTAGATTCTACAGTGCATATACGTAGATATAATATTGTAGAATATTGTATCAATTACTTGAAGCATAATATTGTATCAATTATATAAATGAAACATGGTAACCCACCTGAAGCCCTGCAAGTGGGATCCCTCGAAAATTTGGGCATCTTTTTTCCGGTGACACTGCATGACTCCACCCATGCTTTGGAGTAGACTCATGCTTCAATGTAACCTCACCGCGCTCATCTCCCTTTCACCGGTGGTGAGTGACTAATCCTATCCTCCTAACAACCCTTCTTTGTCAGTGGCAGGACTAATTACATATGAGCCTCTAACTAGTGGCAGTTAGCGACTTAACGATGGTTTCTTTCCCCGAGGAAAAATGGGGCAAGCCCGATCCCTACGATGTACATCTCAGCATCCTTCATGCAGGGGAACTGTAGTCGCATTTTCTATTTCTGTATATTCATGTATATTCTGTGTAGATATGCACTATATTAACATGTCCATGTATGTGGATAAAACAAACACGCGACCATTTAGATCCATTTAGTATTGAAACCCATGGTTTTGGGGATCCCCTATTTTATGAAACCCTCATATACACATTATTGGCAGCATGTACATACAGCTCTACTGAAGCCCGGAATCAGATCGTTTTGCCCCCATGGCTGGAAAGGCATGCCCAACGAGCAAGACGTCCGTCTTTGGAGAAAAGATTAACGTCCATCCCAGACTCACGGATTCACAAACAAAAATGGATGTCTGGTTGGTGGTTTTAACCATCTTGAAACATATGAAAGTCAATGGGAAGGATTATCCCATATATTATGGAAAATGAAAAATGTTTGAAACCACCAACCAGATGTATACGGATTTATAAGGACTTGAGAAGGATTTATAAGAGACCAGGGATATAATTCTAAGGGACACCGAGGGTGTCATCAAACATAGATCGTTTCCTGAAGTTTCACCATCGTTGATGTCGCTGCAATAATCATCCAAACAAAGCACTATAATTATAATTATTACATAAAGTTTTGTTACTGATGGTTCCTTAGTGTTTTGCTTGTATCTCCATGTCTGTTTGGAAACATCATCATTCTATATCCACCTTATCTAAATTGATTCCTCCAATGTCGTCATTAATGGGTGCGGTGCTTATGTGGTAAATCCAATGCCATAGTCACCATCCCATTAACCAAAAAAGGGGATTTTGTTCATCCTAGTCATAGGGGTATACCCAACAGTAAACTTCTATGGAAATATGATTGGCTTTACCATGGTTTACCACATTATGATCATGTCTGTTTTTTTTTAATTCTGGACCATCGTTCCTCAACACTTTGTGGTGGTAAAGCATCCCTGCCTTGTTCTTCTATTGTTGGCCCATCCTGGTGTACCCCAACTGACAGAATTTTAAAATCCATATGATCTTGTGACAGCGGGCGTGTATAAAACGTATGAACATGGGAAACCTGATTCATCCCAATTCCATTGATCTGTGTGGATTGTACATGATTTTTGGACCATGTCACCATCACCGTGTCTCCTACACGGCGCTAGTTTCTAGGTGGCCGTGGCCCTCAGTTGTAGCTGGCCAGAGCAAGCGCTTCGCTGCCTGCCCATTTCTGGGCGAACCCACTGGGATTCAGTCCATGGGGGCCCAAGGATAGAAACACCCGGGGCGATTTAGTGAGAAGGGTGGGGCTTGTTGATAGCTACAGCCTGAAAAGGAGGTTTCAATGATACCAGTCGTTTTTTTTTTACTTCGTTTTACATAGTTTTACTGCCCCGAAAAGAATCTTCAGACCGACCCAATGTTCCTGATGTTCCTGGCTAACACTTAATCAAATCCCCATATCAAATCATTTCACATTCATCCTACAAGTCAAAAAAAACACTTGCCCAAAATCAGCATGACATATGGCTTTGACTGAAATCTAGAGTATCCCTTTCATTCAGTGCTTTAGAACCTCATCTAAAAACATCTTCCCCATAAAAATTGCGCCCAACATGTGGGGTGACCATCCCCCATTCGAGCGCCTTGGAGCCCCGGCGATTGGCGTACGGCTGATGAAACTCCTCCTAATCATAACTGGTTGGTGATTTTAACCATCTTGAAAAATATGCTCGTCAGTTGGGATGATTATTCCCAATATAGGGGAAAATAAAAAATGTTCCAAACCACCAATCAGATAATGTATATTAATGTATCATGATGTGTCATGAGGACAAAAGAAAACAAATGAAAACTGAACGTAAAATAACACATAAAACATAAGAACACATAAAACAAACTGAACATCGAATATATAGATTGTTGCAAAAAGACAAAGCAAGGCAAACAAGAACGAACAAATTGACAAAAAGAAAACTTGAAATGCGGGATGTCAAACCGCAAAAGAAGGAAGATCAAAGAAAAACTAATAAACAAAAAATGCAGACAATGATTTAGACACAAATTCCCTGGTTTGTCCTTTTCTGCAGATGTTCTCCGAGCTATGTGTTTGTCTCCCAGTTTGAGATGGGCGGAAACGAAAATCGTATAGCGGCTGAAGCGGGACTATCATGATTATCATGTCTGAGACACACCCACATGAAAACATGCAATAATCTAAATGTTGAATGCAAATGAAGACAGACATCCAAAAAGGGGATTTACCATTCACATCCATGCACCACATGAATTGCTGTGAGTTTCCCCGTGGCATCACAGGCGATGGAATCCATGAATACATGGACATCCGAGACCCATGGCCATAGAAAACAGGAAAACCCTTGATCCTGAGACTTAGGAACCTATGGCCATAGAAACTGTGGTTTAAATATGTTTAAATGAAAAAAAGAATGGAACTGAATGGAGGATTTTGCAGCAAACCACGCGATTTTCCAGCCCCTGCTGGCCATGAAATCCGTTGTTCCAGAGCTCCTCTGCGCTCTCGTAATCGGTCTCCTGAGAGCCCTGGGAATTGGGGCGTACCTCTGGGAGGATCCTTACAAATATGATATAACAAACCCCAAAAAAATAGAAAAGTCATTCATCACGATTTTTTATTAAGTTTTTACAGTACTTTGAATGTTTTACCTTTTGGGGCAGTTGTTATTGCGCTATATATACGTTTATATATAGAGTATATCTTGTTGAATTGTTTTGCAACCATGGTGAGTTCTTAGTGCAATGCTCCATGGTGACCATGGTAGGAACATGGACAAATGTTGTTTCACAGCATACCCTGAAATTGTACATTTGCACGTTCAAAAACATTGGTGTGTATACACACTATACACACGTATATATATAATATCATATACAAATAATATGTCATATATTTATATAAAATATATATAATATATAATATATATATATATATTTGATAAAATACTATAATATATATATAATGCAATATATATATATTATATTATGTACCAGCTTCTTCAATATATATATATTAGTATTTAATACAATATACCAGACAATTCCCTGTGACCTTGTTTGTGTTTTCTGCTAAGTGGCCTCTAGAAAGAGGTCAGTTAAGGAAAACGTAGACCGAGGTCAATTAAGGAAACGAACCAAAAAGTGGCTTACCAGTGACACGCAAGTGACACGCAGGTGACACGCAGACAGCCAATCCTTAAGTGACCTTTTCGAGGCTTAAGTGACCTTTTCAGGGTCCTAAGTGACCTCGGTTCATCCCACCTCGAAACCCCAGTGACACGCAAGTGACACGCAAGTGACACGCAAGTGACACGCAAGTGACACGCAAGTGACACGCAAGTGACACGCAAGTGACACGCAGAAATCATGTGATCAGCCAGGGAAAGAGGTCACTTAAGGATTCATGAAACGAGGTCACTTATGCATGATTGATCTTGTAAGTGACCGTTTGGCACTTTGGGTCTAAGTGGCTTCCACTAGAGGTCAGAAGTAACTGCCTGGTATATAAATATATATATATATACAAAACAATGTGTATATATATATAAATATTATATGTGTATATGGTTTCAATATATATATATATTCATATACAATGGATAATAGATAGATAGATAGATAGATAGATAGATAGATAGATAGATAGATAGATAGATAGATAGATAGATAGATAGATAGATAGACAAATAGATAGATAGATAGATATATATATATATTCAATGTCCGTTGTATTGCTGTATCACATAAAATCACAGCAGTTGCAAGTAAGTAAAAATCAAGGCAGCCTTGGGTACCATAAACTGGGACAAAAGTGGGACGTTTTCCTGGCTGGCCTGAATGTTTCTGCAACAAGTGTGTTTAAGTGTTATATGAAATACCCCTCCACCACAGTTATGGTCATTTATTAATTATAACTGGTTATAAATGGGATATAATCCGATTAACTATAGATATCAATGGGTTATAAATGGGTTATAATGGGTTATAATCCCATTAACCGTAGATATATAACTTCTATAAAACCATAGTTATTGAACTTATAAACCAACTTAGCTAACTATGGGGCACCACTTTGTATGAAATACGCCAGGTAATTGATTTTGTTTCCTCCATCAAAAATGAACTTCGCACTTCATGGATGGTTACACCTGCAAGAACATGTGGACCCATTCATACACATGGTTCCAATGGCTGAATGGCCCAGCAAAAACACAAAACAAGGTTCATGCTTTCTTTTACTATGGAAGCCATGGCCCATGGCCATCTCGTTGATTTACACTGCAATTTTGACCGTGGTTTCCAGTTCCCAGACTGTTGGTTTATTAAAAGGTACAGTAGTTACCATCCGCACGTCTGAGTTTGTTTTCTTTGTTTTTTTGGATGGTGATTTAATTTCAACAAAACCACCGAATTCATCAGACACGCCGCGCCTGTGCTGGTCGGCCAAAGGCATCTGGCATTTCGCAGAAAGCACAGATATAACATGGTTCAGTTATGTTTCTGTTCTATATATATATTATATGATATGATTATATAAGATATTTCTCAGCAGAAATTTATTTTGAAAACTTCTGAGTTATGGACGATGGTCATGGTCATAGTTATAGCATTCCCACAAACAGCATGTCAACCACATCATCATGTCAACAACCATCCATCATGTAGTGGTTGGGAAGTGTATAACAGTCCGGGAGCGTGTGGACGAACCCACTCCCCACTAACTACGAATCCGCTGAACATACTCTCCCTGTCCCAAGAGTGCCATATCATTTTTCGTCATACATATCCTGTATCCCGCATTGTCGGTCTAGTTACAGTGCATGAGACGCACCTGACCAGAGGACCACAAGCTACGAGTTGATTTATAACCCCCACTACCTTTAGGCGTGTCCCCTGCAACTCCCAATGTAAACAGGGGCCCGGAGGTTCAGGGCTTCTTCAGGGCTTCTCCATGGGGTTGAAAATATCAAGTAACAGCGCGGGCACGGGTCAAACAGTGGTGCTTATTTTTTTCCCATCAATCAGTCTGTGCATGTCATAGTACAAATTATATGTATTACATATATAAAGGGAAACTAAATGCACATCTAGTTGGTGCTACCCCTCTGAATAATATGACTTCGTCAGTTGGGATGATGAAATTCCCAAATGAATGGAAAGTCATAAAATTCCATGGTTCCAAACCACCAACCAGACATATTTTGGCGTCCCAAGCGTTTCTACATGTACCCCGCCTCGATAAGCAGCCTCCACCTCCGCATCACTCCCAAAGACTGGCCTCAGAGGCGGAAATGGGATTCAAAGCCATCGGTGAAAATCTGTGGGAATTTGTAGGGCTTTATATATATATATAATATGTTTATATATGTATATAGGGATATATATATATATATATATACGTATAAATATATATATAAGGGATTTATGAGGATTCATAAGGAGAACTAAGTAATTTGTAAGGATTGAGGAGGATTTATGAGGGACCAGTGATATGAATGGAACTATTTGTGTGTTTTCTTTACAAGACATACCATTTTTAGGTCATCAAACATGGCGGGCCGCTAGGGGAGCTCGCCATGAAGACCATGGGTTTTGGGGGGAGAAAGCTCTTTCAGATACCATTTGGAATAAACAACTCGTTTGAAGAGAGGTATCTACTTCCATGAAACAAAGGAAACAGAGGATATCTCAACCAACTCCCTTACAAGTGGATACAAGTGGGATGTTTCATGGGTTATTATAATCAAACCAGCTACTGTGCCTAGCCATGTAGCAACTTCCAAGATCAAAAAAGCCGTTAGCTACGTGAGAAGTGTATGGCTGATGGCCCCCAAACACACAGTGTCTCTGGATGTTAACATCGATGTGGAAAACCCATCATTTGTAGATCAATGTCCATCGGAAACCATGGGTTTTCGACATCTGTATATGTTTACCCAAGGGTAACCACAAACCCATAGATGACCCTCCGGTAAACGAACAGTTTGTCGAGGGAAAATCACCAATGTTGACAGGTAAATCAACGCACAAAATGGGCCATGTTCAATAGCTTCAAATGGAGGTTTCCTAAGTCATAGGGGTACCCCTGTTCATCATCCATTTTAGATTGGGATTTCCCATCATAAACCATCCATGTTGGGGTACCCCCATTCCAGGAAACCTCCATACGTTAGTTTACGAAAGGGTAACCATGAATAACCATGAATAACCATTATTAAACCACTATTAACCACTATCAAACCACTATTAACCACTATCAAACCACTATTAACCCACTATTAAACCACTATTGAACCACTATTAACCATCATTAAACCGAACCGCTATTAAAAAAAAAAACACACACTATGCCACTTTTAAACCACTATGTTAGTTTACCGGAGGGAAACTGCAAATTGGCAGGTTAAGAGGCTCCGCATTGGCAAAGAGGGTGCTCGGCGTGATGCCCGAATCCTCACGCTCTGCTGGCGCCCCAGCTGACATCGCTGGGGAAACAAAAGTTGTACCGACAAAGGATGAAACTTATACAGGATCTCATGGGAGACAGATTCCAGATTTCTTTCAGGATTTTTGTTTTAACGGATTTGTTTCAGGATTTATGAGGATTTGTAAGGGATATTGACAGAATATTCATGGATCCTTATTTTTTAATGGGAGAATCATCAGGGATACCCGATAGGGATCATCGAGATGTGGTGGGCTTTTCCAGCCATGGAGGACATAGGAGATATCCCAAAATCACTGGTTTTTCATAGGGTTTCTATGAAAATGGCGTACCGAATTCTATTGTTGTTTGAGTTGTATATCATTGTATATCATTGTATATCCTATTTTTGAGACCATGTCACCATTACCTGGGGTAGCACTGTAAACCCCCTAATGCATTGGTTAGTCATGATTTTCCCTCTATAAACATTGCCATTTCGGTGGTACAGCCAATGTCCACCTCCTTCACCAATTTACAAGGTCAGCGGCTGGCTTGAATGGTGGCTGTTACAAATACAATACAATTACAATACATTACGTACATGATACATGATCAATATATATATACACATTAGAGTTAATTGAACGTATAAAATGTATGATATAACAAACCCTAACCCAGCCTAGGAGACCTACTTTTAAGTCCCCACCAGCTCTACCCAGCAGCCTCACGATAAATGCCAGAAATGGTCTTGGCCACGATGTCATTTGACCTAGAGGAATTTGGGGACAAAATGTGATAACCGGACCACTCACCGTGTCTATCAGGTTGGGAAACTCCAGTCGTAGCTCCAACTGCCGGGGATTTTTTCATATCGCTCACCGCTCCCTCCAAGCCCACTGGATACAGATAAATCTGGATGAATTTTAATGTGAGAAATACCAGGTGATTTTCAGAGGCTTCAAATGGGGGTTTCCTAAGTCATAGGGCTACATCATCCATTTTAGATTGGGATTTTCCATAAAATAAACCAACCATTTGCGGCTACTCCCATGACATAGGGTTTCCTCCAAATGGATATTTCTCAGGGAATCCCCTGGTGAACTCACTCCGAGGTGTCATGATCGCCATAAGGAAAGTCCACGATTTATAGATCAGTTTCTAGGGAAAACCACAGGCTTCCCCTTATCAATGTCAATTTGATGGAGGGTATTTACTGCATGATTGTTTCAGTACATTTTGTTTTGCTGATAAAGCCAGCAATCAACTTTCAACAAACAGGGATGCAGAAAAAAATATGCAAATGCAAGACATACCCTCTGGTAAATTAACAGTTCCACCCTGAAAATAAACAATTTTGTCATTTAAACTCATCTTCCAACCCCTATTTGGCAGGGTCGTCATGTCACTGGAGGGTACAGTATGTATTCAGTTGGAAAAATTGATGTCACCAGTGACTTGGCATCAAACAATATCAGATGAGCCACACGATCTTCGAAGCAGGATAAAGGTGTTGAATCATGGCATTTCCATGTGTTTTTTTTTTAAATATACCCTCTGGTTATTTAACATAGCCATGGAAAATGGCCCATAGAGATAGATGGTTTACCTATTACTAGCATGGTGGATCTTTCCATGGCGAACTGTTAGTCATAACCAGATGGTAATGAGCACACAAGAATTTAAGTGATCATACTCATACCCAAAGCAAAAAAAACCTTCGAAAACCCAGTCCGTTCATCATCCCTGAGAGAATCTTTTCCGTTGAGTTTTTGAATCTTCCCACCTTTGGGGGACAAAGCCATGTACAAAATAACGGTACAACAACTGGTCTCCCGTTGGGATCCGGAAATCCCGATTTAGGCTGACCGGACTTCTGCCGGACCTGCACAACGTACTGGAGAATTTTTGGATGTGGCTGTATCCCAATGAAAAGAAAACATGTTGTGTTGTACTAAACTACCTTTCACCAAAGTTGAGTGAGTCTGTTTTAATTCATTGTTTAGCCAGTTTATTGAAATTCAATGTTGACTGGTTTTACATGTTGTACCGATTTCTCTGGGGCATTTTGAGGCAAAAAAAATGGTCCCTGCTGCTTCAACAAAGGCTAGTGAAGGTGCAGATGCTCCGGTGCCTATCTGATGATAAGTCCTCTGTGTGACATACCGAATATATCTAAGGTATATATATATATATAAATCGTATATAATATCATAAATACATACATATGAGCGATCGGCAAAACCTCAATTGAAAAATGCGATCTCGGGGCAAAGTTATCGTTTTTGGGACTTCACTATATCGTTTTACAGTATATCCTGATTGCATCATCCGCATCCCCTGGCAAACTGCATGCGGAAAGCCTTTTTACACCTCCACTTCGCGTCTTGGGCATCTTTGACTGCCCTGCGCTTTCTTTTCCAGCGCTTCAACTGTATGGTGGGTGTGGTGTGATACCTGCCAGCGCAACTGCAAATCACAGTTGCAACAAGCTTTGAATTCAGTTTGTTGGAGGAAACCCGGGTGAGCTCTCACAGCGACATGCTCCATGCCTTTCATTCACTCGCCAGCGTCTGCGCAGCAAACCATCGACCTGGTCCAACGCCTTTGCCTTGGCTATCTTCATCTAGGATAAAGATCGTCAAGCCGGACCTGCAGGTGCAGTTGTGCCCGAGATGAACCGGGATTGACTAAAGCAGTGGAGCGCTGCAAAAGAATATGCATAGCAGCGAAAAGATCGCAATGAGCAAGTGATAATATAAAACGGCAAAGGTCTCAAGAATCTTTTGGCATCTGGGCCATCCATCAGCGAAGGACATTTTGTCAAGAAATGGTTATCGTTTAGTTATCGTTTTCGTTATCGTTCAAAGGGGGAAACATTTTTGGGAAAATGGCATGAACCAAGGAAAGTTGGAAAGGATACCTGTTGTCATCCAGCTAGTTACCACATAACAATACGTGATTGGATACAAAACCGTTTGCAGTAATCAGAAATAAAGAAATTGGCCAGGATCAAGAGTGTCAGCATACTTTTGCACATCTTCCGTAGTGTGAGCTGGGCATGACGTGTACCCCACAACTGAGAGCCTAGATGATCTACATGCTTATAGAACAGGTATCCACCATCATGTCATGTACACAGCCCCTTCACTTCCCACAATGCTTTTACATATAATATGATTCCCAGGTTATCGTTTTTGGGACTTCACTATATCGTTTTACATATCAAGATGCATATTTTTACATACGAGAGCGCTCGAATACATACCTCCTACACGGAGAGTTTAGCCTTTTGCTCATATATATATATATATATGTATACATATTGCATATGTACGTGAGACACGTGTGTATGTGTAATATTGTATTATATATGTCACATGTTTCTGGTTTCTTTTGCGCTATCCATCTTTCGTGCGTAGTACGAGTGACAGCCACGTCTAATGAATCCAAGGAGAACTGATCTCATTCTTGTCCCAAGAATTACAGGGAAGGCCATGGGTTTTGACAATTAATTATGTCATTGCGGGCTTCATTTAACACAAAAAGACTGGAATCTGAATCTTTATGGATTCTTTTATAAAGGTAATACTTGGTCCACGTTCAAACCAAACAGAGGATTTAAATCTATGTATTTTATGTAGTTTCCAAAGTTATCACATATTGCCAATGAGAAATTAACAGTACAGTATAACTATATAATCTGGCTAAATTACATTGATTCACGATTTTCTTACAAATAAAAACAATCGGCCACAAATGTTCGATGATTCCCCGATTGCAATTCTCAGATTTTTCCAGTGACATCAGGTCCGTCCTGGATTTGCTTGGTTCGGAGCCGGAACCTCATGCGATCAAAGGCGATGATGATATGATTTAAATGGGATCCCTGAGACCCCAGGGAATGTAGCTATGCAGGTCTGTATGTAGGTATGAATAATGTACACATATATGGAGGTACCAATTTATGCAAATAGAAATACAATGTATATATATATATGTATAATGTGTATACTATATACATATAAGCATATACACATAAGTATATACACATAAGTATATATATATATATGTATGCTATATAAATGTATATACATGGGTTTCTCCTTGCAAGGGGGTTTGAAACATTCGTCAGAAGAAGGTAGCACCACCGGAATTGCCGGCGCTTCAGCCAATGACTAATCATAGCACTGGCCATAGCACATTCGATTAGTAAACACATGTAAACACCATGAAAACTAAAGCCAGTGCTATGACTAATGATTTTTCGATTCAACACCATTCGAACGGCTATAATGGCTATAGCACTGAAGCCAATGGGGCCAATGACTCATCATTTTCACCATGATCCTAAAGCCAGGAAAACTTCGTTTCCATCAGCTGCGGGTCAAAATGTAACCAAATTTGGATCAAGGATCAATCCTACCAGCATGATCAGCCCATGTCACTTTCAGTTTTTAGCCAACTGGGCCCACCAAACAAAGTTTTTTATCGATCTCACCGATTTTCGTTGCTGAACTGGGTCCATGTGAAAAAAAAACAAAGCCTTGATTTAGGCGTGCAACAAGTCCATATTTGGATCTGGAAAATATTAATCTGGAAAAATCAGGAAATCTGCAACAATTTCACCGGTGAACTGGTTCCTGTTCATTTCAATCTATCCTCTGGTTTGCACTAACAGTTTGCTCTGGAAAATCACCATGTTTAAATAGCTAATTCAACTATAAATAGGCAACTTTCTATAGCTACATGGAGGTTTCCTAAAGTAAGGGTACCCCCAAATCATCCATTCATAGATGGATTTTCCATCATAAACCATCCATGTTGGGGTACCCTCATTCCAGGAAACCTCCATATTGTTAGTTTACGGAGGGTAACCATGAATAACCATGAATAAACATGAATAACCATTATTAACCATTATTTAACCACTATTAAACCCGTTTAGCTATTTTAGTTTACTGGAGGCTCAAAATCTCTCGTTGATTATTACCCGTCCCACTTTTCCTCGTCTACGTCCAAGAGACTTGATCCAGAAGAAGAAGAAAATACCTCAGATATGGAGGTTTCAAACAAAAATGGGGCTATCCCCAAGCTCGCTGGTTAATTTCATGGAAAATCGGAAAATCCGATGGAATCTGGATGATCCATGGGGGAAAGAAACAATGAAAATGGTTCATTTGTGGTACCTGCATTTACAGAAACCTTATGCCACAAACAAATTCTTGCTGTGATGTGGTTACAACGTCATAAACCATCCCTAAGTTTGACATCAATGAATGGTATAAACGGTATACACCATCAAACATGTGGTTCAACAGATATAAGGTAGGATATGATGCAATGTAATTTAATGTAATTGGATTTAATAAAGTTGTAATGATGACCTAATGGGATATACAACCCAGAATATGATATGCGGATCCAAAAAATGGGTATATACCCAAACAAGACTATGTCAATTTATTTCATTAAAAAACATGTTGCCCTATGTTCATTACCATATAATATTATATAACATCTATATATATATTATATATAACTATATTTAAAATTATGTATATTATATATACTATATATATTGTATTATATATTATATATTAAATATATATATATATTATATTATATATATTATATATATTATATTATATATATATATATATTATATATTATATATTATATATTATATATATTATATATATTATATTATATATATATATTATATATTATATATATTATATATATTATATATATTATATATATTATATATATTATATATATTATATATATTATATATATTATATATATTATATATATATTATATATTATATATTATATATATTATATATTATATATATTATATTTATTATATATATAATATATATTATATATATTATATATATTATATATATTATACTTTATATATATTATACATATTATATATTATATATATTATATATATATTCTATATATATATTATACTTTATATATATTATATTATATATATATTAAATAATATTAAATAATATTATATATATTATATATATATTATATATTATATATTATATATATTATATATTATATATATTATATTTATTATATATATAATATATATTATATATATTATATATATTATATATATTATACTTTATATATATTATACATATTATATATTATATATATTATATATATATATATTCTATATATATATTATACTTTATATATATTATATTATATATATATATATTATCCTACATACAATTTATTGCATTTATATTACATCATATTGTATATATTATATATTTTATAGATATTATATATTTTACAGATATTATATATAATATGTAAACTATATTATAATCATAGTATATCATAGTATATTATATATATATCGATCTACAGTATTATATGCTATATATATATATTATATTGTATTTAGTTTGTATCACATTAAATATATTATATAGATATTACACCATATTATATATTATATTTTACATAGAGATATTATATATATATATATTATAATAAAATATATAATATAGTTATATTACATAGAGATATATTGCATACATATTATATTATATTATACTATATTATATTATATTATGATATTATATATATATCATTATTATATTATATATATATATATGTATTATGATATTATATATGTATAGCATTATTATTATGTATATTGTATTATACATATATATATATAATCATATATATATATTATCACATATATATATATTATCATATATATATATATTATTAAATAGGTATTAAATAGATATTCTATAGATCATATATATATAAACTATATTATGTTCTATTATATTGTATTAAATCATATTTGAGGTATTATATTATATTATATTACATTATATATATAATATTAGATATAGCATATCATTTA
Source organism: Cladocopium goreaui (assembly GCA_947184155.2). Classification (NCBI taxonomy): domain Eukaryota; class Dinophyceae; order Suessiales; family Symbiodiniaceae; genus Cladocopium; species Cladocopium goreaui. Next base: position 539,209 of record CAMXCT020000602.1, on the reverse strand, counting down.
TAAACAGTATATATAATTATATATAAACAATCAATGTCAGACACACCCATGTGGGCGAAGAGGCAGGACTTGCTCAGCAAAAACTATGGAGAGTTGACCAACAGATAGTAGGGTTTGTCCAAACTGGGGGATACCTGCGATACCACAAAATAGCAACTGTTGATTGGAGACAACTCTGAAAAATATTAGTCAGATTGGATCATCATCCCAACTATTGGGGAAAATAATAAATGTTCCAAACCACCAACCGGGCAACTGTTGATAGGAGACTGAGGTACGGTCGACAATCAGATTTTTGGGTACAGCTTGTTTTTCAATCAAAGTCAGGCATGAGACAAAGGAGAAGACTTGACCGAAAATGGTCTGACTGGTCACCAACAAAAAGTTGAGATATCAGAAATAAAAAATCAATTTGTTCTTACGGGGGAAACAACTGTGATATAATTAACTGGAAAAATTGGAACATGTAATTGGCACATAACGCATCACCAGCTTGATGTGATATTTTTTGTTTGTCTGAAAATGGGGAACTTAACCCGGCAATTTTACAAGGGAAACGATAAACCTGGCTGAGTTTAGGGGTACCTCAACCAGCAACAAAACCTGGGACTTCACGGCCGAAGCACAGGAATATCAGCGGCCGAAATTCTGCTACTCCCCACAATTATGCTGAAGTAAAGCCAAGCAAGATGCATTTGAAAAAAAGGAACAAGACATGGATTGCTGTGCTTGGAGTATCTCGGAGTACAGGGGTCCAGGCTGCTACTATCCCAATCGTATCCAATAATCACTTTGGAACCGGCCATCAGATTCCTTCGTTCCAAGTGGCATCCCAAAGCACAAGAGCCCAAGATGCCGCTGTAGCTTCGCCTCAATCTGAAAAGAAACTCCAAGGACCCGCAATTTGTTGTTGGTCGTTCCAGAACAGATTCGAAATGAATCAATGCATGTTGTGTAGTACATCCAGATTATGTAACGCCATATAATATATTATATAATCATATACAATATATGATATATAATATTGTATATACAATTTATATGTGTATATATATACATATATACATATATATATATACATTTAAATATATATATATATATATTAATATACATCGTACATCATACAATTGTTGGGGCCGTCTTAAGTAATCCAAATAGCACTTAAGTGGATAATTGGAAACCTTGCCAGCAAGGTGCAGCTTGTGGAATCTTCACCGTTCTTGCTACATTTGGTGGGTCAATTTCGGTCGGTTCACTAACCCATGGACTGGTCATTTCGGGTAAAAACAATCCCTTTTTATGCCATTCCTGGTCCGTTATGATCCAGAATTCACAACTAATTCATTTCAAATCTCAAGTTTATTATTTCAATCCTCCAAATAATAGATATGTTATATAACATCATATTATAATATAACAATAGATTGTGAATAACCCCCAGATTTTTTCGTGATGCTGTTTGATAACCCATTCATCCCGTCAAGACTGGGCTGAATCTTCCCACTGTTGGGAGGTCGCTGTCGCTTCAAACCCCGGAGACTCTGAACAAAGAAAAATGTGAAAACTGATCAGGGCCGATCAGTATGGGGATATGGGGGTGTCTGGAAAATATGGGAATTAGATACATATATATATATACCCTCTGGTAAATTAACAGTTCGACCCTGGCAGTCATCGGGGTTGGAAGATTAATTTCCATTAAAACTAGGCTATTTTCAGGGTCCAACTGTTAATTTACCAGAGGGTATATATCAATGAAATCCACTGGTTGATCAATGTTCACATCTATTTTTATCATCAAAAATCCCATCTGAATTCCCTATTTTCACATTGCCTCGACTCTGAGATTCCCGAGCCACATCCAGGGCGTCTCAGGGTAATTGGCCTTTCATGTGTTTGGAAAACCACTAGCTTCGAAAAGCTCACTCCTAACCATGGATTGCTTAAGGAACCACCAAAAAATACTGTAAAACATATTCCCTATAGATTACCCAAGTAGTGGATTTCCCATGTTTTGCCAATTTGCCTGCTCGAAAGGGTCTCTACCCTTGCTGATTTTCCATGGAAAAAAACAACAATTCATCTTCAGCAAATCCAAGTAACCACTTGTGAAGTGGCGGATCCAAAAATCATTCAATAATAAATCACCATTTTGATTCAATAATAAATCACCATCATTCAATAATAATAATAAATGGTGATTCAATAATAAACAATCCCCAAAATCACCATTTTGATGGGTGCGATGATGTGCTATGCCAGCTATGCTCAGACCCAAATGCTGGGTTTATGCCCACATGATGTGAATTTATGTCATGTTCCTTGTGCTTGGTCACCCGTGCCAGTGTTTTCTCAGACAAAAACTGGTTGGTGATTGACCTACCCCTCTGGAAAATGATGGAGTTCGTCAGTTGGGATTATGAAAATTCCCAATATATGGAAAATAAAAAACTGTTCCAAACCACCAATCAGTGCAGTTATCAGGCTTTGAAATGGCGTCCAAAGTGTTGATGTTTCAGCCATGTTCACCGTAAAGACAAAATGTGTCACATTGAGGGTCTTTAATTCGATGGCTTCCAAAATGAGGAAACATGTTGAACATGTTTCAATTGAAATTGGATCAAACATGCCTAGTTCTCTGAAGATTTTTAAAACATGTGTGATAATAGTGTGATTTTGTTGGTATGATAATTCCGGTTCAGCGGGCAAAACAAATGAATCATGTAAGAAGAAATGGAGGTTTCCTAAAATAGGGGTACTCCTAATTCATCCATTTTAGAATTTTCCATTATAAACCATCCAGCTATTGGTGTATCCCCATTCTAGGAAACCCTCAAGACAAGACAATGCAAGAACTGCAGTAGTCATCACTAATCTCCCCCGAAGTCGGGGCACTGCTTGATCAAACATCAGCACTCCACGACATGCAGCAGCTCTTAAAAACCCCTTTCAACTGAGCTAGTTTCATCATGTTTTATCTATGTAATGTGGGTAAAACAATAATAAACCATCCCCAGTCATCACCATTTCTATAGGTGCTATGTGTAAACCATTTCCAGGAAAATGGGTGGTAAAAATGACATTGTTTTACCCACATTATATTGATCTACCCTCTGGTAAACTAACATATATAGCTATGGAAAATCACCATTTTCAATGGGAAAATCCACTATAAATGGTCATTTTCAATAGCTATGTTAAATTACCAAAGGGTATGTCATGCATTGTGGTAATCACAATCCTCCCCCCTATAGATTCAGATTCCAGATGCTCAACTCACGACAACGACTCAGCGACCATCCCCGATGGTCGCCTTGTAGTACAAGCCCAGCAAGACACAGCAAACCAATACAGAGCTCAACATTCCGCACCTTGCCACTCAACATCACGGCCAAAAATCAACACATGTAGGTGTCCTAACATGGAGGTACCCCAAGTCACCATGGTTGTTTCAATACTGAAATGGTCATCCAAAAAAACGACTGGATGATTTGGGCTAGCCCTGCCTATAACTTTGGAAGCTTCCAAATATCAACGGATTGAGTCGCAGATTCTTTACAACATCACGGCTGCGGGGCTCAGCATTGGGGATCTTTTACATGACCAAACAGTGGTGAACACTCGCTGACTTCCGCCTTTAAGTCAAAATGAAGAAACACATAATGATTAACAATCCTGCTAGCACCTGATTTGGATTATATAGTAACCCCGGGGAAAGAAAAACAAAACATAGACATGTAATTTACCATTGTGTTGATGTACCGCCAGCACCTGATTTTGGATTATATAGTAACATGTAATAACCTAACAAATACAAACGTATTACGAGTATTCCCACTACTCCATCATTGGTAAACCCAGTGTTATTATGGGGTTATTAGCTACTACCATAGGATGATGATGATGATGATGATGATGGTGATGATGATGATGATGATGGTGATGGTGATGGTGATGGTGATGGTGATGATGATGATGATGATGATGATGAAGATGAAGGTAGTACCCGTTGATGACTATGACTATATCAAGAGTTACTATTTGCATTATTTTCCACCATTCCCACCATTCCCAAGGAGCCATGTTCCTTCTCCGGTTTACGAAACACGAAGGGCACCGAGGGCCAGGCCAGAGAAACAACTGCGCAATGGGGTAGAGAAAATGGTAGTAATTCACCTCACATGTGGAGGTGGATGGAAAATGGTTTGTTTGTTTTTTTTTCTGGGACCTGGGAGAAACTGAGGATCACAACCCAAAAAAACAACAATGATAGTAATCCTGGTATTACTATCATTGCTACTAGCAGTTTGCATATATCACTCCATTTACAATGATATTTTCTGATGTGAAAAAACTGCTGGGATCACAAGCACAGTGCAGGTCAGTAGGTCAGTTGTGTCGCTCAGGTGGATCCCTTACCGTCCAACCAGACAACAGGAGGACGAGTCACGAGGCAACCCGGGAGCATGTCAAAGACAAATCGAAGAGATGTTGTGTGTATACTGTGTATATATATATATATAATAATAGTACTATATATAATGTATAGAAAATGGATGGAAAAATGATATATAATATTAACTATATTATGTATACATATATATATATGCAAAGTACTAGTAGCAGCAATGATAGTAATACCGATAGGCAATTCAGCTGAAATATGCTGACATGTTCGGCTATATTGGGATAATTCCCCGTATATAAACCATCATTCCAGTGAGGTCGCAGTGAGGTCGTTGTAAATTACCTAGACAATATATAATATGGCATTTCATTCACAGCCCTGTACTCTCATTTACTCATTGGTTGTGAAACATGTTGGGTTACCGCTGGTTGTATCTGTTTACCACTCTATGTTCATCAGCCAGCTCGCAAAAAAAAAAAAAAACATGGTTCATCTGGTTGGTGGTTTCAACCCCTCTGAAAAATATGAGTTCGTCAGTTGGGAATATGAACAGTTGGGAATATGAAATTCCCAATATATGGAAAACTAATCCAAATGTTCCAAACCACCAACCAGACATGTTTTTTTCCATTTGAAAATCCATTTGCAAAGGCCCATTCTACTGGTTAAACCATCCAGCCATTCACTGCGGCGATACTGCGACCTTCTGCAACAAGCCTTCAGCCAGCAACCGAACCTGGCGCATCACGGCGAATGATAGATACACAATGGTGAATACTCGCTAACAGTAGTGATGATAAATGGTGAATAATGGTAAATACAGTAATAGTGATGAAAACATGTGAATAATTGTGAATAATGGTAGATAATAGCGATGAACAATTGTGAATAATGGTAAATAATAGCGATGAGCACATGTGAATAATTATGAATGATGGTGAATAATAGCGATGAACACTTGTGAATAATGGCAAACAATAGTAATGAATAATGGTGAACAATGGCTAATGATAGTGATGAATAATGGTGAATACTAGTGATGAATAATGGTGAATAATGGCTAACAACAATAGTGATGGATAAAGGTGAATAATGGCTAACAATAGTGATGAGTAAGGGATTTATTCTACACACAATGGACACAGCAATGGATTGGTTGAAGGGAAGATCTTAACAGACAAACCATGTGTGTGTTTTTACCATCAAATATAGGGGGTTCCTGCAGGTTTTCACTTGAACCAATGCTAGTTCAAACCTTCCTACCTGGTGGCGGCAATTTACCCACTCCAAGAGATAGCTTTTAGAAAAAGAACCCGCCTACGAATGAAGATGCGAATGCAATGCTAGTCTTGGATAGCTTGCAAATTATGGGAGAACATTGCCATGTATTGTCATTGAATTCATTTCAAATCGCCTCCAATTAGGTGCTTGTTTGAAAACAGGCTGTGGCCGACCGAAGCTGCCAATCGGTAGAGAAGTGTCTCAAGCTATTTTTTTTTATGGTCACATGTCACGCATAAAGTGTGCTTCACGTGTCGCTGCGCAAAACCTTGCGAAAGCTGCGAACAGATTGTTGGTCATGACCCAAACCACCACGTTTGGTAAACCCACCTGAAGGTGATGTGCATGGGGCTGTAACAAATGGAAAATATCGATGAATTTTCCATATTGATTTATACCATTTTTTCACCATGAGGTTTCTTTTGGTGACATTACATGTTTCACCTTTTTTTGCCATTCATCCAGTGCCTCATCTTCAGCAATGTGACCCACGTTCTCTTCAAAAAAGAGCGCTTCAAAATTGCTCAATTGACGCCTGGCAGATGCATTGCTGATCTATGGAACTGATCTACTCGTGGAATTCGACCGGCTAGACAAAGCCAGAGGATCCAAGAGGGAACACTGGTACAATGTGGGCCCCCCAGTCAGTTGCTTTATAATCCCCAGTAACTAGTTCGTTATAAGTACCATAAACTATAGTGAAATTGGAGTTATGTTCACCAACTTAGCTATCGTTTGGAGGCCCCACTTTGTAGCTGACGGTTCCCAAATCTCCGACACAGGTTCAAGTTGCAGAAGCCTAGTGCTCTGAATTCTTTCCCCAGCAAACTTGGATTTGCATGAGCCAAATACAAATAGGACGTGTTCCGAATTCCTCAATGCTGGAATGACCGGAAGGAAGAGAAACAATCGTATGCAAATACATAGTGTATATATATATATATAAATATAACTATTGTATATTGTTTATATATGTTTATATGTTATAAAGTTAAATTCAATGTATCTAAATCCGATGTTAATGTATTTGGGTGTGGAGACGGTAGTTATGTTCAATGTATATATAAATATATATATATGGTAGGAGACGGTAGTTATTTTGGTTGTGGTGGGTAATGGGTCTACCTAGTGGGCTTATCACGGACCCAAATACATTAATATTGGAATTAGATACCTTGAATATAACTTTATATATGTTGTATATGTACATAGTATATATATATATATGCAAAATGTATAAAAATGTCTAGTCAAATGTTGTTTATGTTGGTAGCTGAGGTAAATGTTCTTTTTGCAGAAGTTGTTTCCAGGCTCGTGGTGGGTACTGTACACACCAAACTCTGGATGAAGTACTGGACGACAAAATACTGGCAGTCTAATCTGGCACTTAGAGATCCATTTACCTATATTAATATCTCAATATTTGGATATATATATATAATCTATCTATTATGTTAATATATGTAAATATATATATAAACATATATCAATGTATATCAACAAATATTAAAAACCTGATGTTAATATGTTTATATATATATTAATCTTTTGTTAATATATGTTAATATATGTTTATATGTTAATATATGTTAATATATGTTAATATATGTTAATATATGTTAATATATGTTAATATATGTTAATATATGTTAATATATGTTAATATATGTTAATATATGTTAATATATGTTAATATATGTTAATATATGTTAATATATGTAATATATGATATATGTAATATATGTTAATATATGTTAATATATGTTAATATATGTTAATATATGTTTATATTTAATATATATATAATATGTGTATATATATATATATATATATATATATATTAATCTTATGTTAACATATGTTAATATATGTTAATATATATATATAAAAAACATATATCACTATGTAAATATAAAGTAATTTTATGTTAATATATTCTATATATATAAACATCTATCAATATATATATATAAATCTTATGTAATATATATATATATATTTATATTTATTTATATTTATATATTTTTTGTTAAAACCATATATATATATATATTAATATTATGTTAATATATATATATATATGTTAATTTAAATTTATTAACATATATATCAATATATATATATATATATTATGCTAATATATGTTTATATATATAAACATATATCAATATTAATATATATATATATATTAATCTTATGTTAATATATGTTAATATAGATAAACATATATCAATATACATATATATATACACATATCAACTCACCTCCATTGATGTTGTTCCCCACCTGCCAGGTGAGGGTTGTTAGATTTTATGTCAGTTGCCTGCTCCTCCTCTCCTCTCCTCTCCTCATCTCCTCTCCTCCTCCTCCTCCTCGTCCTCCTCCTCGTCGTCCTCCTCGTCCTCCTCGTCCAACTGCGACCCGCGATCCACAGTGTTCTCTGTCGGACCTCAACCACGACCATCCATGCTCAGTGTTCCCTGCCGGACCTCAACCACGACCATCCACGTCCAGTGTGCCCTGCCGGACCTCAACCACGACCATCCACGCCAGTGTTCCCTGCCGGACCTCAACCACGACCATCCCCGCCCAGTGTTCCCTGCCGGACCTCAACCACGACCATCCACGCCCAGTGTTCCCTGCCGGACCTCAACCACGGCCATCCACGCCCAGTGTTCCCTGCCGGACCTCAACCACGACCATCCACGCCCAGTGTTCCCTGCCGGACCTCAACCGCGAGTATCCACGCCAAGTGTTCCCTGCCGGACCTCATGTAGGAAGATATGGGACAAAGAATGTGCAGAAGAAAGTTAGAAAGAATGTCAGAAGATATGTCAGAATATATGCCAGAAGATATGCCAGATAGAATGCCAGATAATATGCCAGAAGATATGCAAGATAGAATGCCAGATAGAATGCCAGAAGATTTGCCAGATAGAATGCCAGAAAATATGCCAGAAGATATGCCAGATAGATATGCCAGAAGATATGCCAGAAGATATGCCAGAAGATATGCCAGAAGATATGTCAGAATATATGCCAGAAGATATGTCAGATAGAATGCCAGAAGATATGTCAGAATATATGCCAGAAGATATGCCAGATTGAATGCCAGATTGAATGCCAGAAGATATGTCAGATAGAGTGCCAGAAGATATGCCAGATAGAATGCCAGAAGATTTGCCAGATAGAATGCCAGAAGATATGCCAGAAGATATGCCAGATCATATGCCAGAAGATATGCCAGATAGAATGCCAAATGGAATGTCAGAAGATATGTCAGATAGAATGCCAGAAGATTTGCCAGTAAGAAAATGTATAAATGTCATGGTGGGGATCACACGAAGTAAAGTAATTTTTTCCTGTCAAACATTGGGAGTTCACCATTCTGGCTGTAGCGGCCGGTCCGGTCCCATAAGGGTCCCAGAAGGCTCCCCTGAGGATCAAACTTCACACCACCCTTGACCTTGGCTGGTTGGTGGTTGATAATAACGGTTAATAATGGTTAATGATTGTTAATAATGGTTAATGATGGTTAATAATAAATACTGGTTGGTGGTTGACCTACCCCTCTGAAAAATATGATGGAGTGAAAGTCAGTTGGGATGATGACATTCCCAATATGATGGGAAAGTCATAAAAATCTTCCAAAGCACCAACCAGAAAATTCATCGATGGTGAAGCGTCCCTGAAGGGTTTAGGGGGGTTCCTTGAGGGTGACCAAGTGCCATCTTGTTTGATTTTTCAAAAAAAAAACTCGAAGTCTCTGGAAGTCTAGTCGAAAGAGTCTAAGGGTATGGCCACAATACCCATAGGATCCATGTATGGTATATATGCTAACATTTGGGGTATACTGATGGTAAATGTTACCATATATAGCATACATGGATCCTATGGGTTATGCCACGGTCCAAAAAAAAATGAAGCGTGGAACATCGTGGAACCACGGCATGACCAGTGGTATCCAGTGGTCATATTGGGAATCCTCACGAATCATGACAGCCATCGCACGAATGTTCTTTAGCAACCAACTAAACATAAAAACAGTAAACTATCCTACTAGTTACCTTTGTCAGTTCTTACTCAATTCCATTTTTCACCATAATTCCATATAGTTTCCTATACCCTCTGGTAAACGTTTACAGTTGCGAACTTGAAAATGGGCCAGTCGAAATAGTTGATTTACCCATGAATAGCATGTGATTTCGCATAATTTTTTCAATGTTTACCAGAGACTTTCCCTGGTTTTCCACCATGGTGAAATCCCCATGGGTTTTCCACCGAGCGGCCGCTTCGCGAATGCCCTTCACGAATCCCTTATCCTTACGCGCCTCGGGCGAGGAATATCAATCCCCAATACCCTCTGGTTATGTCAAAATAACTATAGAAAATGACCATTTACAGTGAGTTTTCCCAATAAAAATTGTGATCTTCCATAGTTATGTTAGTTTATCAGAGGGTAGCTGGTTGGTTTACTTCATGGAAAATCCCAATCTAATAGCTGGATGATGATTCCCCCTATGACTTGGTGGTTTCATGTGGTTTCCGAAAATCTGATGGATATCTGGATATCCGTTTTATGGTGTCGACGTAGAAATGGGGGTTTCCGTTGTCATAGGGCCATAGGGGTGCCCCGAATCATCCGGCTGCCATGACCATGACTTCGTATTGAAACCCATGACGACTGGGGCACCCCCATGACTTAGGAAACCACCAAATGGGGAATCATCCCCAAATGGCCGCAAAGGTTTCAACTATTTTCAGGTTAATGTTTGTGATTCAGTATAATTCAGGCAAGGATCGTGAATGTTGATGTTGATAATGATTATGGGATGGATTGACGCTTCGCAACACTGGACTATAATATATGGGTGCGAGTCAACAATCGGGTATGGATCGCTCCACGGTGATCCGTACTATGGATCGGGAGTGCTTACATAAGGTGCCTGATCCGTACCCTTTCGTAAGAGCTTATCATAGCATACAAACTGTGCTGATACTCCTGCTATCTCCTACTTGCTACTACTTCTCGTCCTGCTACTGTTGCTGCTAAAACTGTTGCCGCTAGTAGAGGGAGCAGTAAAAATAACCAGCACCAGCAGCAGTAGTGGCAATAGAAGGAGAAGATGCAGTAGCAGTAGAAATAGCAGTAGCAGTACCAGTAGTACTAGTAAAAGTAAAAGTCAAAATAGTACTAGTAATCCAATGGTAGTAGCAGCAGCAGCTGCAGTAGTACTAGGAGTAGTAGGAGGAGTAGGAGTAGGGGTAGGAATGCCAGCAGCAGCAGCAGCAGCAGCAGGAGGAGCAGGAGGAGGAGGAGTAGTAGTAGTAGAAGAAGAAGTAGAAGCAGCAGCAGTAGAAGTAGTAATAGAATCGGACTTTCATATTGGCATTTGTTGTGGCGTGACTGGGTTCGGGTATGGATCGGGTATGGAACGGGTATGGATCGGGGTATGGATCGGGACACGCAATCTAGGCCGGCTTTCCCGCTATGGCTGTGAAGGAAGAGAGCGGGGTATTTCTAGTCTAGTCTAGTTCTACACGTGCCAGGCAAAGCAGAAATAGAAGGAGTTGCAATCATAGCGCCACTAGAAGTACAAGAAGCACCTAGTGGAACTAGAACCAGTCTTCCTAGCCTCCAAGGTGCACTTGCAATATTGCTAGTAGCTAGTCAACTAGTTGCATTTGTCCAACTACCAGAAGCACACGGAGGAAGTGGTGCTGGTTTGCGCAGTGATTTTGAAATCGATTTTTTAGGATTTAGGGTTTTAATTTTGGGTGTATGGTTTCAGGTTTTAGGGTTTTAGGGTTTTAGGGTTTAGGGTTTTAGGGTTTGTTGTTTTGGAAAGTAAAAAACTCAAACCTTACGCAGGGATTTGAGCATGTCAAAGGATATGCGGGATTCGCCGCGTGCAAACCTAGGGTTTGTAGCGAACATGTACTGTTCTTACTGCCATACTGTCGGATAAGCCCTTGTTTAATGGGATTTCCCATGGATTATGATTGCCCCCAATCAATCTTGGATAGTATAAGCAGGTGCAACCCCCGAACTAATCGTCTACCAACCGGTGTGTCTGAGCCACAGCCCAATGACATCTGTTCAGCTTGGGAGAAGAGGGGCCCCACATTGTGTTATCAGCGGGCAATTGCCTTAATTCTGACGGAGTTCTTACATAATAAGATTTTCTGAAAAGCATTCTGAATAGCAAACAGAAAACAACAGGCATTTTCCTTCATAAAGAGGGGTATGGATCACCACATTGGAATCCATCGGCTGACACGGCTGTCCTTTTTATGGTTTACAACACAACAAATAGGAAAGCGCTGTGGAGTTTGATCATGATGTGAAAACAATAGGATATCTCTTTCCAACTTGGATTAAGGTGCCCGGAAAAAAAAAAAACACATCAGTGATCATCAGTATGTCAGAGAATCATACAGAATCATTGGGTTTCCCACGGCAATTCTTACATTTCTGCAGGGACATACCCATAAGATACCTTGGATTTTTCTGGCACCGGGACGTATCTCCGGGTCATTGAGCTCTGTACACCCAACAAAGGTTCGCTGCGGCTGTTCCGGCGCCTGGGTTATGGCAAATCTACTGACATACAGCCTGATTCACATTGTTGCTTCACTGAACTTCTGGGATAGATGACAACTCCTTTGTGGGCTGTTTATCTAAGTACCGACATGAAAAAAATTGAGATATATTCCGTGTGACATGTTTTTGCGTGCTTGCTGACATACATTCTGGCTCATATATTATAAAATGTTTTCTGGCATAAATGGTGACAACTAATCTTACGTGTGCTCCAACTCATTGTGACATGCAGTCTGACATACTCTCAATACTTACTGTAAAAGAAATTTGAATGTGTGTATATATATATGTATATGTATACGGCCATGATGTCTGGCATACACATATATATATATATACAGTATATGGAACATTCCTGGGTTTTGCATCCTCTCTGACTATTCTCGTTGAGCTTTGCTGCTGGATTTCAGGGCACATTGTGATTGCCGGGACCAGCGACTTGAGACAACATCTCTGGTCCTTTGTGCCATCTCTCTGTGCCATTATATTTTCTTGTGGCGCCGTGCCGTTTTTCTTTCCTTAAAGTTTCTGTCGACGTGTTTCGGGTTTAATTCCATGTTTGATACCCGATTTTTGGCGCTAATTTTGGCTTCCGTGCTTGGTCCGTTTTAAACCGAAAACAAAATATGCGTTCGAGCACGCCCCAAAAAAACAACCTGCACCACAAAGAAATGGAGAACACATAAATAACTCTATTTTGGATTGCCGGTCCTTCCCAGAAGTATCATATTTTTGAAGCGGCCAACTTGGTACAAACACACTACCAATGCAAAAATAGTGGAGGTGGGTGGCTTCAAGCCACTTGCTTCAAGCACCCTACAAGACTCTTGCTAAGAATCCTTGCAAAAGACTTCAAGTAGGTGAAAGAGCAGCAGCATGTCCTGTACAGTACAGTACAGTATATCTGTATATGTATATATATATATGTAGATTATACGTGTGTATATATATATGTCATCAAATATATGTTCTGGATTGTTCTGGTACATTGCTTTAGTTCTCCCTCCACAGATGGATCCCCCAATAGCTGGTTGATTTATTTCATGGATCGTCCTACTTATCACGGATGATTTGGGGCTACCCCCACTTTGGGAAACCTCAATTCAGAAATTGACTCCCCCACATATACCATGATCTGACAGCTATCTGGGTGTGGCCAAAAATCCGCTACAGTACCCGAAAAATCAATCCTAATCTGCCCATTTAACTCGCCATAAACGGAAGAATCATCATCATCTCATCAGATAATCAAACATATTTTTTCTCACTAACAAACCAGGAAAAATAGATGGATACCATGGGATACCATAAATACTCCCGGTTTTTCTTTTTCCCGGACAAGTTGCAGACCAATTGCCAAATCAGACTAGTTGAGTCTCCAGCAACATGGATATGGAAAATCCACTATGAATCAGGAAATTATTTCCTGGCAATTCCACAGGAAAACCTAGGGCCTTGGCATTTCCATAGCATTTTCATTGTTGACTGGAGGCTACCCTCTGGTAAACTAACATAACTATGGAAAATCACCATTTTTAATGGGTAAATCCACTATAAATGGCAATTTTCAATAGCTATGTTAGTTTACCAGAGGCTAAGCCTCGCTTCTTTGGATGTCGTCTGGGGTCGCGGGCAACTTCGGGCGCCGAGCAGTGGGAAGACCTTCAGCCATCCATTCTATCCATCTGTCCACTCACCGATCAATCCATATATAAGTAACTATGTGTATATATATATGTATATATATGTGTATGTATATATATATATGTATTATATATATATATGTATGTATGTAATTATATGTATGTATATATGGACATATATATATAATACATATATACGAGTTATAGTATATATATATATGTGTATTATGTACATACATATTATATATATATGTGTATATCCATGTATCAATGTATCTTTCATTCCATCTATCTGTCTATGCATCGGTCAAGGCGATGACAAGTCCCCGACTTCTGGGCCCGTCAGAACCCCCCTTTTCAATACGGCTAACGTGGCTTAGGGGCTGGATTTGCCTGGATCCTGGATGTGCCTTCTGAATCCTTCTGACCCATACTGAGGTGAAGCAGTTCAAACCATCCATGTTTGGGATAGTGTTGGCACAGGATTCGATTCGCAGAACCTAGATGCAAATTCTGCACATCTGCTAGAGACCGAAATGCGGCCAGAAGGACAATGCTGAAAGAGGAAAAGTCCAGCTTTCTTCTGTCATGACATCTTGGAACCAATACCTACAAGGTGTCCCCCGACTTATGCTCATAAATCAATGGCCATTTCAATTTCAGGTTCCTAAACTGGAGCTAGTGTACCAGATAAAGCCGTATTTCCGGGCAGTATTCCCTGAAGTGTTCGCCCTAAAAAATAGACCAAACATGACCAATAGTAGGTGTCTCGAATACATCCGTCCAAGTCTGTGGCCATGTGGTCCTCAGAATATTCCATGTTAAATGGCTAAATGGATATCCTTTGTCTATATGTATTATAGATGTATGATGTATCTGTATACATATACATATGTACATATGTACGTGTGTATATATATATACATAATCATATATATATACGTTACATACATATTTGATCATATCTGTACACATATGCAAAATGTATATATATATATATGTATTATATATACATATATATGTTGTGTTCTCTTCTGTGGCTCAAACGTAACCCATTTTCACTGCTGTTCACCTCCCAACAAACATGTCGTCCATGGCACGGGAAGATGAATCAGCCCGGTGCAAAACCTCGAGTTGTGGGTTGGGTTGTTAAAATCGATGGATAAATATCATGGTGAAAAATCCCATCTGCTCAATGTATGGTATATTTACCTACATGACTGGGTGTTTTTTGGGGCAAATGTTGGTAAATATTCCAGCACCATGGAGCATGGTGAATAATGGTGATTAATGGCCAATCACGGGATGACTAATGGTGACTGATGGCAAACAATAGTGATGATAAATGGTGAATTATCGAATCTACGCACTTTCTGGATCTTTCTGGACACAGCAATGGATTGGTTTAAGGGAAAATCTTAACCGGAAACCATGGTCTTACCCCCAATCCCCCAATTTTTAAAGATTTTCCTGAACAGTTTCCGTTAAAATCAACATATCCAATGCTGTAGAGTCGTCTATCTGTTTGTGGGTTGCTATACAGTCAATCAGGTTTTTGTTGAGGGGTTGTTTACCCCCAGGCTGGAATGAGAATTGGCCTTGATACCAAGTCTGGAATAGTCAAGCACCAAGTGAAATACAAATTTAAAACAGAGGGCGTCCTCAATATAGTCATAATTCGAACAGTGGTACCCATAATATTGATCAACTGGGGGTCAGAAAAATCATCGGAGTTTTTTCATGATCATCAGAGGGATGCACTACTAGTAGGAGATTCAAATCTTTATCTTAAACATTACATTTAAGTGATCATTTCCAAGCTGGTTACCTGGCTGAAGATTTACCATCTGGTTATTTAACATAGCCATGGAAAATCACCATTTTTAATAGGTAAACTATCTATTTCTATGGGCCATCTATACCATGGCTATGTTAGTCATAACCAGAGGGTAGTTGTATCAGCTCGGAAATCTCTGACACTGGCTCAGATGGCAAAGCGTCGGACTGAGGAAAAGTACGAGTTCATCATGGGGTGAAAATCCATCCTAAAGGGTGCTTAAACAGAGGGTCTATTCAATTCTATTCATACATCTCATCGATTCATATCGATTCTACATACAACTCTTACAATTGGGAGCTCTTGTCCAAAAAACATCGGCATAACAAGACGATGGCTAACCGCGGCTAGCCTGCTAGATACCCTGCAAAACAAGATATTTCATGATATGTCCTGCGACATGAAGTGGATCATCCGCATGTCTTCTCCATCCCAAAGATGCTGAAAATTCGGAGATAAATTGAGTCTATGTCAGACATCCTATTGAATCATAGTTGAAGTGAGATACTGGTTGGTGGTTTCAACCCCTCTGAAAAATATGAAAGTCAGTTGGAATGGTTATTCCCAATAATTATATGGGAAAATAAAACATGTTCCAAACCACCAAGCAGGATATGTATGTACAATATTGTACAATCATGAATCCAGGACACCTCCTCATCATCACTTCTGGAAGAGCTTGGGAGTCCTGCCGGACTCAACGAATGGCAAGCAGCGGATGGTCTGAAATATGGTAGGAGGATTGAATGTCACCTCCATTGAGGAAAATCCACACTTCCAAAATGTGGATGTCGTCCGAACATGCGGGATCAACCAAACCAAAAGGCAATTTTAATTGGGAATATCCTGACAAACTTCATGGGGTTTTGGGCTATCCCACTTTCAGACAAACCCATGGGACCCATGTACTGTATCGACTAAAACCACTTGGTTGTTTGTTGTCCCGTACCACTGGCAGAATCTATAATTCTTAAAAAATCTGCTCAACATGAACTTTTGCAGCCTGGACCTCTGAACCATACTGGAACGGGACTCCCGGCTACTGTTGGATTTTGATATCATTAGGTTGTATAAACCCACCTCCAACATGGTTATGTCGGGGATCCAAAACAAGGTTTTGGGTGCCAAAGCAAGGCCAAGAAACAGCCTTGGAAATGGTGAAACCATTTTTTGGGGGTCTCGATTTCCAACACTTCAATGCAAGGGAGCTCATGCAGGGCCGTTTTTCAAAGCGATCAAATCCACCACTGTTTTCTCATCCGCTCCTCTCCTGTAAATAGTGAATGTCTGTCTCAAATGAGGTGCTCGGGTACGTTTTAGGCGGAGTATACAATATGTGGAGATTCCAAGTTTAGTTCCAGATGTTCAAAAAGAAGGCTCAAAATAAACCAACATTCAATTCAATAGAATCCTGAGTCCAAAAAAAGAGTTTCTACTGTTTCAGTTGACCAACTGATACTAAGCTTTCCAGCTCTTGTAGTTTCCCCGTTGCCCCGGCAGCGCCTTGCACCAGATCAGCATCGCGTTGGTCCCTTTGAAGCGCCTTCCCGACGAGTCGACAGGAACTTCTGGTGAGTTTGGAACTATTGGATGTGCGTTTTCAGCGGCTTTGAAGCATCTGAAGTCAGACACCCGGAAATAGATGGAAAAATGCGCAGTGAGTCAGCTTCCAAGCCATGAACAAAGCCTGGATTTTGATCAAAGCTACACTTTGGCACTGGTGCAGCCAGTACCCTCCAGTACACAAACATGGCAATGGAAGAAATAATACATCCAGATAAATAAACATTAGGAATGTGTTTAGAAACACAAAACACCTCGGAAATCAACCCTTGAAAAACGTTTTTAAGTCACACCATAAACACCTAGACAAATCCACTGGGAAATGGGTGTTGTTCACCTCCAGAATTATATTTCATCCAATGTGGTTCCAAATGGCAGCCATGGTGAGTTACGATGGGGATCACCGATGGAGAATCAGAAACCCTGTATGAAACCACAAAAAGAAACCAAGTACAAAATCGCAGTTGAAATCGGAGGTTTCCTAAGTCATGGGTGTACCCCTGTTCATCATCCATGTGATGTTCGGATTTTTTCGACGTTCTCCCTAAAAAAAATAAACCCATAAACCAGCGGGGTACAGTAACCGTTCACCATGGTTTAAGCCACCATGGAAAGCCTAGTCGAATCACCTGTTGAATGTCACCCGCCTTCAGCAAATGTTTCTGCAAATCTCCCATGACATCTTGTTGACAGAGCTCCACCTCGAGGTTTTTTCCGGCCAGTGAAGCCATGGTGAGGCCATGGTCCATGGTGCATGGCTCTGATCATCCGAAAGCTGGAAAACTGGTGACTTACGTCGATGAAAGATGGCTATCGGTTACAGGCAAGACATGTTGTTGGACCCTCTACAAAAAAACCCGCACAATGGCCATGGGACGCCAATGTCTTGGGAAGAACTTGTCCATCTGGGACGGAATGATGTTGGACCCAAAACTTCGAGCAACGTCAGTAGCTGTGTGCCACACATTGTGATGCTAAGGGAACCTTCTACACATTTGATGACTGATGGATTTTTTTGGGGGGCACAGTTTAAGTTTGATCGTTTTGATGTTTTGCATCCATTACCAACTTGGTACACTAATCAATATCAATTGGAAAACCAAGCGCATGCAAATACTACGGTTCTGGCGAAGATGTGCACAACCCTCCCGCGTGCAAAAATGGTGGAATATGTAAAGCGTGCATGTATGCAAACACATCATTGTACGTAACATTAAATTTAATCAATGGAATAATTTTGCAAAGAGTTTTTTCCCTCCCACAAGCCCTAGAAGTTACCACAACTTCACCTCGAAGCGTGCCGCGATGGTCAGCATCATGCACGCAAGAGGGAAGACCTGTCACTGGGGCTACTTAGCAGGGTGAAGTAAGACACGAACTGGAAGGCAAATACTCAAACATCAACCCGGACAAACTCAATCTGACACTTGATCTGGCAAATCTCATGCGAAATATGTTTATGGTTAGTTATATATATTTATATTCTGACATGTATTCTGACATCTTCTCTGGCAAATTGCATATGACCAAAAAAAAAAGAACAAAGAGTATAGCCGCAGACCTTCAGTCTGGCAGCCGTTTTAAGCGACACGTGTGCTGACAGCCAGCTTAGCAGCTTAGCAGCTTGTGAGGAGCTTAGATTCGACCAGCTGATCCCTTCCTGCGTAAAACCCATGGGTTTCTGTGGGCTAAAGCCCACAACATGATCATCTCCTGAATATCTAGCCGTTTGACCCTCCAAATACCGAAGAAGGGTCCCATTTTTACAGGCTTAATGAGAGTCTAAGGTATGTAAACAATAGTATACATATATATATATAACGGTATAATTAACAGTATATGTAATAGTATGCATGTGTGTATATATATATATGTACTATAAGAATTATTTTTTCGCATCCATTTTTTGAGGTCAATCAGTTTGAGCCACGCCCCTATGATCCGGAAATATCGCTGCCGAGAAACCAGGGATAGAGCTGCCAAGACCGCATAGACGATGAGCAGTTGCCTTCCATTTCGGGCATAAGCCTTGTCATCCCCCCTTGATGCTTGTTTTACGGCAAGATTCTCAGTTCTGGGATAGGTTCGGATATCATCAATCACGGAGTATCCTAAAACAAATAACAGGAGGTCCAATGAGCATGCCTCAAATGACAGGGAAGCTGCACCTCAAGTGAATTCTGTGTCAGAATGTCTCAGTGTCCTCAAGTAGATGGAAGCTACGCTTCTATGGAACCGCCCGGATTCTTTGCATGTCAAAACACCCTGTTTTTTTCTGCGCGCCGTGAAAAATCAGTATCCGGGTCATTGTGGAATGTGAAAAAAACGGAGCCATGGGATGTTTGGCAGTAGGGAAAAACTGAACTGAACCCCCCAATGGGATGAGATAACTGCTTGGTGGTGACTTAACATGTTTTAACCATCTTGATTTCAATATGAGTCACGTCAATGGGAAGCACGACATCCCTTGTTTATGACATGGAAAAAAAATCTTTGAAACCACCAACCAGATAAATTTCTGGATAGCTCTGTTTCAGGGCTAAACAACGTGCACCCGACTGTACAGAGAAAGCTGGGATCATCCCCTGAAAACAACAACAACAACAACAACCACAACATCCAAGCCTCTGGACTATCACAGCTATCTCGGATATATATAATATATAATATATATATATACAAATATAGTCAAATCTAAGGTCTGTATGAATTAAATTTAATTAACATGTCATTGCGATATCCATCTAATGTATATTTACACGATCTATCCAATTGGGTGAACCAACTATGGTTGACAACGCTTATTCACCACGGTGCACATCAAAGTAGTCGACATCAGAGTATGCCCCATGAAAAAACCACGTATTCCATATATTTCCATATAAAATCATTACTGGTTGGTGGTTTCAACCCCTCTGAAAAATGATGGAGTTCGTCAGTTGGGATGCTTATCCAATATTATTCCCAACTTTTCATGGAAAGTCATTCAAAATTCCATGGTTCCAGTCACCACCAACCAGATTTTCAAATTGCCAGTTTTATTGGGATTCCCTGGGTTATCCCCCTGGTACTCAGTTCCATAGTGTGCAGCAAGTTATCCCCTGGCCGTCAATGATTCCATGGGGCTGGAGCGCCTGGGGGGGATTTCCCAGCCAGGCTGCCATATGGATTTCCCAGCGAATGGCTATCCCTTACAATCTCCATTAATCTCTATCTCATCAATATATATCCCTTATAATGTCAACCCTGGATTAATAAACCCCAGAAATCCGGCTGTTTAATTGGGAGGGTACCAATTAAGTATCAGATGAAATGACTATTGGAGGAGTACCTCCCTAATTTTTCATAAACAATGGTTTAGCAAAATCCAGGGTTGACATTGTATCCCTTACCCATAGGATCCATGTATGGTATATATGCTAACATTTGGGGTATATTGATGGTAAATGTTACCATGGATAGCATACATGGATCCTATGGATTATAAATCCAAAATCTTCATAACTATGAGATCCCCATCTTTCATCACCATTGGGACCCATGGCACCGTTCGAGATCGTCGTAGTCATAGTCCTTCTCGGCCGGTGGAAAGGTCCCCTCGACCACGAAGCCAAAGCCTGGCCAAGTTTTTCTCCCATGGCTATAGAAATAGATAAACCAGTGATACTTGTGTATATATATAATTATGTATATGTATTAATAATATTGTCTAGATCATTCTATATAGATCTATCGACTATAGTCTTTTATCAATTTAGTGACTAGTGGAATGTTGTTGTTTGGTGATGTTGACCGTCCCAAAAGGCTGGCGGCTGGTGCGATTATAACTTGGTGACTTCTACGGGATGGGGCCCCCGGCTCGATAGCTAATGAAGTTGCCTTATAATTAGCTTATAACTATGGTTTATGGTAGATATAACTATAAGTTTCCTTATAATTAGCTTTATAACTATGGTTTATGGATGTTTATGGTAGATATAACATGATATAACTATAGTTACTATAGTTTTCATGGGGGTTGTCCAACATTCACATCACTGGGGCACCATCCTGTATGGTTTATGGCCAAGCCGTACCGATCCTTGATGGCTGACACCTGCAACAAACATCCCACGATTTCGACCCCTTTTTGCCGCGCATCTGTTGATGTGGCTTTGTGTGTACAATCTGTGCTGAAACAAAATATTCAATTTGGAAATGCATATATATATATTATATATATATATTTTAAATCGTTGTCCATCGATTCTCTGCAAAAAAACAAAAATATACATACGTGTTGTGTCTTGGGTGTGATGTAGGATACATGTAAGTGCATGTAACTATGCCATATATGCATATATTATGATTTCATATGAGTATCTCTGTATCTTTGATTGTGTACTTACACCTATGATTATCAATTCATTGTGTAGGGCTGTGCAGCATTATGATCTATGACTCTGTGTGCGGAGCATGAACATCAACCGATTGGGTGTTCTTGTTTTTTCTCCAATTATCATGGTCAATCTTTGGTAGTCCACAAAATATTTGTCATTTAACTGGTTGGCTGGTGATTTTCCATTTTTATATATATATACACATATTGTGTACATATATATATATATATACATACACATATATTGTGTGTATTATATACATATACGGTAGCAGAAACAAAAGGATAGTCCACTAGACATCCAGTCAGTTGGGGATGTGTTCAGAATGCAACGCCACTTGTCTCGCCGCTCATGCACCTATGGATAGCATCAAAGTGGCTACCTTGGAGGGGGGAATCCCTGCTGCCACATGGTTAAATTTGCGGCATATTGAAGATATTCAAAAGCTGTATACTGGATATTACCCTCCGGCAATTTAACATAGGTATTGAACATGGCCCATTTAGAGTTGATTTGCATATTAAAATGGTGATTGTTCATAGCTATGTTAGTTTAACAGAGGGTACATCATCTTAAAACTTCATTAAGCATCATTAAACATCATTAAACACCATGAAACACCTACTGATCCAATAAAAGAGGGAAGCTAGTGTCTCATGTTATCGCTGCAGTCACATGTCGTGGCCATCCTGTCAAAGATAGGGCCCCCCGCGAAGCGCGACCCGAAAAGGAGGGAATTACCCAATCGTCATCCAGGGATGATGCTAAGATAGGCTCACTAGACTTGACTTTTAAGGTGTATATACAGTATAAATATATATATATATATATACAATGTTTTTAGTCCTCAAGAGCTTCTGCAAACACAACGCAAGTTTTGAACCCAAGAACCACTAAGAGAGTGATACAGTAAAACCAAGGAAAAAAAGGAACACATATGGGTAAGTTTTGTTTTACAGGTCTACCAAGCCACAATGCAACTACAAGTAGACGCTTGTTTCTTGAGCCACGCACGACGTATACAGCATATATACAACCAGTGAGACCATGTAAAAACACCCCCCGCCGCCCCGCAGAGTTAGCGGAGGACGGAGAGGTGAAGCTCGCTCGCCAGATGTGACCTGAGAGCGGGCAAGCTAGAATAAAAATCATCACTGGCAACTATACATAGTCGTGCAACTAGTCTCAAACTCATCGGATGCATGAGGCAAAAGGTCGAATGCAAGTGTTTTTGGACCCTGACATGGCGTGTAGCTGCAAAGCAAAGCAAAAGTGACATTGGCCTGGCTTCCGCCAAGGCATAGGAGCATTACCACTCCTTTCACTGCCTTGGAGACTTGAAAGCTACTGTATCAGGCCTATGTACACGGCTATATACACGCAAATCGTCTGGATCGGATGCTGGTGTCAATTTCTTTTGAAGCAATTGGGAAACATTTTCAAGTTAATCAAGTTGAAATTTCATGTTTTTGGAAATGTGTGCAATTCGATTGAACTGAATGACCATGGGTCAGCTTTCATCCAATCGGCCAAACCTTCCGGTAGGCATAAAATCATGGCACAAGATGTGAAACATCTACCACGACTCATACTCTACCGTCCCATCATTGTAGGTGCGCTTGAAGTGCGGCTGGCCGTTGATCTCGCAGTACTCCTCAGCAATCACGAGCGGCATTCTCGGCACTTGCTGTGGAGGCTCTGCTGCAGGAGCTGATCCAGAGGCTGCTTGGGCAGGGTCGTCAGCAGCAGGAGCTGTGGCAGGCACAGGCGTTGCTGTTGAAGGCGGCTGCGCTGGCTCCGGAGGTGCTGCCGAGGAGCTTGATGCTGTAGATCTTCCCCAAGGATCAGCAGTCCAACCTCTGCCAGAGTAGCCCTGATTCCAATTCCAGCTTTGCCATTGGGCCTGCCCTCCCGAGCGGCTTGAGTAAGATCCGTATGAACCCCACTGTTGCCCTCGGCTCCATCCACTGCGGCATTCAAAGGATTTGTGGCCGTACTGACCGCACTTCCAGCATTCAATGGCCTGCTGAAAGATTGGGCGCTGTTGCTGACCATAACCCTTGCCCTTGCCCTTGGCTGGCTTCTGAATCGGGTCAAAGTGACGCCGGTATCCTTCTCGCCCTTCGCCAGTACCCGTTTTGGAGGACCTTGCCAATGGAAACTCAGCCACATCTGATGCAGTGGCTTCATCCACGAAGGAGTGTTCCTCACCCTTGATGTTATTGTATTGTTCCTTCCACTGCCTCTTCGCAAAGTCGACGAGGTCAAAGAAACAATCTTGGGCTGACGCCTGATCCACAGGCAACATTGAGCCAGACCATCCAAATAACATCGGCGTGGGTTCCCCCCTCGCTTTCAGCAAGTCCGCAGCAAGAACAGCAAATTGTGGGAGCGTGAAAACACGCGCATGATGTGCAACCATGGCTTCCTTTGTAACGTCCAACGGGAGTCGGATGTCTCTGTTGAAGTCAGGCATAAAAATCAAACGAGTGCTGACACCTGTTCCCAGCTGCTTTTCTCGCTTCTCTCGGGTACGGCCGACATCAGGGGAAATGCATTTTGCTAGATCCTCCAAAAACTGACAACAGTCAGGGGTTATCTGGCCAACCGCATTGTTGAACAAATAAAATGGGTCCTTCTCCATGCGGTCCTGGATCGATTTGAAGCCGAGCTTTGTGTATCTTCCCGCATGTGTCTGAGCAGCGTCCTTGAGATTTCCGAAGTTACTTCGTCCAGCTCGACGTTGATCTGCTCGGGTGCGGTCAGAAACTCGCTGAGCACGAGGCTGCTTCTCAAAATCGATCTTGTCCAGGGAAAACACCTTGTTGGTTTTCTTGGCCGAGATTTCCATCCGGCATACCTCTGTCGCAATTCTTCCATCCGACCAAGCAATCAGCCATTTGAAGCACGACTGACACTTGTGGGTGCCCTCAATGTTCTGTTCACCGCAGAAGTGGCATCTGACCTGCTGCATCTCAATCTTGGAGCTGTAGATGTAATCCTCAGCATTTGTTGAGCGCTGGGCCAGCCCTCCCGGGCGGCTTCCTTTTCCCTTGCCTTTTCCTCGGCCCTTGCCCTTGCGGATGGTTTCGGCATTGGACAAAGCGCCAAAGGAGGCCATCTTCAACGTCACCTTGTCTTCAAAGGGTCCTGAAGTTCCTTCACGTCGACGAAGAAGTGGGGGAAGCTCTTCCGGAGAGTCGGTCATCTGCATCTGGCCGGGTCGAATGGACTTGCCGCTCATGAGGTAGGCCTTCAAACTGTCCCTGGCGTTTGCATACGGGCTCTTGGACAGGGCTTCTTTCTTCGGAGTGTCCTGGTCCTTGTGGGTCTTCATTTTGTTGTTGTACCCCACACGCGTGATCTCATAGGGGCGATTCACCCAGGCAAACTCCCTGTTGACAGCATCATATGTGCAAATGATGTTCTCGTTGGAGATCCAGTCAGGGCTAATGATTGCTTCGTCTGTGCGAAACAATCGACAGCCGCTTTGGACGATGAGCTCGGTGTCAAAGGCAATGTAGTATTGTTTTCCGGCTCGCGTCCCCGCGAGCTTTCGGCCGCCGACTGAATCATCCCACGGATGTGACGCAATAAAGAAATTATGCGCCCTTCCTGTTCTTTGGGGCCAGCCACCTGGGATGAGACCATGTTCAACAATCTTTTCCATAGCGAGCCTGTCGCAGCTATGGTAGATAACCCTTGGGAGTGCAGCCATCAACTCCGGCACAAGGTCTGGACGAAGGTTTGTCCTTGGCAACTTGGGCGTGTCGAGGTCGGCCTTGGTAAAGGTTGGATCCAAAGTAAACACTTCCTTCACCAGCGATGAAATCTTGGCATTTTCCACCACTGCACGGTTGTGTCCTTGGACTGCTCTGATGGCGACAACCTTCCATGGCAAACCCTTCCAGGTTGCTTCAGGCAAATCGGGCTGAGCCACTTTCACCTGGAAGCGCCTGGTGTCACTGTTGCGCACGATGGACAGGACCTCACTGATCTTCGGGTAGGAGACATAGTGGGCCATCGTCTTCATCACCGCCTCGAAATCCATCGAAAGATCCATGGGATCGATGTCTGGGCTGCGAGCATCATAACTCAATGCGTGTCCACGGAGAACATAAGATAACTTTGTGGAAAGAAATCTCAGTCGCCCTTGGCCGCAATACTCCTTGGGGATTCTGTTGATCATGTCATTGGGGTCCAACCATACTGATCCCTCTTGGCGTTCCGTTGCTTCTTCCAACTTGCGAAGGGCTGCATCAGCTTCGACACTGAGTCGCGGCGCTTTCTGTCTGGGCTGCGCTTTGGACTCTGGTGCCTTTTGCTTTTCACTCTTCGGCATTTTCTTTTCGGCCGGCTTTCCAACTGGCTTGTCAACCTCCACCTTCTTCTCGGTCTTGGTCAGGTCGACAATGGCAGTCTTGTCAGCAGGCTGTTCGGAAGAAGCAGAAGCCTCAGGAACTGCAGCATCAGTCGGCACACCCTCCCGGGCCGCATCAGCACCTTCCTTCTTCTCAGAGTCAACGTCCATGGCAGTGGCTTCAGATCCACCAACCTCGGTCCATGTTGAGATCCTGGAAGAAGTCATGTCGCTGGGCTTGGATTCATCACCACCAACCACGCTCCATGTCGAAATCCTCGATGAAGTCATGTCTTCTCCCCCTTGGTCAACCTTGGCAGGTGCATCTTTTGCAGTAGCAGGGTCATCGGCCGACGTTCCCGAAGGCTTTGCCTCAGTGGATGTGATCTCGATGATCTTGTTGAGATCCGCAACCTCCTTGGCTCTGTCCTCCGAGATTTCATCTTCCTTGACCTTCTCATCATGGGGGTTGACAATGATCTTCTCGTCCAGGATCACGTCCCATTCATCAAACTCGGGAACAACCTCAACATCATCTTCGACATCAGTGTTCTCCGGATTGATCTCGATCGACTCAATGGTTGTGGTTGAGAAACCATCAGCAGCGGCCTGATTCAGATCTTCTTGAAGGTATTGTCGGGCCCTGAACTCTTCGGTTTCATAGTCCTCGATCGAAGGGTCAATTGGGACGATGGAGCTGATCTCTTCATCAGTGAAAGCTGTGGGCATCGGCCTTCCCTCCCGGGTGGCTTCCTCGTTGGCCTCAAGAATTCCTGCATGGACCCACATGAGGATCTCCTCATCTGCCTCATCAAAGACCTGGGCAGGGGTTGCCGTTTTCTTCTCAGTGGAGACGGCTTCCATGACCTCTTGAGTGCCGAGCAAAGCCAAACGAAACTGAACCATCGTGGGGAAGAGATGGACCGCGGCCACACGGTCTTGTTCGTTGCTGATGAACTTCTCCACAAAGTACCTGAGCTCGTCCTGCTTCGACATGAGCTCAACGTATTTGAGGTGGAAGGTGATGGCTCCTCTCAAGAAACGATAAACCAGTTTCCGGTTAAACTGGTGGTCGTGCAGGTGGTAGTTGTCGTATTTACCACCTTGAGCGAGCATAGTGGAGTTCACACATTGAATGCCGCGCTCTGCCAGCCAGTTGATGTGCTTGCCCATCTCACGATTGTAAGATGGCGGCAAAGAGTATCCGGAATGGTCACCGTTCCCGATGACTTGCACTGTCATGACACGGGGGTCCTTTGAAATCTCCACCAGTCCTTCCAGGGATCGCTGCACCTTCTTGTACTGCTTGTCGACGTACTCGGCAGCGACCTTCCGGTCGGCTTCTGACTTCGTGAGATTGGATTGATGAATCCATGTACACCCTTGGTACCCAAAGTCCCCGTGCACATCGTTCCCCGCCCATCCGACGACGACCATGATCGGGAGTGTTGGTCTGTCAAGAAGGCGATTCTCACGCTCGACCTTCTCAATCAACTCCCAGATTTGGTGGTTAATTGCACTGAGCCCCTTACCCCATTTCAGTCCTGGGTAAACGGACCTGATCTGGCCAATGGCGTACTCCTTGCTCTGCAGTAGTTCACCAAAGGAAAGCCTGGAGCAGAGCACAGGGTTGTCGTGGTTGGCCACCAGTGCGAAAGATGAGTCACCAACAATAATCAAGTCGGCCTCACCTTCCGGTGGGCATTCAACGGCACCAAACAAAGCAGCAGGGATGTCCTTCACCAAGTCAACAATGTCAGTGTAGGTCCTCTGCGTTTCGTTGGTGTCCTTCCCGATGAGACCATCAATCACGTCACCAATCGGGATTTGCCCACTTCCAATCTTGTTTGCACCTTCATAGCCATCAGGAAAGATGCATGCCACACATGAGCCTCGAATTGTAGCCAGTTTCTTTTCCCATTGGAGAATCCTCTCATAAATCGTCAAGCGAAACTCCGGAGCGATCTGCTCCACCTGGAAGTTTGCATCCTGGCGCCAATTGGCATGTTCCGAACCTGGCCGACCTTCCGGAAGACGTACCCCAGCTTGAGCTGCTTCCGTCACATGAGGAGGAAGAGACACCGAAGCGGAAGAAGCGTCCAACATCACAGCAAAGACAGGCAGGTCGGAGACGGCGAGCAAAGCACACGCGAATGTTCGAGCAGATTGAGCTGCCCGGTCAAAAGCTCTATGCACACAATCAGTAAAAGGGTATGAGTAACTCTCAGTTTCTTTGAGTGGCTTTCCTCTCCCTTGCACGTGGTCATGTGACTCGTCGCATTGATATTGTGACAATTCCAAACCAATTTCATCAACTGTAGTAGCGACAGTCCAGGGCTTTTTGATAGGAATCCCTTCGTGGTCTTTTGTGCCGAGCATACATCCATGGAAATCATATCTCTTCAAGGAGAATTCATGGATAAACTTGAGTACTCTCGGGAATTTCCAGTACCGACAATTTTGAGGCCATTCAATTGCGACTTCAAAGTCTCTGGATAGCCGATGAACAAATCTTTCGAAAGCTTTCCATAACTTTTTCATAGTCTTGACATGTTTCATGACCCTCTTAGCGGCACTTGGGATTCTCAAATTCACATGAGACCACGATGTGCCCCCCGTGCAAGGGAGGCTCAGCCACAAAAGGACATCTTTGGATACTGGAAAATCGTTCACAATGCTTGCAACATACAGTTGATACTCTTCGTCCAACAGACTGTGTTTCTCGGTAAACTGAATCACTCTGCATCCAACGGCGGCTTCTCTGGAAACATCACTCAACTTGGACATGGGACTGCAGCAAATTTCCACTAGCAATCGATTGGGGTTCAGGCTGGCTCTCGGTTCCCCGGAGCTTCGACTGGACGCCATAGCCTTGGGCCGTGGGGTACCAGTCGTTGCATGATTAGAACCGGATGAGCTGGTCTTATTACCCCTGGGTGCTACGTGGGACATGAGGGCAAGTGCAAAACGCCATTTCTCTGCATTAGTGAAAGGCTTTGTCAAAATGTCTGCAACCTGCATTTTAGATGGTCCGTATGTCAGATCGTACCATCCCCTTTTATATTGCTCTGATAACCATGATAAGTTGATCCGTTGGGTTTTGTCTGTATGACGAAATGACGGCGACTTACCGTTTTCCAAGATTCTGATGGTGGCTTGGTTGTCTTCGACGAAGATTCCACGGATGCTCTTGGGAGGGAAGAGTGACACCATGTAATCACCCATTTTCTCTTGTCCTACAAATTCAAAATCAGTAAGTGCTTCCCGGACTTCCGATGATTCAACTTCATAGTCACTTTCGTAAGGCCCATAAACACGGAAGAATGTCTTTCCTGTCCATTGTTTGTCAACAGGTCTGGTGCCCCGTCTTTTCCAATTGTCCTGGATAAAGTCCATCATTCCGGATGAAATAAAGATAGTTGTTCTGGAGTTGCCAATTCGTTTGATGGGGATTGGAATGGTCTTGGACTCGGTCGGATTGAAAAGGTGGGCCCTGTTCTTGGGATGAACACGGACAAGCAATCTTCTATCCCGTAAAAACTCCCAATACTCACCATTACCCTCAGGTTGGGTCTTGATGCTCTCTCTTGGCAAACCTCCCGGAGTGCTTGATCCCCCCCCCGCGTTCTGGAGGTAGGCCCATAAACCGGATGAAGGCAGTCCTACAGCGCGGAGGGAAATGTTTGCAGCAACTACTTCGGCTTCAGTGCTAGAAACTGACACTGATGTTTGCTTCTTAGAGAATGCAGTGAGTGGGAAATATGTATTGGGACCTATTAGGACTAAGAAACACCCAGTAGTACTTTTGTTGTCGTACTCACCGGCATGATCGGCGTCGGCAAAACACCAAAGTTTGCACTCTTGAATTCGATCGCCGACGAAGGCTTTGAGCTCGTGGTCCAATGTAGAATGTATGTAACAAATTAATCTATGCAATGCCTTATCGCAATCCACTGACCATTTTGTTACCCTAGCTGCTAGTCCTTGCACGGCTCTAAGCAAGTCATATCTTGCCATACGGGCGGCAAAAAGGATCTTCATTAAAACCCTTGCAGCTATTGGAGCAAGTGCACCTTTCGGCTCGGACTCCCCTTCCAGAGGTCTTGCAATCCTCTCTTCATGAAAAGGAGTGGATACCTGCTTGAGGGGTTTGGCGTCTTTGCCGGCAAGTGACTGGTATCGGTCAATACATGATTGCAAAAAGGGTTGCATGTCATATGTCATCACATTCACTGGCTTGGACATACAAGGTTGATCTTTGAACAATTGGTCCATGTATCTGAAACCTTGAGCTCTTGCTTTCTTTTTGGCATCGTTTTTATCTCTTTTAATTGATGCAATTGCAATTTTGGGATCTTTGCAAGTCTTGGTAAATAGGTAAGTGGCACCTACCCATAATGCAGGCTTTCTCTTCCCTTGTGCATAGCCCCCCGTTTCATCAAGGTACTTGTCCCATTCAGAAACGGCATCGTCTTCCGACGTGCTTTGCACAAAGTCAGTAAACCTAACATCAGTCAAGTTACATGCAGTTATGATTTCTTCATCTGGAACATAAAATCCCTTTCTCGGTTGACAGTGATGTCTGATGTAGACTCCTTTGGATGCGTCAACTTCCCAAAAGTCCTGAGTCCTCTCCGCTGCTGCGGCCTCCTTGGCGGCGGGATCAGGAAGGGACTTATCGAAGAGGTGAGCGAAAGGGTGATCATGAACCGTCAGCTTAACTTGAAGTTCTTGAACATGATCACATCCAAGGTATCGACCAATGTCAGTGGGGACATCCATATCGATCTTGGATCCAACTAACTCCCATCCTTTCGACATCGACTCTTTAGGACCTGACATTTTGAAGTCATCTACATACACTACCAAGAGGAGCTTCAATTCAGGGTGAAAGAACACTGATGGCCACCCTTCCGGGTCAGGCATTATGAACCCCACCGCTATGAGCATTCTTTCGCAGTGAATTTCCCAAAGCCCCCCCGAGTCAGGGTGACCATATAAGGCAATGCGAAGGAGTACAACGGGGCGTCTATACTTGCCTACCCAATGTTTGGGCCATCTATCAACTGGAAGTTCCACCCAGGTTTCGATCCCTTCCATTAGTGCTTGAGTATATGCTTGGACACCATCATTCTGTTGAGTTATGTGCCCTGGTTGTGAACCATATGCATCCACAGCTTTACCAGCCTCCATGGTTGCAGGCGATGAGCCTAGCTCGGAGAAAAGAGCAACATCGGCGTTCTCGTCACGGACATTGTTGCCCTGGAATACCGTTCTACCCTTAAATTTCCTAAGCTTGTGGCCCATTGGAAGCTCACTACCTTTTTCAACACAAATCTCAAACACTTTTCCAACATGTACTTTCTTCCCTTTCTTTTTGGCACCTTCGGAGACTACGCTCCACTCTTGCACAGTATCGTACAACCAGGCAGTTTTCTTGACGAGCTTATTCCACTCAATGTCAAGAGATTCTTGAGCTTTAGGGTTGGACCTAATCTCCTTCTTGTTGACTGGCCGGGCCACAAGAGTATTAATGATCTTTTCCCCACTCATTATACTTACCCGGGCGCACTTAACCCGATGCCTATCTTGGGAATACTTACATGTGGGCATGGTTGGAAAATCGTCTTCTGAGTGATATGCATGATGGAGTTGATTGATAATACTTGCAACACCCTTCTTGGATTTCTCGAGTCTTGCAAGTTCTTGTTCTGCTCTAACGGCTCGTTTCTTCTCAGCTCCATCTCTGGCTAACTTCATTTGTTCTTCTCTGATTGCATCTCTTCTGGCTTTCACAGACATAGACTGCCAAACAAATGATGGGATGTCCATTGGTTTACTTGATCCCTTGTACCTTCTTGTTTTGAATCCGTCTGCGCTATAATATTGGGGGTCATCTCTTCTTATTTTCTCAACATCACCGGTGGAAGGATTGATGACTTCGATTAGATCCTTGTCTTTTGGATCATCCCCAGGGATGGCTTCATCTACTGTAATTTCGGGCTCCGTCCTCTTGCGAAGGTCAATGATGTCCTTATGGAAGATCGTGAGCATGACCTCACATGGAGCGATGGTCTCGTTCCAGGCCTCGTATTTTGGCCAGAGGATGAAGTTTTGGTCTAAGATGAACCGGGCGTCGTCCTTTCTATGGCATGTTGTTCGATAGGGATACTCTTCAGTCGAAATCTTGCTGTTGGGAGAAATGTAGTGATCGCATTCTCTTCTCACATTAACGTGGCAATCAGCATATTCGTACCATCCCTCTCGATCCTTTATATGCCTCATGAAAGGTAGCCATGTTTCATCATGGACAGCATGGGCAGTAGAGAGTTGGAAGCTTTCATCCTGGGATTCTTCATTGTCATCACCCATTTTAGCATCCTGATCCTCCAATGCCGGCTCTTGGTTCCCCAGAGCTTCGGAAAGTCCCGGTTCATCTTTTCCAAAAGTCGTTCGGCCTTGGAGAGGAAATTGTGTCTCACTTGGTTTGTTGATCTTGAGGACCCGCAAGATCGATGCAGTACCATTGGATTCATTTTCAACAAGATCCTTTGTAGGTACAACCATGAATTCTTTTCTCCACATGAATTCGGGGTGAATGGCATAGCCAAGGAATAAACCAGGGCTCGATGTTGGGTCGAAACGAAGTCCCTCTTTGTTCTTCTTTCTTGGACCATTCCAATAGTCAACAAGACAACCAAAAGGAATGAGAGGGCCATCAAACTTCGAACCAAAACGTAACTCCCATGGTGATTTGTCTCCCCCCGTTGCAATGACATTCTGCATGAAGCACCAATGTCGGGCAGCATGTGGCCAGTGCCAATGATTCAGGCCTGCTTGGAGCAGATTGACACGAGTGCCTTCAAGAACTGACCGAACTGCTCTCTCGGCTTGGGCGTTGGACTTAGATATATAGTCCCTACTTAAGACGTGACGGCACTGAAGGATTTTCATTGCTGAAATTAATTCAGGTGCATTGTCACTGTAGAAGACTCCTATCTTATCTTCATGTCCAACAAAATGTTTGATCGCTAAGATCGCAGCATTGGTGGTTCGTCTGGCATTGGGGTAGACATACATAAATCCCGTAGCTATGTCCTTCACGACGAGTGCACTTTTCTCATCATCGATTCCCAACTCGTCTTCATCTCTGGTGACAATAAAATCAGCGGTGATGTGGTCACCAAATTTCTCAGCTTTAACTTTGGTTGATCCGCCTACGGCTCTTGAGGGTGGCTTGAACATCTTAGCCCTAGTGCATATGTCACAAAAAGGGTTCTTAGGGATGTGAGTCAGCATATGTCGAACGGACTTGGCTTCTTCTTTTAACTCTTTTTCCCCTAGTGACCTTTTGTGAGCACCATCATCATGGACATTACTACTGCTACCCTTAGATCCTTCCAAAGGCGGCTCAACCTCCCGGTCGGCATCAGGGACATCAACCTCCTCAGCCTCCAATGGCTGGGGCTCCGGTAAATCAACATTGATACCCATGGGGTCATCACCAATGATTTCAATGTCCC
Organism: Cladocopium goreaui; assembly: GCA_947184155.2. Taxonomy (NCBI): domain Eukaryota; class Dinophyceae; order Suessiales; family Symbiodiniaceae; genus Cladocopium; species Cladocopium goreaui. The sequence continues at coordinate 505,611 of CAMXCT020000602.1, read as the reverse complement.
CATCGGGCTCCGGAGATTGTTGAGCTTCATCTGATGCCGGGGTGGCAATGCTTGGTCTAGGCTGAGTTGATGGAGTGGAAATCGTCTTTGAATTATTTGCAAAGTAGGGTACATAATCTCTGACAACTAACTCAATGCGTTCCCCATTTGCTTTGACCATGTACGGAGGTTCACCTTTGGAGCCTCTCCATATGAAGTCGTAACCATCATCAATGCATCTCATCCCGACCGAAATCACAGGAGGTGAGCTTCGAACAAGATATGGGTCAATGGTCTTGCCCAACTTAGGAACAAATACTCTTCCTTGTTTCGATGACGAACTTTCACCATTGGCAGTGATCATGCGAATGGGGTTGTTGGAGTAGTATCCATAGTCGTCCGGCAATTCACTGTCATTGACAAGATCTTGAGCACTCCCCGTATCTGCAATCCAGTCAAGTTCGAGGTTGATCGCTCCCTTCACATCTTCTCTACATTCCGCAGGGGTGGCTTTGAGTCCCTTTGGGATACATTCATTGCAACCAAAATCTGTGTCGCATAAATAGGCACATTTGCATTCTATTCCCCGAAGACAATTGGAAACTGATCCTGCCAACATGGTACCGGTCAAAGCGGCATCATTCACAGCAAGTTGATCAACTTCAAAATGATGTCCCCATGGAAAGGTAACCTTATCCTTGGTGACTGCGTTTCCAATTGGCCTCAAGTTCCCTCGGACTTTCACGTGAGATACGTCCGGTGAATCATCAAAACGAATCGATGGACAAAATACTCTTGGTTGAGGTACACAAAATGCCTGAGACACGGATGCAAGCATGGATGCAACAAGACAAACTGCGGCAGGAGACGGCTTAGATGAGCTGGCCCCGGATCCTTTAGACTTCGGGGATTTCGGGCTCTTGGGGCTCTTAGAGCGGCTAGAGCTTCGGGATCCCTTCCTTTTCGGGTTCTTGGGATTCTTCTTTTTATTTTTGGTTTCGCTACTGGCCGAACGGGCAGGAGTAGCTTGTCTTGGCTTTCCCACTGAACCCTCATGAAGGAATTTGCAATCAGCTCCTCTATCGCAACGTCCCTGTTTCCAAAACTTGCAAATCTTCTTACCTTTCCCCTTTGGTTTGGGAGAACCAGAACGTTCACTTGAGCGACCTCTGGTTTTGCTGGGCTTACGACTTCTATCACGTGGCTTGGGGACTTCATGCTTGTAAGTACAGTTGTCCTTGCTACAGCCTCCCTTATTCCATGCCACACAATACCCCTTGGGAATGAAACCTGTCTTGCCCTCGACTGCAGGAGCGGAGGGACGACCGGCACCCGAAAGACCTTTGGCAACTCGATCACGATTTGCCTCCAACCTCTCACGGTCAAGGTGGCGTCGCACGGCAGAAACAAGGAAACTGTAGTTCCGTTTTTCGGTTCCTTCATCAGCTCTATGATACTCATTCATGTCATGTTGGATAGCCTTACAATTCTTCACTTGTTTGTAGAAGAGTGTTTCCAATACACTTACGTCAGGAGCCTGGACAATACCAGCCAACACTTGATCCCAGTTTGAAATGAAAGACTTCAAATTCTCCCCACGCAATTGGACACTGAACAAATCTTGAAGGGCATAGGTTGCTCCGTGCTTGATGTTTGTACTGAAGTGGTCATGCAACATGAACAACACTTGTCTCCCTCTTACAATCCGTCCAGCGGTGGCTTCAGTCTCCTTGAAGGTGTCTACCTTGCGGGCGAAGTCACCAGTGATGATATTGGTGAGTGCAGAAAGTAACTTTGCATCTAATGTCGCAAACGGCGCAACCTTCCGGAGCGCTTCAAGGGTCTGTTCTTCTTTCCAAGAATCACTAATCCACTTGAAAGCACTGTCGGGATCGGTAGATGCTGCTACAACTGCCTCTCTAGTTTTGATTCTCCAATTGCGATAGGTTTCTGCCAATGGGAATGCTGGGATCTTGATGGTGTCAGCTTCCTTGACCTTGGGTTTGTCATCATGCCTTGGGTCAATGTAGCCACCTAGAAACTTGATCATTCTTCGCCTGAACTTTTCATCATCCTCATCATCGGGATCATCATCACCGTCACCATCGCCATCGGGAGGATTGGGACCAGCTTTTCCTTTTCTGGGTGCCTTACGGTTCCTATCCCCTTCAGGTTTATCAATTGGATCAGGTGGTGATGGTGGTCCACCTCCCCCATTTCCCCCGTTGCCGTCTCCTCCATCCCCGGGGTCGTCCCCATCAGGCGAGTCATCGCCCCCCGGCTCGAAGTAGTCCATCTCATCTGGGCCTATTTCGGTCGGGGCATATTGATTGGTCGGTGCTGGGGAATTGACATTGTCCATGGGATGGTTATCTCGGCGACGATTATTGGCCTCTCCTCCCGAAGGGCGTTCCTCAGCGGAAGACCTTGCAATATCCGATTCCTTCTTCACTTGAACTGGGACTCGATACGATGGATCATGATAAATGATTTCAATACCATCCTTTTCATAAGTCTTGGCATCAGGTGAAGTAAAGTTGATCGGCGTTCTTGCAATTGGAGGTCGGGCTACATTGGTCGGAGGTGCTGCGGGTGCAGCCTTTCGGGTCGGTGGAACAAATTCGAGATTTGGGATCTCCGTTGATTCATGGGTTCCGGCTGTCATGGTCATGGCGGCAGTTTCGACAATAGGGCTTGGACGAACCTGAGCAAAGTGGGAATCGAGCATACTTTGCAGTTTCAGATTATGTTGCATCTGGGCTTGTACCATGTGTTCAAGCTGTGTAATGCGCTCATTCTGAATCCTTCTCTCTTCCTCAGCTGCTCTCTTCAATTCAAGGATTTCTTGCTCCTTACTTGATAGTGATTGTCGATGGTTAGCATCAATAACACGTTGATAGGCTTGAATTTTCTCATTCATCTGAGCTTCACGGAACCTTACGTGTTCGTGCGCCTCATGCTGTAAATTCTCTTTATATTGAGCACTCACATTCAAAAGTTCTTGTTCTTTGATTCTGATAGCATCAAGGGCCCTCTGACTTTCAATACCCTCGCGGACTCGCAAAGCTTCCTTCAACTCCTCAGTCTTGGCCGTGTGGATCGCTTCAGCCTGAGCTTCGGTGTGAGCCAACACCTCACGATGACGGAGCTCGGCCGCTGTTTCCACAAGGCTTGTCATGGCAGGATCATGTGAATGGACATGCAAATTCTGCTCGACAAAATTCACTTGAGGATTATCCATATGCACATTGTGGTGAAATGTGTTGTGAACATTCATTTGGTTCAATTGGCGTGTCGGCGGCCCACTCTCCCGAGCGGCTTGGGGAACATATCCACGATGGTTAAAACCAGCATGAGAAGGCACAATTGCGTTACTCAGATGCGGTAAGTGGCGTCTGTCCCTCAAACTACGCGATTTGTCGGAACCAGTGGGTGTGCTTATATCAATGGAGAATGTGGTGTCTGAAATAGGCAAGGCTCCCGGATTGGCCATGGCTGCGTCAGAGGAAACGGGAACACCGGGGCCCTCAGGGGAAGTACCTGAGGGGGCAGACATGCCTACGAAAGAGAACGTTACGCTACGGCTGATAACCTGTTTTACAGGTCTACCAAGCCACAATGCAACTACAAGTAGACGCTTGTTTCTTGAGCCACGCACGACGTATACAGCATATATACAACCAGTGAGACCATGTAAAAACAAGTTTGAAAAGAAATGGAACCCCGTAATCACTTTGTAAAATTGGTTGCATCTTGGGGTATAGCCCTTTTTGGGAAAAAGCACCTATTATATGCCGTGGTTAAAACGTGGTATGTAGGCTATGGTCATCCCAGCTTTTTTGACAATCCTTATCAAAAGTTTCCCTATTAGTGGTGATATGACCACCCCCAACATGGGTAAATCTTATCCAACTGTTGACCATGGCACATGTGTTGTAACCTATGTACATAGACATAGATAACAACCCCCAAAAAGATAGAAACGTGAATATCATCTACAACTCTCTGGAACACTTATTTCTATCTTTTTGGAGGTTGCTATGTATACATAGAAATGTTAGTTGGTTGCCATACATAACCGAGGATACTGCATCAATAAATATAGAAGTCGGCTTGTTCCTGATCTCATAGTACAAGGCGAGCCGTTGGACTCCGTCGGAGCCTTCGTATATACCCTACAACAGATTTTAAAAGTACTATAGCTGGTTGGTGGTTGACCTACCCCTCTGAAAAATATGAGAGTCAGTTGGGATGATGACATTCCCAATAATTATATGGAAAAAATAACACATGTTCCAAACCACCAACCAGAAAGTCATGGGGTTAAGAAATTTGCAGCAACTTAGCTATGGATTATTTAGAAGCCCATCTTTTAGATAAAAATGGGATATACCCCCTTGATAACCATCAATTCATGCAGAACAAAGTGATACAGTAAACTGATGGATGTAGTTTTGTTCCCCTAACATTTCCGTCAAACCAATATTTATATATGTATTATATATATAATTGTTCCATATATACAAATATACATCTATTCCAAGACCCACATGTAAGCCATTTAACCCATATATATATACATACTAATTCCCATATAATTATATATATATATTATCATGATATGTTCATAACTGGCTAACACTATGGTTACTACCCACTCTAACCAGCGATTCCTGTCATCGCTCAGATCGATCCTAAGGCTGCTGCCACCATGAGGTTGTCCAAACTTGAGATGATCACCGTGACCTGACCACGGTTTCTGATGGGATTTGACCTGAATCGATTTTTGGGGTTCCATGGGATTACCCTCTGGTTATGTCAAAGTAGCTATTGAAAATGGTGATTCAGAGTGGATTTACCCATTGAAAATGGTGATTTTCCATCGTTATGTTAGTTTACCAGAGGGTACTATATCGATCCGGAATTGATGTGGGACGTTGTTTTTCCGTTTTTGGAGATTTTTTGGGAGGGATCTGCTGTTCTGTCCGTTTTCCTTGCAATTTGCAGAATTTTGGAGCTGGAAGCTGCGATTTCAACGGTATTGCAACATCTTGGAGTTCGAACCTCTCAGTTTCCATGATATTTGCAACATTTAGGGTTTGTTTAGGTTTGTTTTAGGGTTTATTTAGGATTGGTTTAGGGTTGGTTTAGTTTTTTAATGGTTGGTTTTGTTTCTTTTAAGGGTTGGTTTGGGTAATATTTAGGGTTTGTTTAGGACCGTTTAGGATCTATGTAGGGTTGGTTTAGGGTTTCTTTAGGTGTGGTTTAAGATTCATGTAGGATCTATTTAAGGTTGGTTTAGGCTTTAGTTAGAGTTGGTTCACGGTTTCTTTGGGTTTGGTTCAAGATCTATTTGGGTGGGTTTAGGATTTAGGATCTGTTTAGGGCTGGATTAGGGTTTATTTAGCATAAGTTTCAGAGTTTTGTTTGGGGGGTTCTTAGGGTTGCTTTTGTTTATTTTGGGTGTTAGTTTGGTATTGTTTAGGGTGGTTTAGGTTTTGTTTGGGGTAAGTTTCAGGTTTTTTTTAGGGTTTAATCATATAATATAGAGTTGCTTTAGTTTTTTGGTGGGTTGGTTTGGGGAGGATTTAGGGTTGGTTTAGGGTGCATTTATATTGTGCATCTTGGGGTTTATTTAGGCTTGAGAAGCAAAAATGCAGAAAACAGAAAAGAAGCAGAACAGTGAAGAAGCAGTCAAGCAAAGAAGCAGAACAGCGGCGAAGCAGAGAAGCAGGGAAAGGAAGAACGGAAGAACAGCAGAAAACCAAAAAGCAGAACGGCAAAGAAGCAGGGAAACAGAAATCCAAAAAAATGCCCAAAACGGAAAAAAAAACAATCATTCCCGCCCCCAAAAAAGCCCTCCCTATTGTATTATAAGACCCTCCGAATAGCACCAGTCAAACATGCTGCAGATCATGGATTGCCTAAGGCAATCCATGGCAATCCATCACTTGGCCCAAAAAAAGTGGATTAGAACATGCACATATTTCAAGGTGATGTTAAAAATCCGCAAAAAGGTACATTTACCCAGGTTTCTGGATGATTCTCTATAGAAATTGCTGGCTTCCCGTTGCCACATGTGATTGCCACACAGCAGCGACTGGCTCCTAAAAAAAACTCGGATACAATTCGTTACCCAGCTACAGTAATGTGGGTAAAACAATGCCATCCCCCAGTCATCATCATTTTTATAGGTGGTATGTTTACCATTCCCAGTCATGGGTGGTTTATGACATTGTTTTAGCCACATTACTCAACATGTCCATTTTTGAACATGAAAATTCTTCGATTTTCTGCGAAATCTGGAGAGGATCATCGACATGATTCACCTTTGAGGATACCCTGTGTATCTACACATATCTGGTTGGTGGTTTCAATCCCTCTGAAAAATATGAAAGTCAGATTGGATCATCATCCCAGCTATTGGGGAAAATAAAACATGTTCCAAACCACCAAGCAGACGCCAAGCAGATATACATTACATCACATTACAGCACATTACCGTACAGTACATGACTTTACTTCTGTATCTATACCTAGCCAAACGATGCCAAATGGCAGTTAAACACCCAAACATGTGGTGGATTGACGGCAGACTTGTTGCTTGGGGGTCTGTTGATCCCCTCTGAAAGCGAACAGCCTTCAGTGGGGATAGTGTTTATCCAGTTTGTATCCAAAAAAAGTCGCAAAAGACCTGGATAGAGTTCCTTGAGTTCCGGATTTCCAAAAGGGGATTGTGAAAACAAGCTCTTACTCTTACCCCCCCAAAAAAAATGACTGTTGGGAAACCGTGCAGGCTCCAGAGGGACCTCTTCTGCCCGTTTTCAACCGTGAAGCTTACGGTTCAATGCTCGCAGCCATGCAAGCGGCGATGTTACAACTGATTTAATCTGGTGATACCCTTTCCTTATTCAACATAGCTATGATGATTTACCTTTTAAGAATGGTTATTTTCAAGTTCGCTATGTCAAATAACCTGACGGTAAGTATAATTCAACATTCCTCATTAGTCGACTCTATTCCAATCGACAGACCCTGCCTGAAAAAGCTCAACAAAACAAATTGGCAAAGGGCTTATCATGGCTTCTCCTTCCAGAATCTTCCAGACCTGTAGCCAATGTATCCATATGTGATTTACCCTCCAGCAATCAAACATGGATTGCTGGAAAATTCATGAACCTCCCCATTTGGTTCGAAGATTTTCCCAGCTACAAACTATAAACCTCCATTTTCTTTAGGTATTTCCCTGCCCATTTTGAGGTGACTGTGCCCCTCAGGCGACCGATATCCCGATATCTTGTGTTTCAGCGGTGGGGGGGTTGGTTTTCGGGGTGGGGGGATTTGGGGTGGCTATTAACATGCAGTTTCTATTCTTCTTGGATGAGATGCAAACATATCACACATATACACACACAGTGTGATTATTTGAGATGTGAGACGTAAGAAGTTTGAATGATGAGGATGTACTCGCCTGATGTTTCCTAAGTCACCTGTAGCGCAAGGACAGGCAAGGACCACAGCAAACGAGCAAAATCCACATGTTTGGAGTTTCAAACCCTGGTTGTACAGACCTGGATTCCTAAAGCAGCCTGAGTACATCAGTTTGTGCAAGAGTTTGTCAGTGACAATTCTCGACAGGTGACAGCATGACTGACTCAAGTTTCAGATGAATATGGATCTGGTACTTGAAAGTAAAGCAGGATCTCAGAACGATCTCCTGCTGGAGTTGGGACAGCTCATGATGTCAATAAGTAAAAGATTGTTTACGGCTACTGGAAGTGACCTTGACACGAGGCAGGCAGTGCAAAAAAATGCTTCAGATGCGTTTGGGGCACAAGTTTTCGTGTTTTTTTTCAAACAATCGGCGTTTCCCTAAAGCAAAAACAATACCAGCTTCATTTTGAGGCGCACCTCCAGTGTCTTTGAAGCTTTTTGACACTTTTGGTGGTTTCAACCCCTCTGAAAAATATGAGTTCGTCAGTTGGGATGATTATTCCCTAACATATGGGAAAATAAAAAATGTTCCAAACCACCAACCAGGTTTTAAGTTGTTTTGAGGATTAAGACAACTGAAAAACAGACATTTTCGCGCGGTCGCATGCGGTCTCTCCACAGGCACCACCACCAGATTTGATGACACCACAGGGTGCCCTGAAGCCAATGTGTCACCTCCACTGGGATATGAAATCATCCCAGAAATAGCTCATGACTTAACCATAAGTCAAAAAAACTCGGAGTTCTCTGAAGGCCAGTGAAGCATCTAGTTTGAGATTGTTTGATTTTGGGACCGCATGAAATCAGGAGTGTTTGCACCATCGGAGCCTGGTCTCGCATCTCTTCCCGCACGGTGTTGAGGATATCAATCCTTCACCCGAAACTTCCCCAACGACTGGTGGGTGAACAGAATTTCCCAGATGGATTGTTATAATCCCAATGTATTGGCCCGTATAACCCCATGTTTTTCGTCAAGCAACAGGGGCTTCGAGCACCTGCTCAAACGATTTCATGGGCCAAAGATGGTCAAAGCATGCTCCAGATGAGGGTCACTGTGATTCCAAAAATTGAGAAAAATATATGCAGTTAACAATAGTTATGGGTTTTCACATAATGCCATGTATGAAGATATCAAGAGAACAGTCCAAGATTCTCTCAGCATGGCTTGCTGAAACATCTCAGAAAAATTCACCTTGATACTTTGAGAGAGGTTTCCAAGTCATTTGGACGGAAGAAGAAACAATTTGTAAAAACCAGCTTTCAAAGAAAACCAACCTATCCTTCTGGTTGAGCCTGAGATTGAGCCTGAGATTTACCACATTTCACTCATACAAAAAACGAACTGGAAAATCACCATTTCTAATAGGTCAATCCGGGTAAATCAACGATGTCTATGGGCCATTTTCAATAGCAAACTGTTGACATCACCAGTTACGGCTAGTTCTTCACATTCCCTACAGTCGTAGCCTCCATCGCATCCCGACGCAATATCGAGCGGGAAACCCCGGGTTTTTTCCGTTGCGGTCCTCATACTCTGCAGGCCAATATCATAGCCTCGCTTAGACCACAGCTGGTCTTGGTTGTACGAGTGCCACCTCGGGCCCCGAGGTGCAAGCGACGTGCTTAAGCGAGGGGCGGTTGAATCCGGAGAAGGTTGTGAAGCTATCATCAACATGTTGGTGTATCGTTGATTTATTGACGTTGAATGCATTTTAATTTGCTGGTACGTTCCTAACTTTCTGAAAAAATGTTGATTCATGTTCAATGAGAGATGATATTAATGCCATTTCTGCAGAGACCAAAATTGGCCAGTGAGCCTACCATAGTCAGTTTACCCAATGATCATGCTCAAAGGGTGTCTGAAGAAGTATATATACATCATTGTGACACGGCATGTTGATTTCCTGAAGACAGGGTGGGATTGCCTGGTAGTGATTTCGAACCGAACCAAAACATTAGTCATTGAGGATCATTCATCATCATCCCAAAATGTGGTTGAAGATAAACATAGTTGAAGATAAACAGAGTTGAAGATAAACATAGTTGAAAATATACATATCACTACAATCATTATGTATATAGATAAATATATTTCACAGTCAAGACGTGGCACTGATTCTCTGGTCATCAAGTTGAGGGGGTATTGCTCCTCTCGGTCAGTACCGTGGCACAATGTTCCACACAGAAAGGGAACTCTTTGTTGGTGGTGACGCAGTACATCACACAAGTTTCAAGTGACGGCGGGTTACATCTTTCATACCATCTTTTGATATATTTTTGTACCTTGTTCATATATATATAATTATATACATCAAATATGGACTTGTTTTTGTCTATGGATGTCTATGGGTCAAACAAGAATCATCTGTTCAATCCCAAAAACGCAAACCACCTCAGATCTCCGGTTACCAGGGCAGACACACACACACACATTCTGACCTGTTGTCATTGATATGTTCAAAAGATTTCAAAAGTCACAAGAAAATGAATCAAGGGCCATCAAAAAGACCAATATGTTCACACTGAAAAGGGTGACTGTCAGTTCCTGTAGTTGGGTAAGACAGCTATATCCCGTATTTGCCCCTTTACATTCCAGTTGTAAAGGCGGGAACTGCTACCACGGTCAAAAGGTTTGGGTACGAGCATCCGCTATCTAGGAACTTCCGGTCTCATTTCATCACAATACTTGGGGAATCAGTTCCAGTTACAAGTAATTGTATACAGTATCTCTATCTATCTATCTATCTATCTATCTATCTATCTATCTATCTATCTATATTGGTATATTGGTATATTGGTGTATATATATATATATACAATTATCATATATATATATATAATCTACAATTATCATATATATATATATATATACATATTTCAGCATAGTTCTAGGGACCCGTTTTTTTCAATATCCACCGACGGGCTGACAACCGTGGGTCGACGGGCCGGGCTGCCGGACTGCTGTACAATTCCAATGGCCTCGCCCAATGTCATGGTTGCAGCTGCTGCCTCAGCTCCATGCCCAGCCCAGCCTGAAAATGTGGAAAAAACATGAAAAAACCCTCCTAGTTACCCTCTGGTAAACTAACCTAGCGAACTGGAAAGATCCACCATTTTCAATGGGAAAATCCACTAATAGCATGGTGATTTTCCATAGTTAGGTTAGTTTACCAGAGGGTATATATAGTTTTTTACAAAATGGGAAAAGGGAAAAGGATGATAAACGACTGCAGTTTGAGGTTCACCATTCTCAAACAAACCCGGATTTGTCATTCTACACTATTTGGATTTTAGTAGCCAATATGATGGGAAAAAAGAATCCTTTTATGGGGATATGATGAGATTTCTCATAGGATCCATAAGCAACATTCACCAACAAGTCAAGATGATGTGGGTTTCGGTTTCTCCAAAAAAGATGACTTTATTCATGTTTGCACCCAAGTTTTGGTACTAGTAATTGCTTTCGGAAAAAGGATGTTCTCATGGAATTTGGGGTATTTTCAGACAAAAATTAGCCTCAGTAACTCCACTTGGATGGGGCCCTATGAAAATTGCAAGTGAGCTGAGTCGAATGTGGATTTCCGGTGCATTTCGAAACTGTAACCGCTGAGTTTGACTTTGACTGAGCTTCAAAAAACACATGGTTTACGCAGAAAAGCACAATGATATGAGTGATATGAGTGATATGTGTATGGTACTGTTTGTCTATTCTATTGATTACCCTCCTGTAATTTAACAGCTTGCCATGGGAAGCTCGTGCCAATCTGAAAATGTGAAAGCATCGAACTCGATGGGTTATGGCTTCCAGAGCAAACTGTTAGTCATGAACAGAGGGTATACCCCCATTATATCCCATCTGGTTGGTGGTTTTTACCATCTTGAAGAATATTAGTCAATGGGAAGGATTATCCCATATATCATGGAAAATCCAAAATGTTTGAAACCACCAACCAGCCATTAAATCACCATGTTTGCTAGCTACATAGCATATCAATTCCATTAAATCAAGTCACCGCAAACGCTTAGTCATTAGTATACAGGCTATATCCCTAATATTCCATCAATATAACAAGAAGATTTCACTAGCCATATACTCCATGTATGGTATATTTACCATGATTTACCTACATGTGGGTGATTTTTGGGTTGAATGTTGATAGATATCATGATTCACCCTGAGACCCCGGCACCCATGGTGCTCAAAAAGAGCGCTGCGCTCAGGGCGCTGGAGCTGACTAGTGATATTTGACAGAAAACGACACGTTTTCTACGGGATGAAACAAGGTACAGATCGAACATGGATATATATATATATAGCTATATATATATTTGTATAATATGTGTATATACATATATATATAATATATGTGTATGAATATATATCTATATAATTAGTTATATATAATACACACGTTTGAAGATATTTTGAAACCACCAACCAGAAAATCATGACATGTGTGCACATTGGGCTTTGCAGTGTGTGTCCGTGTGTGTGTGTGTGCTGTCCTTCCTATGTTGATGTAGTGGGTCATGTCAAGCCATTTAAGTTGTTTCCCCGTTCCCAGTGATGCGTCAATTGTTTATTGATTTTCCAGCCACAGGATCCACATCTATCTAATTCCGTGCGCCATTTTCCTGTCCGGTTCAAATCACACAAAAAATCACGCGTGCTTCTGAGAAAAACGAGGGTTGCATAGGGTTGCCACAATATTTACCTTCGTTTTGCAACGAACCCGTGACACTTTGGGACGTTTAAAGTTCATGGAGCATCCAATGTTTCAGATTCCAGGGCTCCATGCTGCCCTCTAAGTTCCGTGTCTGGCTGCTTGAGCCATGGAATGAAAGTCAGCATCCAGTGATATCAAACGCGGCTTAAGACATTTCATAAGGTCTGATGGTCAATGATCCCTTGCTTCCTTTCGGCCTTCGTCTTTGCCCTGAGACTTCATGAGCAGAGGTCCAGACCCCACACCAAATTATTGTTTCTTCATCCCTAAGTTGACTCAAAGCGAGTTCATCGGGTCCGACTACGCACAGAAGTAGGGCTGTTTTGGCGAATTCATGTGCTTGGCCGCTGCATCGAAGCAACTGTGTGCCAGAGCCGAATATATGTGTATGTATATATATATATATATATCATTGTAATCATTATATATATTATATATATACTAGTGTATATATATAATTACTAGTATATATATATATATATTGGAAAATGAATGAGCGCATTGCTGGGGGATTTTCCAACAAGCCATAGGAGCTGATTCGATGATACTAGGAGTGCCACTGGTGAATCCATCCACCTCCAGTGGAATACATTCGACGCAGGTACCATTCATCATTACGGCCACTTACCACAACCAACCCATTTCGCCCTTTTCACCGGGGACATAGTCTGACTTGATGTCACGTCTGAGAGCGTTTTCCAGCTGGCAAGAAACTTAAAACTTAGGTTTTCGAAAATCGAAAATCCACATCCTGGAGAATACTGGAGTACCGGTGAAGAATTCACAAATTGGGAGGTTGAGCCCCCAAAAACTATAGTAACTATGAAAGAAAAATGGGAAGTCACGATCCACTTTCTGATGGAAAGTCAACAGGCAAAACTGCCAATCGAATCTCTTGATTTCATAGCCATGTGCTCATAGAAACAGACAGCTCTTCATGATATTCCTGTAGAAGACCCATCTGTATCCGAAAAGTGTTCCATTTCCGTGGGTCAAAACCCTGGGCAAACTTGATCCATCTCCATATTTTTCTACGTCCAGATCTGAGGGGTATCTCCCTATCACCATCGCTACGGCAGGACCCACATGGATGTGCACCCGCGTAAGTTGTGCACATAACCATTCTTAACCACGGACATTTAATCCAAGTATCAGTTGTATACATCTATGGCTTTTATGTGTATATATATATAGCATTTCTTAAGAATGGTCAAATGGTCATAATCCAGGTACCAACTTGTATATACATAGAGGTTATTATCCAGTTATGAATAGGCTGCACATCTGAGTGATGTGGGAAATGGTAAGCCCGTCAGTGCCCCCAATTTCGCATGGTTCCAAACAATGCCCGAAATAATGATACTATTGAATTGACCATTGTGTTGATGTGTATATATATATAAATGTATATGTGTGTATATATATATATGTAAATGATATGCATTCTGCGATATGTTCTGCCATCCAATGCATGTCTCTTAGAGTTCGTTATTGCCATCGGCTTCGAGATGCTTGCCTGCAAGGTATACAAGACAGGGAAAAAGTAAATGATATGCATTAAATTACATTACATCCCATCTCATCACATTACATTACACTACACATTACAAATTACACACTACACATTACACATTACATGACATGACCTTGCATTGCCTTGCATTGCATTACGTTGCAATGCATTGCATTACATTACAATCATTCCATTACATACTTACATACATACTTACATTACATACATACACACATACTTACATACATAGTTACATACATACTTACATACATACCTAGGGTGATGTGTACATGATTATACATGTGACATGTATATGTTTATACATGTATATGTACCAAACAACATACAATACACAGTGTGTGCTGTATGGTATATGATATATGGTATGTGATACATGGTATACATATAATATACATATATTGCATACCTAATAAATATATATATATGTATATATACACCTAATATATATATAGTGTATATATATATTAATATACATATTATATATATAGTGATATATGTATAGTAATATGTATATATATAGAGTATATATAATAGTAGTAGTAGTAGTAGTAGTAGTAGTAGTAGTAGTAGTAGTAGTAGTAGTAGTAGTAGTAGTAGTAGTAGTAGTAGTAGTAGTGGTAGTAGTAGTAGTAGTAGCAGCAGCAGCAGCAGTAGCAGTAGCAGTAGCAGTAGTAGTAGTAGTAGTAGTAGCAGTAGCAGTAGCAGTAGCAGTAGCAGTAGCAGTAGTAGTAGTAGTAGTAGTATATATATATATAGTAATGTAAATATATACATAGAAATACATATATATATATATAGTAATATTAATATATACATTAGTATATATATATATAAATATAGTAATATATATATATATATATAGTAATATATATATATATAAAGTAATATATATATAGTAATATATAAAGTAATATATATATATATAGAAGATATCTATATACAGTATAGATAGTATATATATAGTATATATATAGTATATATATATAGTATATATATATAGTATATATATAGTATATATAGTATATATATAATCCCGATGGGATACATAGAATATGCCCGATTTCAACCCTACGGGTGTGGACAGAAAAAAAAATACTTAGAATATTTGGGGTAGAAATATTTGGGGTAGAATTTTGGAGTGCATAAAGAGTGCCAAAGCAAATACCATAGGAATAATGATATTCCCATATCGAAAACTTGTGTGAAACCAAGCAGATTGAACATTTTTAGGGTTCTGGGTAATTTTCTTCATAGTTCTACGACACCAGTCGTGGGAGGTACCCTTTGGTGAGCCTGAAAAACTCATTTTTTTAATACAATATAAAAAGAAACTGGTCATTTCGGGGGACCTGTTTTTTTGTTGAAACGTTGTAGTTTAGGAACTTCAGACGTCCAGGGTTGCTACTCCCCAAAGGGAATTACATATATGATATATACCCTTTTACATGAAAGAGACCCAATTCCTTGCAGAACTACATACATAGAATACAGGTCCCAAGTGAAAATATTCATCATTTTTTTTGAGGATCACCACCCAATTCCATTGGTTTTCATTGCAAAATAGTTTTTTTTTCATAGTTCTACGACACCAGTCGTGGGGGGTACCCTTCGGTGAGCCTGAAAAACTCATTTTTTTAATACAATATAAAAAGAAACTGGTCATTTCGGGGGACCTGTTTTTTTGTTGAAACGTTGTAGTTTAGGAACTTCAGACATCCAGGGTTGCTACTT
Organism: Cladocopium goreaui; assembly: GCA_947184155.2. NCBI lineage: Eukaryota > Dinophyceae > Suessiales > Symbiodiniaceae > Cladocopium > Cladocopium goreaui. The sequence goes on along the minus strand of CAMXCT020000602.1, from coordinate 490,146 downwards.
GCCAAAGGGAATTACGGATATGATACATACCCTTATACATGAAAGAGACCCAATTCCTTGCAGAACTACATACATAGAATACAGGTCCCAAGTGAAAATATTCATCAATTTTTTTGAGGATCACCACCCAATTCCATTGGTTTTCATTGCAAAATAGTTTTTTTTTCATAGTTCTACGACACCAGTCGTGGGGGGTACCCTTCGGTGAGCCTGAAAAACTCATTTTTTAAATACAATATAAAAAGAAACTTGTCATTTCGGGGGACCTGTTTTTTTGTTGAAACGTTGTAGTTTAGGAACTTCAGACATCCAGGGTTGCTACTCCCCAAAGGGAATTATATATATGATATATACCCTTATACATGAAAGAGACCCAATTCCTTGCAGAACTACATACATAGAATATAGGTCCCAAGTGAAAATATCCATCAATTTTTTGAGGAACACCACCCAATTCCATTGGTTTTCATTGCAAAATAGTTTTTTTTCATAGTTCTACGATACCAAACTTGGGGGGTACCCTTCGGTGAGCCTGAAAAACTCATTTTTTTAATACAATATAAAAAGAAACTGGTCATTTCGGGTGACCGGTTTTGTTGTTGAAACGTTGTAGTTTAGGAACTTTAGACATCCAGGGTTGCTACTCCCCAAAGGGAATCACATATATGATATATCCCTTATACATGAAAGAGACCCAATTCCTTGCAGAACTACATACATAGAATACAGGTCCCAAGTGAAAATATTCATCAATTTTTTGAGGAACACCACCCAATTCCATTGGTTTTCATTGCAAAATAGTTTTTGTTTCATAGTTCTACGACACCAGTCGTGGGGGGTACCCTTCGGTGAGCCTGAAAAAACCATTTTTTAATACAATATAAAAAGAAACTTGTCATTTCGGGGGACCTGTTTTTTTGTTGAAACGTTGTAGTTTAGGAACTTCAGACATCCAGGGTTGCTACTTGCCAAAGGGAATTACGGATATGATACATACCCTTATACATGAAAGAGACCCAATTCCTTGCAGAACTACATACATAGAATACAGGTCCCAAGTGAAAATATTCATCAATTTTTTTGAGGATCACCACCCAATTCCATTGGTTTTCATTGCAAAATAGTTTTTTTTTCATAGTTCTACGACACCAGTCGTGGGGGGTACCCTTCGGTGAGCCTGAAAAACTCATTTTTTAAATACAATATAAAAAAAACGGTCATTTCGGGTGACCTGTTTTTTTGTTGAAACGTTGTAGTTTAGGAACTTCAGACATCCAGGGTTGCTACTCCCCAAAGGGAATTACATATATGATATATACCCTTATACATGGAAGAGACCCAACTCCTTGCAGAACTACATACATAGAATATAGATCCCCAGTGAACATATTCATTATTTTTTCTGAGGATCACCACCGAATTCCATTGGTTTTCATTGCAAAATAGTTTTTTTTTCATAGTTCTACGACACCAGTCGTGGGGGGTACCCTTCGGTGAACCTGAAAAATTCATGTTTTTAAATACAATATAAAAAGAAATTGATCATTTCGGGATACGTTCTAGATTAGGAACATTTCTGCTCACCAAAGCAAATTACGTATATAATATATACCCTTATACATGACTGAGACCCAATTCCTTGCAGAACTACATACATAGAATATAGGTCCCCATTGAAAATATTCATCAATTTTTTGAGGAACACCACCCAATTCCATTGGTTTTCATTGCAAAATAGGATCCCCCCACGAGTTGCCAAATTTAAAGCAATCATTGTACCGACAAATGAACCATGTTAAACCCTATTCTATGTATGTATCCCTGCAGCTGAAAACATGGACCAGGATCATGCACACATATGAAACCGATTGGTCACGTCCCTTTGCGGGAATTGCTTGAATCACGGGCGGCTGCAGAAATCCAGCAAAACCTGAGATTTTTTTTTTCCCTGATCAAAATGGATAGCCGGAAATATTCTATGTATAGGTTTTTTTTTTCGATTCCGGAAGATGCTTTTATTCTATGTATAGGTTTTTTTGACCGATTCCGGAAGATGCTTCTGGAGGCCGAAATTATCGATTCTGTATTCTATGTATGCCATCGAGATTATATATATATAGTATATATATAGTATATATATCGTATATATAGTATATATAGTATATATGCCATATATAGCATATATGCCATATATAGTATATAAATAATATATATAATATAGTATATATACAGAATATATGTATGTAAATATAGTAAATATGTAAATATAGTAAATATAGTAAATATAGTATATATAGTATATATAGTATATATAGTATATATAGTATATATAGTATATATAGTATATATAGTATATATAGTATATATAGTATATATAGTATATATAGTATATATAGTAAATATAGTATATATAGTATATATAGTATATATAGTATATATAGTATATATAGTATATATAGTATATATAGTATACATAGTATATATAGTATATATAGTATATATATTATATATAGTATATATAGTATATATAGTATATATAGTATATATATAGTATATATAGCATATATAGTATATATATAGTATATATAGTATATATAGTAATATATAGTATATCTATATAGTATATATAGTATATATAGTATATATAGTATATATAGTATATATAGTATATATAGTATATATAGTATATATAGTATATATAGTATATATAGTATATACCCTCTGGTGAACCAACATAGGAATGGAAAATCACCATTTTTCATGGGAACATCCACTATTAATGGCCATTTTCCATTGCTATGTTAGTTCACCAGAGGGTATAGTCAAAGGAAGTTTAGGGGGAGAAACTTCCGTGTTACGGACTTTTAGAATGTCAGGGAAAGAGTTAGTCAAAGAAAGAGTTAGTCAGGGAAAGAGTTAGTCAAAGAAAGAGTTAGTCAAAGAAAGAGTTAGTCAAAGAAAGAGTTAGTCAAAGAAAGAGTTAGTCAAAGAAAGAGTTAGTCAAAGAAACAGTTAGTCAGGGAAAGAGTTAGTCAAAGAAAGAGTTAGTCAAAGAAACAGTTAGTCAGGGAAAGAGTTAGTCAAAGAAACAGTTAGTCAAAGAAAGAGTTAGTCAAAGAAAGAGTTAGTCAAAGAAAGAGTTAGTCAAAGAACAGTTAGCCAGGGAAAGAGTTAGTCAAAGAAAGAGTTAGTCAGGGAAAGAGTTAGTCAAAGAAACAGTTAGTCAGGGAAAAAGTTAGTCAAAGAAAGAGTTCGTCAAAGAAAGGGTTAGTCAAAGAAAGAGTTAGTCAGGGAAAGAGTTAGTCAAAGAAACAGTTAGTCAGGGAAAAAGGTAGTCAAAGAAAGAGTTAGTCAGGATATATGAGGTAGTCAAAGAAAGAGTTAGTCAAGGAAAGAGTTAGTCAAAGAAACAGTTAGTTAGGGAAAAAGGTAGTCAAAGAAAGAGTTAGTCAGGATATATGAGGTAGTCAAAGAAAGAGTTAGTCAGGATATATGAGGTAGTCAAAGAAAGAGTTAGCAAAGAAAGAGTTCGTCAGGGAAAGGGTTAGTCACAGAAAGAGTTAGTTAGGGCATTGATTGTTCCCGCAATGCAAATGGGATTGCAAGTGGTGCTGGTGGATGAGTTGCCGATGGAGTTTTGAAGGAAGTCTCGCACGAAATGCGTTTTTGAGAGATAGCAGATGCACGAAACCCTATGTTTTTCCATACAAAGTGTGTCCACGAACCTCGATGATCTACCTCTGCGGTGCGACGGGTGCGAGACGGTCTCGTGTGTGGTTGGATCATGCTCGGATGGTCTCGGATCGGTCTCGGATCGGTTCCGCATTGTAAATGGGGTTTCAACTGTTTTTCGTGCATGTGTGGTCGACAGAATTCCATTGTGATTTGCAACTGTAGGATCGTTCCCGCATTGTAAATGGGGTTGCAAGTGGGGCTGGTGGATGAGTTGCTGATGGAATTCCATTGTGATTTGCAACTCTAGGATCGTTCCCTCACTGCAAATGGGATTGCAAGTGGTGCTGGTGGAGGAGTTGCCGATGGAGTTTTGGAGGAAGTCTCGCACGAAATGCGTTTTTGAGAGATAGCAGATGCACGAAACCCTATGTTTTTCCATACAAAGTCCGTCCCCGAACCTCGGTGATCTACCTCTGCGGTGCGACGGGTGCGAGACGGTCTCGTGTGTGGTCGGATCATGCTCGGATGGTCTCGGATCGGTCTCGGATCGGTTCCGCATTGTAAATGGGGTTTCAACTGTTTTTCGTGCATGTGTGGTCGACAGAATTCCATTGTGATTTGCAACTGTAGGATCGTTCCCGCATTGTAAATGGGGTTGCAAGTGGTGCTGGTGGATGAGTTGCCGATGGAATTCCCATTGTGATTTGCAACTCTAGGATCGTTCCCTCACTGTAAATGGGATTGCAAGTGGTGCTGGTGGAGGAGTTGCCGATGGAGTTTTGAAGGAAGTCTCGCACGAAATGCGTTTTTGAGAGATAGCAGATGCACGAACCCCTATGTTTTTCCATACAAAGTGCGTCCCCGAACCTCGATGATCTACCTCTGCGGTGCGACGGGTGCGAGACGGTCTCGTGTGTGGTCGGATCATGCTCGGATGGTCTCGGATCGGTCTCGGATCGGTCTCGGATCGGTTCCGCATTGTAAATGGGGTTTCAACTGTTTTTCGTGCATGTGCGGTCGACAGAATTCCATTGTGATTTGCAACTCTAGGATCGTTCCCTCACTGTAAATGGGATTGCAAGTGTTGCTGGTGGATGAGTTGCCGATGGAATTCCATTGTGATTTGCAAGTCTAGGATCGTTCCCTCCCTGTAAATGGTTGCGTCAAGGTTCCTTCGTGCTGTGGCTGCATTGGTAATACTATTGTCTTTTGCAGCTGGACTTCGTAAATCGTATTGGAGTGGCTGCATGAAGGCTGCCACAGTGATTTGTTGGCAGATTTTCTCCATTTTGGCGCTAGTGAATTTCCTTCTAAAAATTCTTTTAAAAAGTGCTTCAAAATCGTCTTTTTTTCGCTCTGGCGTCGAGATCCGGTTTTGGAGCTACCATTTCCGACGCCGTTGCGCGTAGTTCTATTGTGTTTTGGAGCTCAATCTCTGCAGATCGCATTGTAATGGCTGCGTCAAGGTTGCTTCGTGCTGTGGCTGCATTCGTAATACTATTGTCTTTTGCAGCTGGACTTCGTAAATCGTATTGGAGTGGCTGCATGAAGGCTGCGACAGTGATTTGTCAGCAGATTTTCTCCATTTTGGCGCTAGTGATTTTCCTTCTAAAATCCTTTTAAAAAGTGCTTCAAAATCGTCTTTTTTTCGCTCTGGCGTCGAGATCCGGTTTTGGAGCTGCAATTTCCGACGCCGTTGCGCGTAGTTCTATTGTGTTTTGCAACTCAGTCTCTGCAGATCGCAATGTAATGGCTGCGTCAAGGTTGCTTCGTGCTGTGGCTGCATTCGTAATACTATTGTCTTTTGCAGCTGGATCTCGGAAATCGTCTTGGAGTGGCTGCATGAAGGCTGCGAAATGGGTTTGTTAGCAGATTTTCTCCATTTTGGCACTCGTGTTTTTTTTGTTGGACGTACGTTTAGAGCAGTGTGTGAAGGAAGCAGTGGGAAGTGGGAAGTGTGAAGTGTGGAGTGTGAAGTTTCAGTTTGGAGTGCGGAGAGCGCAGTGTGAAGTGTGAAGTGTGAGGTTTGGAGTGTGAAGGAAGCAGTGAGAAGTGAAAAGTGTGAAGTGTGAAGTGTGAGTGAAGTGTGGAGTGTGAAGTGCGAAGTGACAAGTGTGAAGTTTGGAGTGTGAAGTTTGGAGTGGGAAGGAAGCAGTGAGAAGTGAGAAGTGTGAAGTGTGGAGTGTGAAGTGCGAAGTGAGAAGTGTGAAGTTTGGAGTGTGAAGGAAGCAGTGAGAAGTGAGAAGTGTGAAGTGAGAAGTGTGAAGTGTGGACTGTGCAGTGTGGAGTGCGAAGAGCGCAGTGTGAAGTGTGAAGTGTGAAGCGTGAGGTTTGGAGTGTGAAGGAAGCAGTGAGAAGTGTGAAGTGTGGACTGAAGTGTGAAGTGTGAGTGAAGTGTGGGGTGTGAAGTGCGAAGTGAGAAGTGTGAAGTGTGAAGTTTGGAGTGTGAAGTTTGGAGTGGGAAGGAAGCAGTGAGAAGTGAGAAGTGTGAAGTGTGGACTGTGAAGTGTGGAGTGTGAAGTGCGAAGTGAGAAGTGTGAAGTTTGGAGTGTGAAGGAAGCAGTGTGAAGTGTGAAGTGAGAAGTGTGAAGTGTGGACTGTGAAGTGTGGAGTGTGAAGTGCGAAGTGAGAAGTGTGAAGTTTGGAGTGTGAAGGAAGCAGTGAGAAGTGAGAAGTGTGAAGTGGGAAGTGTGAAATGTGGAGTGTGAAGTGTGAAGTGTGAAGTGCGAAGTGAGAAGTGTGGAGTGTGAAGTGTGAAGTGTGGACTGCGAAGTGTGAAGTGTTAAGTGTGGACTGTGAAGTGTGAAGTCTGAAGTGTGGACTGTGAAGTGTGAAGTGTGAAGTGTGGACTGTGAAGTGTGAAGTGTGCAGTGTGAAGTGTGGAGTGTGAAGTTTGAAGTTTGGAGTGCGAAGAGTGCAGTGTGAGGTGTGGAGTGTCGAGGGAAGGACACGGTCGGGACAGGGTGTCTTTGAACTATAGGTCATTTATGTTTGGGAAACTTCCGCCGCCGGCTTGCCCGGGTCTATGTTATATATAGTATATATAGTATATATATTTACTGTCAACTCCCACCATTTGCCCGTTGTCTGGAAGAGTTCGACGGGATCATCATCATCATCATCATCATCATTATCATCATCATCATGAATCATCATCATCATCATCATCATCATCACCATCATGATCATGATTTATCATCATCATCATCAGCAGCAGCAGCAACATACAATGTGGGACGTGGTGACTTACGCGCACTCCCAGGTCACCCCACCCCACCCCATGTGAGCGTAGCATCAACATTTGTAGCATCAACATCGTGTGCAAGGCCGAGGGAACGCGTAATGTAGCATCAACATCTTGTGCAAGGTCGAAGGAGCGCGGTTGAAGGAACGTTGACATCCCCAGCCCACCCCACCCTCACCCCACCCAATGTGAGCGTAGCATCAACATCTGTAGCATCCACATCGTGTGTAAGGCCGAAGGAACGCGTAGCGTAGCATCAACATCTTGTGCAAGGTCGAAGGAGCGTGAAGGAACGTTAACATCCCCATCCCACCCCACCCCACCCCACCCCATGTGAGCGTAGCATCAACATCTGTAGCATCAACATCGTGTGCAAGGTCAAAGGAACGCGTAACGTAGCATCAACATCTTGTGAAGGTCGAAGGAACGCGGTTGAAGGAACGTTAACATCCCCACCCCACCCCATGTGAGCGTAGCATCAACATCTGCAGACATCTTGTTCAAGGTCGAAGGAATGCGGTTGAAAGGAACGTTAACATCCACCCCACCCCACCCCATGTAAGTTGTGGGGCAAATGGTGGGCGTTGCGTCTATATATAGTATATATATATAGTATACATAGTATAGATAGTATAGATAGTATATATATACACTATATATACATTACATATATAGTATATATATAGTATATATATAGTATATATATATAGTATATATATATAGTATATATATAGTATATAACTGCATATATAACTATATATACTATATATTTACAAATTTATCAAATTCCCCAAGTTGACGCTTCGCTGGAACACGATCTCCGGACGGGACACGTTCCGCGACCTTTGTACAGCCACTGCACCCTGCACGCGGCACGTCTGCTGAGGATTGGGCCCTGTTGTACCCTCCGGTGTCAAACATATTGTTGGATAGGGTGAAGTACTTACCCTCTGGTTATTTAACATAGCCATGGAAAATCACCATTTTTAATAGGTAAACCATCTATAAATGGGCCATTTTCCATGGCTATGTTAAATAACCAGAGGGTATATAAATAACTCTAAATATGGGAAGATCATAGGAAAATATGGGAAGATACATTGTAAATGGAGGCTTAGTTCGCTGGGAAACTAAACTACAAATGGACACGAACGCTGGATTTACCAGCCTGCGCCATGTTTGTGCGAAGGGAAACCTATGAACAATCCCTAAACAAATGTCAGAAAATCTCAACTCCAAATAAATTTCTTGGGGACCATGTCTGCATGACCAATCAGAAACTGACTTATGTATGTATGTATATATATATATACATACTATTAAGTTACTATTATATACTTATGTACAATGTTTCCCCCACACTTATGTACAATGTTTATCCAACTTATATACCACTGAGAAAACCCTACATCACAGGGTTGTAAATAACTGAAGACAAATCATAAATCTCGGCAAACACAAGTCGAGCAAACTGAACCTGCCCACATCCCCTACATCTACATGGTCTCACTTTGTCCAGTGCATAAAAACATGCGGAACATAGATGACAACTGACTTGCACGGGGATCTATGTCTTTAGATTTTGAAAGATGTTGTCCCATTGTTTCCAACTCTACAGCACTCCGCCAAAATGTGGCTTGTGATCATTCCATGTCATGGTGGCTGTTTGCCGGCTCTTCTATGATCATACTATACTGGTGGTTGACCTACCCCTCTGAAAAATATGAGTCAGTTGGGATGATTATTCCCAATATATGGAGAAATAAATGTTCCAAACCACCAACCAGTCGTGCTATATCATGCTATATCATACTTCGATGGTCTCAGCATTCTCAGCCGGAGATGTCTCAGAATGCCATGCTGGCCAAATCAGGACGAACTCGACCACAAACCTGCAGGCATGCTCTGATTGGTTGTCTTGAACTACCCGGTAGTTCAATGTGGTTTATGAATGTTTATGATGATTGATGTATCTTAGCTCCACCAAATCAACATTCAACTCACTCACTGACTTGGACTGTCGGGTAAAAAAACAAATCGCACGGGCCTCGCAGTAAAAGAGCATCTTGGGATTAAAGAAGGTACAACCTCCTAGCACAACGTAGTGTCAAAGACGTGCTGCTTCTGTGTTGGACACAGAACACTGGCTGAACATGTTTTTTGTTCGACAAATACCCTCTGGTAAACTAACATAACTATGGAAAATCACCATTTTTAATGGGTAAATCCACCATAAATGGTCCATTTTCAATAGCAAACTGTTGACATAACCAGAGGGTAATCAACCAGTCGCTGAAAACCTGTGGACTGCGGGATCTCTTCACTTCCGCCCATCTCGCCGCTGGGATCATGTCATATCCAAAACATACGGCCAATGGCGGCCAATGTCGAACAAACGGTACCAATCCCCCAAACGAAATGCTGGCCTTTTCTGGGCTCCTCACTTGTCCATATCCATTACCCTCTGGTAAATTAACATAACTATATTAACTATGGAAAAATCACCATGTTGAATGGGAAAATTCACTATTTCTATGTCACCATGTTGAATGGGAAAATTCACTATTTCGACTGGGCCATGTTAAATAGCAAACTGTTGACATAACCAGGCCGGGTATGCCCCATGATCCATAGTACATTCACCGGCGCTCCTGTGGATGCTGTACAGCACCACTTGTCACTGGGACATTCGCGTTGCCCCGTCCATCCATAGTCGCACACGGCGCAGGTGCTGCTGAGCGCACTGTTCATGAAACTGCAATTCCTCGGCGCCAAAAAAAAATGTCCCAGTTCGTTCAAAGCTGTGAAGCGCTGCGGGATACCATGGGACACTTGCGTATGGACAAGTAGATTGATAATGTTACTGGAAATGAAAGGGATCGAACTAACAAGATTATATCTATATATATATACTAATATATCTATACCTATATATATATATAAATCTATATATATATAACTATATTATATGTATATATATATATATATCATATTATTATACACGCACGTATATATATATATATAGGAAATTGATGGAAATTGACCCATGAATCAGCCTCCCAAACGGCTTTTTATGCGCCGTTTGGAAGCACCAATATTGCGACGTTCGGGATGATTTCTTTGGGGAAGTCCGTAGGGATATGATGCGTCCTCTGCTGGAAATGATATGTGAAACATCCAACCAGATCATGTGTATTGGTATATTTATATACTATGTATCTATCTCCAATGTATAATATCTAGTGTATTAGTGTATATATATAACATCCCACATATCATATCATATATATATATATATATATTCTATACATTATATTATACATACATAGTATTATGTGTGTACATATATATATATGTATTGACCATTATTGGGTTTTGTCCAAACACCAGTTGACGAGAATCGGAGATCGCTGGCATTAAACATGTGATGGCAATTTGAGCACCGGAAAATGCTGCCCCACTTTGCGACAACCACCTATATATATATATATGTGTGTTATACATATATTATTGATATTAATATACAGTACGTGTATACTCTTAGATCAATAATCATATATATATATACATAATATCAGATACTTGTATACTTTTCATATTATATATATATGTACAAATACATATATCAGATTATATCAGTATGCATATAGAGGGATTCCCCTTAAATGGTGGATTTGACCGCAAAAACCGCCCATTCCATGGGCTGCTCTGCCAGGACGGGCATCCGACAATTCCACACACGTTGCGCTTTTTCCAGGTGTTCAGCCGCGGCCTGGAAATAGCCCCGAACGTTGGGAGACGTTGGGCCCCTACAACTACCCTCTGGTAATTTAACATAGCTATTGAAAATGGACCATTTATAGTAGATTTTCCCATCAAGAATGGTGATTTTCCATAGTTATGTACCAGAGGGTATGTTTACATATTTTTATCTGGTTGGTTGTTGACCTACCACTCTGAAAAATGATGGAGTTAAAGTCAGTTGGGATTATTATTTCCAACTGAATGGAAAGTCATAAAATTCCATGGTTCCAAACCACCAACCAGATAATCAGATATGTATATACCTAGACCCTCCGTTTGTACCCTTCTTTTTTCTTTGGGGTTTCACCGGTTTCACCCCATAATTTCAGTACTTTTACATTGTTTTGGGTGGTATTTGGAGGGTCTAGAGTATATGCATGGTATATATATATATGTTTTCCTATCTAAATATCTATCTAACATGTACACCCACTTGGAGCTGGAACTGCAGATACTGCAGCCCCAAAGATGAGTCGACTGGAACTGGGTTGGTCTGAAAAAAACCATGGGAAAACCCTCAAAGTTGATGCTTGTAAACTTCATTGCTTTCCGATGGTTGAGGGGTATACCCCATGTTCGGATATGTTCGAAATTCACCCAACTCTCTGGCAGCTTCATCCAAGTTCTAACATGTTCCAACCACTTCGAGATGGTGAAATTGGCCCTTGCACGTGGGCTCTCAAGCCTCACATGGTCAAGTCGGGGCACGGGAGTTCACCAAAGTTGGACTCGGACTCGGATACGACATGATACCCTCTGGTAAACGTTTACAGTTTGCTATGTTTCAAATGGCCCAGTCGAAATAGTTGATTTACCCATTAATAGCAGGGTGATGTTCCAGTTTGTTTTTTGTATGTTTACCAGAGCGTACTACTACTATAGGCCAAAAGAAATTGACGAGTTGTCAAGTTTGACCGGACGCAAAAGCCACGACAGCCACCCATCCCTACAAGAAATATCCTATCTGGCCATGGCTGCTGTTACCCAGCAAGAAGATTCAAACCCCTCACTGTATCACATGTGATTGATATAAATCTCCATCGGATTGCTATAAATCAACATCTCTGAATATGAGTGTTTATAATATGTACATACACAAGTACAGGTATAGAAATATATCATATATGTATACTGTATCTGTATATTGTATGCATGCATGTATGTATCTCATGTACTAGCCTGACCAAAGGCCCACATCGGCTAGTTGCCCTTCCGAACCATCATTTAGAGTGCCATCCCAGTAAGATCGTTTCAATTTGTCCAACTCTATTCTGTATGTATATACGTAAATATACGGTATATGCAGCATACAAACAGTCACGTACATGTGTATGTATAGTTATATATTATATAATATATCAATATTGATATTTTTTTGATATTAGTGTCAATATTAATATATGAATATTAATATACTGTATATATATATGTATATCTGGTTGGTGGTTTCAACCCCTCTGAAAAATATGAAAGTCAGATTGGATCATCATCCCAACTATTGGGGAAAATAAACAATGTTCCAAACCACCAACCAGATATGTATTAGATATCTTTCTAAACATTCTCCAAGGGCATCGAAAAACCCACTCCGTACCTGAGCATCTTTGGCAGCCTTCAATCCCCGGCGTTCACGTTGGGCCGCCAGGGCTTGTTGAACCTGGTAAACTCGAGGCGTTTTGCCGGGTGATGCCATGGGGATCCATGGGGAATTAGGGCATTTTTGTGGATTTTACCATGTTACCATGATTTTGATCATGATTTTTCGGATTTTTCCATGGAAATTCTATAGGAATATCATATGATTCATATGAATCATACCTAGTTCGTAGTGGGGAGTGGAATGATCATCGATCCATTTAAAACCCTTCGGGATGTATTATGATGTATGGGGGAGTACCGGTTAATTTCGATTCCCATGAAATGGGATAAGCACCATGTGTTTTGTGTTCTGAATGAATCACATTGAGTAAAATTAGAGGCATTGCTCCAAAAAAATCATGCTAGATTAAAAAAAAACGACTTGTTCTTAAACCATTCACAATCAAAGTCTATGGTTCTGTTCACCTATGGGCGACTCAAATTTGTGTCAACTGCGGTAACTGCCCCCGTTGACCTCATCAAACTTAAGTTTGAAGGCAACTTTTCGGCAAGCAGTTTGCCAAATGGAGTGCAGCACATTTTTTTTCAAACGAAGACCTAAGATAATTCTAGGGATATTATTGGATAGGGATATTGTAAGCGATATTCATTAATGTTTCAATAATATCTTACATTATAGGGAAAATTAATTGGAACATAATTATAGGGATTTGTAAGGGATACTAAATTTTCACATTCATGGGATATTGATGGAATATTGATGGAACAAGAATGGAATAGGAAGGTTAATACCCTCTGGTAATGTAATATAGCTATTGAAAGTGGCCCATTGAGGATTCAAAGTACCCAAACAAAGGCATCGAAAAAGTCGAAGTCTTTGGGGTGGCTTTCCATAGCTGTTTAGCTGATTCCCAGAGGGTGATGAAGCTGTTGGTTTTCACATTCATCCGGAGTTGACAGAAGAAGCGAGACATGTAGGGTACTTGTTTATCTTGTTTTATTTCGCAAGGGCTATCTTTGCAAACATCTCCATCTGAATTTGTTTCTCATAAGACCTTCATGCCTACGTCTGAATGTCCAAGATTTGTTTGCAGTACAGCATGACATCTTCTATACGAAGAATAGCATATAATATATATATATATCATATATACATATATATGTATATACACATGCAGTTACTTGTTTAGTTATTTACTTATGAATTGATTCATCAATGAATCTAATTTAGATGGATAGTAATTCAATTCAAGGATGCGAGTGTATATGGAGGTTTCCTAAATGGGGCGGTACCCCCAAATCATCTATTTTAGTAGGATGATGTAGGATGTTCCATCATAAACCATCCATTTGGGGTTACCTCCATTTCAGGAAACTCTCATACCTTGCTATAAGGACTTACCCTCTAATGATCTAATTGTGCATTGCTGGGGAAAAAAAAAACATTCGCCAATGATGGTTTGCTATCTTCCCAGTAACAATCAGAACATGTCCTAGCCAGTTTAGACTTTGAGAAATACCACGAGTTCTGTACAAGGACATACCTAGACCCTTCAAATATCTCAAAAATGGTAAACGTACTAAAAATATGGGGAAGAACACCATTTCAAGTGTACTTGAGGGTCCCAGTATTAAATTATGATGTATACATGTACAATACAAGTATACTATATAACTGTATGGGGTAGCTGGAGCACTTAGGTTTATAAGTGACCTGCTCGGTGCAACAATCCAATCCAAACATGTTACTCATGGCAAAACATCATCACCTGGTTGGTGGTTTCAACCCCTCTGCAAAATATTAATCAGTTGGGATCATTATTCCCAATGTATGGAACATTAAAAAATGTTTCAAACCACCAATCAGTCACAAATATGGTTGATGGCAACATGCTTGAAAATGTCACCACCGCAGAATGGTTGTCGCCTGATAGCCCCCCAAAAAAAAATTGTATTTTTTTCCCTCAGCACCTGCAGAAAAGGCGTCCTCCCCGAGTTTTTTCGCCTGAAGCGCATCATCCACCTCAACCATGTCTCCGCTCACCGGCAGCATATTCACTGCATCCTGGCTGTTCAGAACACCCAGGATGGCGGGCTGATGTGACAAAAGAAAGGAGAGAAAACCAGCGAGGATTTTGAGAGGATCTAGCACAACAAACATCACCTGTATTCCATGAATTCATCCCATTGGTTTATTGGAATCCCCAAGAAAAATTGTGTAGTAATAGACAGTAATAGTATAATCCCATGAAAATCCCATTGGTTTTGTTTGGAATCCCCAAGAAAAATTGGCTAGTATAATCCCCAACAACTCATCACCAACGCTTCAACCCTGACTCTCGGACTTTTGTTTGTTTCACGCTTCAAGGCCACACCCAACGGTGGTGCCATGATATGATCAAATCCAGGATCAATCCGATGGGATTCCTGAAAAATCCCATAACGCGGCTGACAAAAAAAGGCATGTTTCAGGTCTGACAATACTGGATCCTATGTTCTGAAATGCGATCTGTCATAATTGTCATGTCATATATATATATATATGTATATATGTATTATCCTATTTTTATTTTAAGGATCCAATAAGTCCGTCTTGTTGTGGCAACGGCTTCCGATCTTTGCCCAACTGATTCCCGGATCTGTCGTCATCATCGTCATCATCATCATCAACATCATCATCATCATCATCATCATCATCATCATCAACCCACCCAACCGTTAGACCTGCACGTCAGCAGCAGAAAAGCCCAAACGAAGCTTCAGAAGTTTCTGTCGCAAAGCATCCGAAGTCATTGGCCTCTGCAGGGCCTCCAGATGGCTTTTCATGGCTTCATCGTGGCTTTTCATGCCCTTGAAAAACAAGATCTTTTGATGATGAAGTGGAAACTTGGGGTTCCAGGTAAACCAAGAAAAAAATCATCCACTAATGGAGGGATCCTTCTGGTTGAACTTGGGTTTCCAGTAAAACGATACATCTTCAAAGCAGCTTCAAAGCAGCTTCTGAACTCTTGATATTTTCACCATTAGTCTAGCTGGCATCAAAAAGCTAGACTTCATAGATCATCCACTAATGGAGGGATCCATCTGGAAGTTCGGAATCACCATTATAACCCATCGAACAGCTAACAAACTGGAAACCCGTACGTACCCATACCCCCCAAAGGGGGGAATTCCATACACAGTGTGATGATGTCTTTTTTTTTTCTCTCTCTCTTTCTCCCTATATATATAATATATATATATGTGTGTATGTATGTTACATTAATTGATATAGACGTGAACCAAGTTCAACTTATATCTTTTCCGGAAACCCCAAGTTCAAACAGAAAAAACGAATCTTCGAACATCCTCAACATTTTTATAGTCCAACATGTGGGAACAGTTCGATACTTGGATGTGCATCCCATTCAGCACCTGGGTAGTAATTATCGAACGGTTCATCCAGGTGCTGGGATCTATCCCCATTCAGGGGCTCCAATGGACCCAGAAATTGTTTTTTTGTGTCCTGCTAGACCATTCATTTTAAGGGGTCTTGATCATTTTGACCCATAAAAATCATAAAATGATAAAGGGTCGGGTATCAAAATAAATGGTCTACCATATGTTTTATGGGTATCAACATGATCATTCATACCCATAAAACATCATAAAAAACCATATGAAGGATTGCTTCGATTGGCACTACCACTTCTATTTTGTGAAGGATTTTTCATCAAGTTCTCTTCTTTAGAGCAGCCTCTACTGGAGCTGGCACCCTGTCGCCAAACTCTTTCAGATCTAGTTTCTGCTCACCTACAGTATTTCCTTTTTATCATTCCATGCTCACCTACAGTATTTCCCTTTTATCATCCCATTGTTTTCCCAATATGATCCCTACTAAACCATATAAAACCAGGCATCATGGTTGATATGGAGGTTTCCTGGAATGGGGTACCCCCAAATGATCCATGGTGTTTTATTTGCTTTTCCATTTTAAACCATCCATTCTTGGGTACCCCCATGACTTAGGAAACCTCCATATCCGGAGGGTACCCTCTGGTAAACGTTTACATCGCTATTGAAAATGGCCCGTAGAAATAGTTGATTTACCTATCAATAGCATGGTGGATCTTTCCAGTTCGTTTTTTGTATGTTGACCAGGCCGGGTTACTTCTCCTGTCATTAATCCCATCATATGAAAAACACCCCATTAAAAAAGGGTCTCTTTAAAAAGGTCCCTTTATGGAATGTGGAAAATCCATGAAAATCCACCATGGTTTGTTTAATAGGGGGTGGTTTTTTATTGGGTGGTTAGGGGATTTTGCTGAATACCCCGTTATTCTCCCCATTGAATGTCAACCCTGGATTAATAAAACCCTAGATTGCTTAATTGGGAGGGTACCATTTATGTATTGGATGAAATGGCTATTGGAGGAGTACCCCCCTAATTAATAAACCATGGTTTAGCAAAATCCGGGGTTGACATTATTTACCCTCTGGTTATTTAACCTAGCCATGGTATAGATGGCCCATAGAAATAGATGGTTTACCTATTAATAGCATGGTGGATCTTTCCATGGCGAACTGTGAATGTCATAACCAGATGGTAGTTTCATTAGTTTACCATATTTTACCATCAATATACCCCAGTCATGTTAGCATTAATCTACCAGCACCAGCCGGATCCGTCATGGGTTAGGGGGAAGGGATTTTGCTGAAGAACCCCGGTGATTCTACCCATTAGTTGAAGTCAACCCTGGATTAATCATAGTGGGGTTGACATTATAGTCATAATGATAGACTTAGACCAATCATAATCCAATTAACCATTATGTCTATAATTATAGTCAATATAAACCATTGGTCTATTGTTCTATTAATTCTAGTCATAATGGTTTAGCAAAATCCAACAGATCAATGGTTTATATTGTCAAATACCATGCTTGCCATGAATATAAATCCATTTACAATAATTGTCAACCATGGTAATATTACATGGTATATTACATATGGTATAACAAGTATTACAAATATTGTATATCAAATATTAATCCGGGCTTGACATTTTTTCGTTGATCCAAAATGAGTCAGATCCACCTCCAGGTCTTCCAGAGGTCCGGCGAAGACGCTCAAGGCCCGCTGCAAGGCTGCGCGCAGGGACTGCGAGCGTAAGGATTTCCAGTGCTCCTGAGAAATGCTGAGAGAAGCACAGTGACACAGTGAGATGTCTCTGAATTGTTGATTCTCCATTTTCTAGGATATACAAGTAGAATTAGATATAGAATGATATCGAATTAGAGACTGTGAGATGTCTCCATGATTATTTTTGATATACAATATGTGTAATACTTGTTCAGTTTTGATCTACAGAGGCTGATAACTAAATGAATCTCAAATATATACTCATCACATCACCGTGCAAGTGATTGTGATTGCTACTTATCGTTTAAACGAATACATATATATATAGATATGATTGTTGTATGGGTTCAAAATGATTCAAGTAGGCCGACCAGAAACTACAGATGACACTGGGATGTGTGAAGTCGTCAAGCGTCTTTCCAACTGTGAAATAGGTACTGCTTACCAGGCTTACATGATGGGTTAACATGATGGGTTAATCCGCTATTCTCTTTGGAGAAATAAATGATGTTCTAATCTATTTTTGAATTAAGGGTGCCCAATTTTCAGACCATAAACCTTGCCACAGTTTGAGTGTCACCCCGGCGAACTCCACTACTCCACTCCTGTGGCGTGAAGAGCTTCGCGAGCGGCGTGTCGAGCCACAGAAACCGCGCACGTCGACGCCGTAGGCGCAAAAGCTCTTCGAACCAACTCTGACGAAGGTGCAAAGGCACCTTCATAGATGTGGTCATTGGGTCATTCGGGGTCCCTGAATTTCTGCAAAAACATATCATGAAATGCAGAAAGCATTGAGATATCAGGATATATTGGGATATATTTGGGGTAAGGACGGTTTTCACCAAGTATCACTGGGATATATATATATATACTGTGTATATATATATATTTATACATATGTATATTTACAGTACTCATCTATAGATACAACGTACTAGTATATATATATATACATATGAGTACCTGTACATATATATTTTATAATATATGTATATATGTATATATATATATATACAATTTACAATATCCAGCTGTCAAATGCTCGCACTATTTCTGATGGCCAAGACGTATGATTTCAGGTTAAGGTTGGCCCAAATCCATCCCTGTGGATAGTTGCGAAATCCTGCACCAAAAGGATGGAAAAAAAAAAACATGTTGAACGCCTAATTTATATTGGGATAAAACACCATAAAACACCATAAAACAGCTGGTGCAAGATTTCTGAAAATCCACTTTAGTTCATGAACAGCCATACCATTTTATGCAGCGATGATAAATTCCAGTTTTCCAGCAAGCCAGGTTTTTAGGGTACAGTAGCGGGGTATAGAATCAAAAAACACTTCTACAATGTGGGGCCCCCGTTTTCGATAGCTAAGTTGGTGAACATAACTCCAATTTCACTATGGTTTATGGTACTTATAACTATAGTTAATGGGGTTTATAAACCAACAAACATCACTGGGGGGCCCCACATTGTATGAGAGCTACAGTCAAAAACGAAAGGCTCCGAATGATTCCCACCCTGCCAGGGCCAGCAGGGCCGGGGCGGAGAAGGACAATTGACAGAAAATCATGTCCTTAAATCGACCAAAAACACAACTCTTACTTGATACCTGGGGATATCAAGCAGCAAATGTAAAATTCCTCATCTGTCTGTAGATGATTTCCCCATAAAACCATCCATTTATAGCCTATGTTTTTTCCATAATACCCATAAATTACCAAAAAAAACATGCAAAAAGATCCGCCAGGTTTTTTTCACCTCGTTGAGCTCTTGTTCCAACAACTGCAGTTCCATTTCCCCGAAGAACATCTCACAGTTGAAGAGTCGCACCAGCGATAGCTGCCTGAGGTCAAGCGGTCATGAAAACCTCGGGGTCTCGATGTTCCGAACACCAAAAATAAGGGGAAATTCAGCAATGTGGGGCCCCCGTTTTCGATAGCGTTCAGTTGGTGCACATAACTCCAATTTCACTATGGTTTATGATACGCAAATAACTATAGTTAATGGATGTTAATGGGATTTATAAACCAACTTATAACTGGAGGGCCCCACATTGTAGCAACAAACAAAGCTCCACGAGTTTCTCGACTTCCTTGCAAAACATGGAATATATTACAAGATGCCATATAATCACAAGATGCCATATAATCCATATAAAAATTATGTTCTTAAAGAAATGAAGGGACTGCCAAAACTGAGACACAAATGCAAGGATGTTTCAGCCTCTCAACGTGGTGTTGTCGCAAGTGGCCTCCTTTAAGCACATACTTCGATGATCTTCTATATTTGAATTGAATAAAACATGGAAAATGAAATACTTCAATTACCGTTAAAATATATAAATATGTTTAATAGCTAAAAATATCCAAAGATTTATTTCAAACATAAAAGATCATAAAAGTAAATATGACTTTTATGGCAAATACATGAACAGTATAGAGGAAAGGATAAGCAGAGCGAAGAAATCCACACTTATGTCGTGAATGTTCTCTTTGGGTATGTTCATGTGTTCCCTTTTTCTTCTGTTGCTCTTCTCTTTTCGTCTCTTTTCTTTCCCCTTGTTTTTCTGTTCCTTATCAAACTGCCCATTTTGACCCTGGCTTATGCCTCTGCTTCTCTCAGGTGGATGTGGCCTCGCCACAATTGCGGTGTTGAATAACTGGGGATCTTCAGGGACGGGATAAAAGAAATTCGCGGGAACCTTTCTCCCTCAAAGGGCCCGTCCTGAAACTCTAACTCTTTCCTTCTTTGTTGCCGTCTCTCCTGTTCTTCACTTTCATTTTTCTTGGCTCCTTTGTTCCTCTCTATCAAACTCAAGCCATCTCGAGCCAGCAATGCAAACTACCAAACAAAGGTTCAAAAGAACATCAGTAAAAACTCACGGCTTTCAACAGGCCCAATTTTTTTTAACTTGCCGGCCTCATGTACGACCTGAATCCGGTCTGGTTGGCAAATAGCACCAAAACAGGTTTCTACATCCAGATTTAGTGGTTTAGTAGTTATTTAATGACTTACTATTAGTAGTGATTTAGTAGCAATCTGGAAGGTAATCACTAATAGTGATTCTTATAGTGATTATATAACTATGTTAATAACAACAGGTTTTACATCACAGATTTCCCATGACTTTCCACTGCCTTTTTTACGCAATTTCCGGCCTCTCAAGATTCTGATCTGACGCGATGAAACCAGCTGAAGCCTGGAGGCATAGCCCGGCCATCAAAACCATGGTACCTAGTGAACCTCAAGTTATAGCTGGTAGATGGTTTTTGTCCCAATAAAATTGATAGTTTTGTAGATATTTTGACCCCCCATATATTATTGCTAGCTCTGGTATTTGTGACTAATTCTGGGAACCAATTGGTATCCAAATAACACAATACTGGAATAACCATCATATTTACCAGACATAGAATTCTTTACAGTATATAACACAATGGTGGGAACGAATACACCCTCTGGTTATTTAACAGTTTGCTATGGAAGCCATGGCTCATTTACAGATGGCAAACATGATGATTTGCCTATGGGATATAGGATGACTTGTTTCTAGTTGATTTATACATGATTAATCACACATCTATATATTCTGGGATTGAATATATGAGATATAAACTTCATATGGGATATAATTTATGGGATATCTACATTTGGGGATATAGTCTATGGAATACAAGTCATATGGGAATATTCTTTGGCTGATATTTTTTCTACGGATACCTTTTTTTGGGGGATATATTCAATATATTCGCTGATCATTGGGTCCAGCGGGATATACAACAAACATCAACAAACTATGATACCTGCGGCTTGGTGATGACATCAACCGATGGAATGGACATCTTGACATCCCATTGGGCATCCCATTGGGCGATTTACCTTTTGAGTTGGCGATCCCATAAGCGCAACCAAAACACGAGTTGAGTGTGCACGGCTTCCACTCATCTTCCAATTTGTGGCATAATTTCACTGGGATTTGAGACAGCCACATGAGCAGTGTGAAATAAATCCCTCTATCATTCCATTTAATCATGGTTGGTTTATAGGGATTCCCCGTTCTTGGATTATAATAATCCCCAATATATACTGTATGTATATATATACTGTATAATTATATATATATTGGGTAGTATCATCTCCGAACTAATCATCAACCCTGCCAGGGGTTTAGCAGCCACTGCTCACATGTCAGTGACAGCGAAAGCTGAAATCACATGTGATCAGGAAGGCTCTCTGGAATCTCGTGGGGATCAGCTTGGAACATCCCAAAAGGGCACGCTTTCAGCATTTAAAAGTTGTGGTTTACCATGGTTTTAACATGCTCTTAAACTATGAAAAACCAAGGTTGGTTCGTGAAAATAGCTTGAATCATGGACCATGAACCCAGTAAGACCGCGACAAAGCCGCTTAGGACCCATCAAACACCTCACTTTTGGGTATGGATTCGGTATGGATCAAACATATTAAACATCCTCCAGGGCCGGCGATTTTGGATCATGAATTTGACCTCTAAAGTTCTGAGTCGTTTGGAAAGTGCTGGGTGGTAAACGGGTAAACGGGTAAACCCAATCATGCCAACATGGGGGGGCATTTTTACATCATGCCATTTCCAGGGTTCCCACGTTTCATATGATCCCATGATCATCATGTTAAGTGGATGGTGACTATGTGGGATAAATCCTACTGTCCCTGGCAGCGCCAAGCCGCACCTCCAACTGTCGTCCTGCCAGACTTTTCAGCGCGAAACCCACATCCGTTTTGGCTGCACTTCGCGCCAACCAGCGAAGGGTCTCAGCCTGTGTGATCCAAGTGAGGCCGGTTGGGGCAAGCGAGGAAGGGAAGGCCTATGGTACCCTCTGGTAATTTAACATAGCTATTGAAAATGACCATTTATAGTGGATTTACCGACCCATTAAAAATGGTGATTTTCCATAGCTATGTTAGTTTACCAGAGGGTAAAGTCGACATCCCTTGCAGCGAAGCCGACGACTTTCTCAGGTCGTCATTTCCACTGCTCTGTCTATGCTGGGCGATGGGAGATACTCACCAGCCCTGCACGACTGGATGAGCTCGGGTGAATCCAATTGTGTAGTTGTTGGGGAAGTATGGAAGTATAGGTGGTCGAGCTCGGTATAACCCAACGTAACGGGGGGGCCACCATGTTATACCGACCAAAAAAAGGGGATCCCGAGCTCCAGATCTGGGCACGGACCCGAACACATGCAAGAAAGAATGTCAGATAGAATGTTAGAACAACATAATATACATATATATATATATACACATACATATTCATTATCTGGTTGGTGGTTTTGACCATCTTGAAAAATATAAAAGTCAATGGGAAGGATTCTCCCTTTTATTGTGGAAAATACAAAATGTTTGAAACAACCAACCAGATTAAAACTGCCAGAAAATGGGATTGCCTCTGGTACTCAAACTGTGCTGCAAAATCCCCCAGTTCAATGATTCCATGGATGGAGGTTGGGGGGATTTCAAGTTTTTGATATATACCCTCTGGTAAACTAACATAGCTATTGGAAATGGCCATAGAAATAGTGGATTTTCCCATTAAAAATTGTGATTTTCCATAGTTATGTTAGTTTACCAGAGGGTACTTCCAGATGATATGTGGCAGTGTGTCAAAACCTTGTACCCCTGGTGAACATCAAAATAGCTGGTAAATGGATGTTCATCCCCCTAAAAATGGTATTAATAGGTATTGATCCATCCCCATGTCAGAAACAATGTCACTTCAGATGGTTTTTCTGCCTCCGCCAAGGTGACGAGCACCAAATAGCGCGGCGAGGAACTCGTCGCATCACCTGCGGAGTGTATTTGAAACGAGGTGGTCCGAGCAGCTTGGGATGCCACACATCATGTTCGTATTGGAAAATTATATATACACATATGTATATATATATATGTATATATGTATATATATATGTATGTATATATATATATACATATCTATATATATGTATGTATATATATATATGTATATATATATATGTGTATATATACATGTATGTATGTATATTTATATGTACCGACAGTACAGTTCCTCCATTGTAGGTATTGCCTGGAATGGCATTTGATTGAAATTTTGAAGAAACCAAAAACATGGTGTGTGTGTGTGTATATATATATATTGTATATATTATGGATATTGTGTACATATATATATATATAGTCTATATTGTATATATTACATATACAAATATCATATGTGTATTATATATATATATAGAGTGCATTTTACCAGTGCAGCCCCTTCAGCTGAATCCATGGTTTCTCCGTCGCCAGAAACCACCAGAAGTCCCCCACCACCCATGACCTGCCAACTCCTCGGTCGTCAAAGGCTCGCTCTGGAGAGACTCCTCTGGAGAGCGCAAGGGAGCGGCAAATACCCAGAGAAAATGCCAGAAATCGTTTGTGTTAATATAATATAATACACATTAATACAATGCATATCATATGGCTATTGGTCAAAACCCTGGTACCTAGTGAACCCCAAGTCATAGCTGGGTTAAAATGGATGTTCATCCCACTAAAAATGGTATTAATAGGTATTGACCCATACCCATATAACATAGTACACATTAATACAATGCATATCATATCATATCATAAGCCTCAGAACCACTGAACGGGCATGACTCATTATCAGAAAGTCACTGCTGCACCAAACGGGCTTGGCGGCTCGGCCTTGAGTCGACCGATCTTCCCTTTTTCAATGGACCCAAAAAAAATTGGGATCCTAAGTCTTTCAGGATGTGAAAAATTACATATGGGAATATATGGGATCCATGGTGAATATATGGATGTTTATTTATATATGGGAATTTATGTTAAAATGGATGGATAAATATCATGGTGAAAAATCCCATCTGCTCAATGTATGATATATTTATTACCTACATGACTGGGTGTTTTTTGCGGCAAATGTTGGTAACTATTCCAGCACCATGGAGCATATGGGATATGGGATCCATATGGTTTGATTGTGATTAAAAAAAACTGTGATTCTAAGAATGGACATCAAAAATTATAGAATTCATTACAGTCTGGACTAATAATTTTTGTTGGGATTCCTAACAATCCGCGTGGTCCTTGGCCTTCCCCAGGGCTTTCATCGCAGCTTCGGTGGGAGGAACACCTACAGGGTTTAGGGTCCATCAAAACAACAGATGAATGGGGGAAGAATGGGGAAGAAATATGGATCATTGGATTGGTTTAAGGGAAAATCTACAGGAAATCATGGTTTTTACCATCAAATATACGGCTTTCCTGTAAATTTTCCCATCATCCAATTCTATGAATGGAGCTTTCCTAAGTCATGGGGATATACCTGGGGGCTTGGAAAGTGATGGAAAATCCATTCAAAAAGGATGATGAACAGGGGTACCCCCATGACTTAGGAAACCTCCATATTATGAACTGAGCCCTGCAACCGCGCTAAGGATTAGAATTTTCCATGGGTCCATTCCGTTGCAAGCACTGCTGTTGGGAATTTATTGGATATGTTCATCGGTGCCAATGGAATGTAATCTGGATGAATTAATGAACATCATTCACCATGTCTGAACTCAAGCCATCTTGGAATACTTACCCGTATACCCAGAATTACCCAGATAATTATATCAGATATCATGATATCCCCGGACCTCCAGGATACCATGTTGATCATATTGTTTCAGTGAAAACAACCAGTTGGTTTCCAGCTGGCTCCCGGCCTGCCCGTTGCATCTCTTCAAAAAAGCGCCGCACGCGAAGTTGCATGCCTCGTTTTTGCCGTGCCTGGTCGACGGGGAACTCATGGTGAAAAACGTGGTGTTTTCATCATGGTGAATCCAATGTTTCATGGTTAGTAATGGTTAATAATCATTGTTAATCATGGTCAATGTATGGCAAAAAATACTTAATGATTATGGCTAAGAATAGCTAAGAATAGCTGATGATGCTTGATAATGGTTAATAATACCCCATTGCACACCAAAAGAGCTCGTGAATGAATGCGCAAAATCTTCGATGGTGAAGTCCGATAACCCATATGGGCGTCCGCAAGTGATGTTTTTTGGATGTGCAGAAATGACTAGAAATATATGTGTTCTTGTTTTTTTCAGCACCAGCAAATCATTTCTCCCCAAGTTTACATCTTGATGTCATTTCAAATAGTTGATGTATACACCAAAAAAAAAGAAACAGCCGGAATGGGCTGCACTATTTGTGTAGGATTTTACTGCTCTCTCTTTTCTGGGCTTATACGAAATATATCTATATATAATATGGCTAGACCCTCCAAATACTCCCAAAACAATGTAAAAGTACTAAAATTATGGGTAAAACAAAAAACTATTTCAGTGCACTTGGAGGGTCTGGGTAGGTGTATACATGGGAAAGTTCGGCCATGTTTCCCATACCAGATTAGTTCGGCCATGGCTGGGGATGATTTCATCTGTAATAACCAGCATTAAAAATTAGCTGCGGCTATGGCTGGGGTCGACCCGAGGAAAGCACCCATAAGAACTGATATGTTACTCCATAGTTTAAGGCTCAGTTCACCCATTTATTATGCGGTATTTGGAAGGTCTAGGTGCGTACACATGTGTATATATATAGTATATGATAAATCCCAAAAAATAGTAAGGTAAAGTCATGTTTAAAGTCATGTGAAGTCAAAAAAAATACGGGTTACCATAGGTTACTGATAGGTTACTAATAGGTTACTGACCAGTAACGTGAGGTCGTGATGAATTTTGTGACCAGTAATTGTGGAGCTGTCCCATTGATAATATAATCAACTTTGGATATCAATACATATACATATATAGATATACATACAGTGTATACATGTATATATATAGTGTATATATATATATATAGTGTATATATATGTATATATATATATGATATGGGTACCCCAAACCATATATTTTTTTGGGGGGGTGAAAAACCGCACCTGTGAGATCTCTGGATGCCATTCCAACAGCACCGAGGCCGTCTTCAAACGTCGTTCCCCCAAACCTGGCTCTATGGAACCGTGACAACTTTATGGCTGAAACAATGGTTATATCCATCACTTTATGGAAAAAATGGGTTCCAATAATAAAAATCTACAGGAAACCATGGCTGTATGGGTTCCAATAATAAAAATAGATATAGATATAGATACCCTCTGGTGAACTAACATAGCAATGGAAAATTGCCATTGAAATAGTGGATTTTCCCATGAAAAATGGTGATTTTCCATTGCTATGTTAGTTCACCAGAGGGTATATCCATCACTTTAAGTGATACTTTTGTTTTCTAATCTACTTTATGTTAAAAATAGGTCCCTCAGCCTTTTCCTTTTTTGGAAATCTGGAAGTTTTGGTACATCAAGACCAAGATTCAACACATCAAAACACCTTCTCTTGAGGTCCACTAAATAGGATTGAGAAGTGTTCGCATCCAGGACATTCTAGATGACGGCTACCTGAGCTCATCACGGTGTACTGAGTACCGTGCAACAAGAGTACCATATTATGGTGAAACTTATAACATATTTATAATTATCTATGAGTTGATGTGAAACTAATCAAAAACAAAAGTAGGATAGATATATAATTATATATGCATGTATTGATATCTACAATATATATATATATGCATCTGTATGTATGTATGTATGTATGTATGTATGTATGTATGTATGTATGTATGTATGTATGTATGTATGTATGTATGTATGTATGTATGTATGTATGTATGTATGTATGTATGTATGTATGTATGTATGTATGTATGTATGTATGTATGTATGTATGTATGTATGTATGTATGTATGTATGTATGTATGTATGTATGTATGTATGTATGTATGTATGTATGTATGTATGTATGTATGTGTATGTATGTATGTATGTATGTATGTATGTATGTATGTATGTATGTAATGTATGTATGTATGTATGTATGTATGTATGTATGTATGTATGTATGTATGTATGTATGCGTGTATATATGTGTTTAGGCACAGTCCATACATGGTCAAACAACGAGTCAACCCAAAGAAAGATGTACAAAAAACATCTGATGGAACCTGAAACCAACTGGTGACTCTCTGGCAATGCTACCAAACGGCAAGGTTCGAAGTTCCCACAAATGGGGTTTGCCTAGTTCATCATAGGAGCATATAATATATATATATATACACACATGTAAGTAGGCTGTAATGCATATCAATAAAGTATATGCATATAAACGCATATTTTTAAAGTATGTCAATGTATATATATAGTCTATGTGTACATATGTTAAGCAGGTATATACATGTATATTTACGTATGTACATATTATATCATAAACTGTGAATAAGTAGATTGCCAACAAATAAAATGTGAGATGACAAAAACAACAATGTGTATATATATATACATATATATATATTAGAATACATATGTTAAATCATATTGCTGCTTAAAAAGGTATCAATCAATATGTATCAATATTGACCATATACATGTGCATAAAAATGTGTACATCTCATACACACTGTTGCGCACAGTTTTGTTTTCCGAACATATTCCTAAGGCGGCCATGTCCAAAAGCTGTATGGGCCCGTTATTCTATGTCAAAGCACACAGCTTCCAGCGTGAATCAGCCCAAAAGCGTCCATCATGGTTGCCCTTAGATACCCTTCCAAAATCTTCCAAACATGTTTGCCTAGTGGTACCCTCTGGTGAACTAACATAGCAATGGAAAATCACCATGCTATTCATGGGAAAATCCACTATTTCTATGGCCATTTTCCATTGCTATGTTAGTTCACCAGAGGGTAATCAAACACAGCAATTGAGATTCCCTAATTGATGGTTGGTTTTAAGGGGGAAACCTCGAACTAAATTGGTGGAGTTTCCAGCCAATGCTGTTGAAATCTGGCGCACAAGTAGCTATATTGCTATAGGATAACGGATATCCCATAACAACAACTAATATAATATATCTTATATATATAATATATCCATATATATATCCATTGTGTCATTGTGTATGGTACCCATTGTTTATGGGATACCATCATGTTAATACAAGCCATGAAAGCCAACTACACTCATGAAAACCATTAGTATAACATGTTGACATGTCACTGAAAATTCTGTGGCTGAATCCCATAATCCCATATAATCCACTCATTTTTCGTTCGGAAAAAATCCCGCCTACCCAAGTGGGGCGGAAGAAATTGTCACTTAGCCTGGGCTCGAAGAACCCATTGGAGGATTCAGAAAGCCCAACAGCTGGTTGCTGGTTGACCCCTCTGAAAAATGATGGACTGATGGACTGATGGCGTCAGTTGGGATGATTATGGAAAAATAAGTTAAAAAGTGTTCCAAACCACCAAGCAGTAAGATACAGTATTTCAGTCTCATGCCATATCACTTTTTTGTCTAAACTACAAAACTGCTCTGGTTATTGTGTTGAAATAGGCTTTGAAATTCATATGACACACCCATGATATTTCACGATATTTCAGGCGCCCAAAAAATGATAAATGTATGTTCGATCATCCCGCAACGCAAAGATCTGCCTTCACTAACCATCAGACTCGCCACCGCCATGGGTGAAAGAAACACTGTAGTGCTTGTTCACTTTTTCCTGGCTCCTAATCTTGAGACCGTTTAATGATGATTGACCCAATAAGGATAGTAAGGAAATCAGAAAAAACAAAAAAAACGCCAAATCCTTGCAAAAAGCATCTGAGTAAATCACTACAAACAAATCTATGATAAGCCATGGTTACGAAGATATCCTCTATCAACAATCATCATAAACCGTGTGGCGCGACCAGTCAAGTTGCATCTACAAAAGAAACAAGTCGATGTGGGTCAAGATACCTGGCTCCTCCAAGAATAGCCTTAAAATATCTTAAAACTTCAAAAAATGCGTTTCACCCCGGAATGACTATGACTATGGTACTTTTACACACCTTCAGCCCTTTTTTGGATGGAATTTCTTACCCCCTCAGTAACTTGACCCGAAGACAAAATCGAAAAACATGGAAAACGTCGAGATACCAGAGGCCGCGATCCAGTGGCAACAAGGGCTGCTCCGGTCGCGCGCGGAAATGACAGAGGCGATAGAAGGGTCGCTCGCCCTGCTGGTCTATCAGCTCCAGGGCTCGGAAATCAGGGACAAAAAGAAGGGAACATCGGAAAATCCCAACTTTTCATGGGAAAACTAGGACAAATACCATGAACATATAGGCTTTTCATGGGAAAACATGGAAAAATACCATGAACATATCGGAAAAGAAATGGATCCTCGGGGTTTGGTCTCCCAAATTCATCATTTCACATGGGGGCATCAGCCATGGAGCAGCGGTTATCCAGACTGACATCTCTACTCATAACTCGATTAAAAGAATGACTATTGAACAGTTACAACGTGGGGTTAACCTCCAATGATCGTAGATATATATATATATATACCCTGGATGTATCTCCATGTAACCCATGTGTTTTCCTGGAGAAATCACTGCATTTAACCAGATCTCAATCAGTGCATTCCTCCTGTGGGAGTTCGGCTGTAAGAATTTTGGAACATGGGCAAAAGTAGAAGCTTTCCAAAATTGGGTGTACCCCCTACATCATCCATTGTTTTTTTTCGGATTTTCCAATATAAACAATCTCTGAACCATCCAGCTATTGGGGTACCGACAAGACTATGTAACTCCCAATGACACTGGTCCTGGGGATGACTAGGTCTGTATTCCTAGATGTATATTGACTATAGGACCTTTCATAAACATTTATAAGCTATATCATTCTATATCTCCATGATAGATCATAGTTCATTCATAGTTGCTTCCCATGTAATCTGTGTTCCGTTTAACATCAAATCATCTATCAAATCCATATCTAGATCCAGAGAACCATCATTTTATTTCCCACCTCTCCCTCTTCTTTGGGCGCATCTGATAGGACTTGTGCACGCCAAGGGTTTGCCTGCCTGACAGCAACTGAATCCATGAGAAATCGGAAAATCCTCAGGTGTCATCAATGGGAATATCAGAATATCCATGGATTTCCCAGAAGCCATGTTTCAGAAACCAAGATGGCAATCATCCAATCTTTTGGAGTACAAAACGCCGGTTTGCGCGGAACCCATCATCAAAATCCCTCAAAATCCCTCAAAATCCCATAGGAAATCGCACTGGAACTGCTGACGGCCGACTCATCATCTCTCGTGAAGGCATTCTCTTGTTCTTCTTCCTGAAAACTGCTGCCGGCGATCTCACCAAACGACAATGGAATCCCTGATTTTCACCAAAACACATGGGGGATAGGATTCAGTCACTTAATAGATTCTCGCAATCACCATGTGATTTGGTGATTCGGTCGCAAAACCATGCATATATATATAGTAGATATACATCTAGATAGTATGGAAAAATAATTATAGATTGTATATATATATACAATTGTATATATATATATGTTGGTACATGTATATCACTGTGTTTCTAGACTCCAACTGATCCTACGTTTGGCAGCTGAACTATGCAAAATAGGGCTCACTTAAATGTGCCACATATATATATATATATATACACACATGATCAAAAATAAAAAACAAATCCAGCTATAGATCATACTGAACAGTCATGTATATTTTACCGCTGTGCCAGTTGTTTGATCTACCCTCTGGTAATTTAACATAGCTATTGAAAATGGCCAAGTCGAAATAGTTGATTTACCGTACCCATTAAACATGGTGATGTTCCAGTTCGTTTTTTGTATGGAGCTACCAGAGGGTAACCAAAAATTCACATACATCAACCATTTGTTTAACCACAGAAAAACCACCATAGATTAACCATAAAAACCTTGATTTTCCATAGATTGTCTATAGATTACCCTCTGGTTATGTCAAAATAGCTATTGACAATGACCATAGAAATAGTGGATTTTCCCATGATAAAAATGGTGGATCTTTCCAGTTCGCTATGTTAGTTTACCAGAGGGTAACCATTGATCAACCATGAATTTTTGTCGCGTGCGCACCTGCTCCTCTTCTTGCTCTTGTTGCTGCTCCTGCTCCTGATCATCCCAAAGGTCGGAAAACCAGTCAGCTTCATCCGTAGACAATAGAAAAACCATAGGAAAAAACATAGGAAAAACATAGGAAAAAACATAAATCATAGAAAAACCATAGAAAATATAAACCATATGCAAACCAGAGAAAGTCACCCCTCTACTTTGAAAATCTTTGAAAGGGCTGTTGGGTGTAACTCCTGAGCACAAAGTCACTAGGACTCTGTTGACAGCTGTGTTTCCTGGTTCGGAATCTGTGCAGATCCGCGGTCAAGAGGTCGGTCACATGCGCGATGTAAAGTCAACAAAAAGCCCGGCTACTTAGCCAAATCTGGTTGCTTAAACTCCGTTTACTTCTCAATTTTGCTTGTAAAATCCTAAGACTTCCAATTCTTGAGTGGCTAAATGCTGGTTGAATCTCAACAAACATCACGCAAATTTCTTACAATTTTCCTCACACCCAACAGCTCCAAAAGCCAGGTGCTACGCCCAACTGGCCTGTTCATGTACCACTTCAGCTGTGAATCCCTGATGCATTTCTTGGTGGTCGGCTACCTCCAAGCAACGAAAGGCTAAGTGGGCAGGGGGTTACCCGGGTTACCCTCTGGTTATGTCAAAATAGCTATTGAAAATGGCCATAGAAATAGTGAGTTTTCCCATTAATATCATGGTGGTATTTTCCATAGTTTTTTGTATGTTTACCAGAGGGTACCCCTTTTTTCCAGGAAACCTCCATATGTAATAGAATGATACAAGTATGATATAGGATCCACCATCCCCAATAACTGAACCCAGTTTTCGACGGGTGTTTTTCAACCATCAATCTATGGCTGGTTTACTATTGCTGACCACAAACATAAAAATCATATTATGAATAATGTGTGTAAAGCAAATCATATAAAAAAGCTTGTATCATGTACAAATACATGTGTTCTATATTCATGTATGTCTCAATATCCGATGGATCATGTATATACATATGCATTATATGTTACACACTATACAAATACATGTGTATATATATATATATGTACATATTATATGTACCGCACATATCTATGTTTGTTTATATATGATTATGTATGTATCAAACCTATGCAGTAGTTCATATGGCACCAATTGATATGTTGACAAGCTCTTCCAGCCTTGGCAATGATGCAGTCACAGCATGATTGTAGGCGAGTCAAACCACACTGACACAAACACACTATGATACAATCGCATTAAGATATAATAGTACAATAATATAATTACATATATGTATATACATATAAAATATCCGCTCACATTAATGAATAATAGTATAGTAATGTATAATATGTATAATATCTAATTGCACATGACTGCCAATTCACATTATCTGTTGAGAATATAAACATCGCATGCCAACCAGTCATAACCAGTCGATAAGCTCCCCATCGCGTCCAGAGGTCGATCGGTCGATCCAAGGCTCCAACCTTGGATTCAGCATCGATTCGATTCAAGAGATTTTGCTGACGACTGACGTCATCGCAGAACTGCTGATGCCTGGAACGACTAACGTGGAGAAGCCGTTGGCAACAGCTGTAGGGAAAGCAACCAATTTTTGTAGGACATGGCGAAACAGGCCTATGAACAATCTCAATTACATTAACATTCATATTCATATCAACCAAAAGCACTTTTTCGATAGGGCTTGAGGAACCAGAGTGAACGTGAGTGAAGCCAAACAGAAGTGGATTTAAAGATGACCTCCCAACAATAGTATGTTTTGATATATGTGTCAATCAATCTGTTCCAATTCCGATCTATATAGTGGCACTAAAACTGCACCGTTTAAAGGATGTGGAGGCTAGAATGATCCCTGAAGTGAATAGTTCAGGAGGATCCAACACATCAGCTACGACTGATTTGGTGGGCCCTTTTGGTGATGTGTGTTGGTTTAGCAACCCCATTATATAACTGTAGTGAAGTCAACTTAACTATGGTTTGGGGGCTTCACTTTGTAGATTTCTGGTCGGTTGCCTATGTCGAAAAACGACTCCTGATAAACTTTCGGAACAGCATGGCTCATGCCACTACCATACATCCACACACACGCACACTACCTGTTTTGGATGAGAAAACAGGCTGCTACGGGGTCATTGATTTGACTCGTAAATAAAATACGGAGATAAGAGTCTAACATGCGTTGGTTGACTCACAGAAATGCCACAAATTGTTCAAGTATGTTCAAATATCGTCGTTTGTCAAAAAAATAGGGTCTTTTACCACCACAGTCACCATCCCATGACCAAAAACCATGACTGTCATCCAAGTTGCTGGTCGCATTGCTGTTGCAAAGTCTCACGATATGACCTGGGCGAAGGACAGGACAGTCCGGCAGGGAGGATGTCGTTGTAGAAGTGATTTTCGACGTTAGATGTGAAAGATCAAATATATATGATAATTCAATATGTTTCATGTCATTCACACATACCATACCCACCTCGTTTCACTTGAGGCTATGCTTCGGTTGATGTCAACGTTTGATCAATGAACCTTCTGTTTATTCATTGTTGAGCCCCCACAAATAGTGATATCTTGTTCACTTCATTTAGACAAATAAATGCTACACAAAATATTAATCAAAGGATTTGCAATCCAGGGTTGCAGCAATCAAAAGAAACATGAAAGTTGGACACTTGGAAATCATGTGGTAAATATCGTCAAGAAAACATGCAGGATAATGGCTTTCATATATTGGGAAACCCATGGAAACCCATCGGAAAATGGATGGAACAAAAAATATCTAAAAACGGCTTTACCAATAATGAATGTGGACATAGTCGGATAGATCCTGTATCCTGAAATTGACTTATACTTTACTTTCGCCGTTGGAAAAAATTGGGTGTACACGCCCATTTTTCCCAGATCTACACGCCCATTTTTGCCACATCTGTTGTGTCTGTGTTTGAATTTGTATTCCAGAAGTATGTATAGTCAAATTCTACCATCAGTGGGTCCGTTCCATCCCCCCACTTCGAAGTGGAATGATCCGGAACTTGGCAGTTTTTTCTCTACCCCCCCAGAACTGGAATCTGTCAATAACTTGACCCATGACGGATCCGGCTGGTGCTGGTATATATGCTAACATGACTGGGGTATATGGATGGTAAAATATGGGATCCATGTTACATCATGTTACCATATATAGCAGCACCATGGATCCGTCATGGGTGATATAACTTCACTTGGCTTTGACAAAACATGACACAACCACGCGGGGATGTCAACCAAACGGTGGGGATGTCAGGCCATGGCCGCCTTGGCAAGATCACTTGGTCGTCCACCGCAAACGAGATCTGGTCCTGAGACACCATAGAATGGGTAGATTCGGATAGATTCCATGGTTTCCGTGATTTGTTGCCCATCTAAGGGAAATATACTGGAAATATCATGTTGGATCATGAAATATCCCACAAAAAATCCATTACTATATCCCAAAAACCTATATCCCAAAATAGATCATGAAATATCCCACTATATCCCACCACCTATATCCCCATGGATCATTTCTGTTGAACCAGCCATGTACAGCCGTCGACCCCCATGATCCCACTAAATCCCGGTCCTGGAAAGGGCCCAAGCAGGAGCGCAAGGCCGCCTGGAGAGTTTTACTGAATCTGCAGGAAGAAAAACATGGAAAATCAGAGATAACCATGGAAATCTATAGTAGATATACCCTCTGGTTATGTAACGTAGCTGCGTAGCTATGGAGAATCACCATAGAAATAGTGATTTTTCCCATGAAAAATAGTGGTTTGCCATAGTTATGTTAAATTACCAGAGGGTATATCTATAGAGAACGGGTATTATAAACCAATATCACTGGGTATGTTGCTGGATATGTTACTGGAATCATTTTTTGATTTCCCCATTCTAAGAGTACTCTCTGGTAAATAAACATGACGACCCTGGAAGATTAGTTTCCACTAAACATTAGTTATCTTCAGGGTCTATGTTAATTTACCAGAGGGTAGAGGTTTTCTGTATTTTTGTCCCTTGAACCAGTTTTTTGGACTGGTTGCGGGTTGAACCTGATGAACCTGACAAACATCTGCTATAGGCAATTGCAACCATCCATTCCAGGTAGGATAGTAAGGAAAAAAAGTCAAGACTCACCAGGCACTGGTGTCTACTGTCAACTGGGTCAGAACAAGCTACCACGGGAGAAAAACACACGAATAGCTGTGGATCCTTTCAGCCATGAAAAGTGTGGATGTGGACGTGTTGCCACTTGGTGACATCCCCCGTCTTGTGATCCACGAGAATCTCCTGGTGGCCTGGTGAAGATTCCTGGATTTTTCTTCAGTTCCACACCCTCTTTTAGGATACGCTGGGCCAGCGAAATTTCATAAACCACCAATTTTGGATGGTTGAAACATGTTGAAACCCTACAAATCATGGGATGTTTACCACCTATCAACTGGTGCAGGACTGGTCGCCCCTCGGTCGCCCTGGTCACCTGGGGCCCCTCGAAGCGTCGCATTCGTTCCGCCGTCGGCATCTTGCTATGGGCCGCGGCGTCGGCGCAGAGGTGTTGCAGCGCCTGCAGGGCGCAAAAAGGTGGCTGAAATGCTGGTGAAACATGGTGAAACCATAGGATATATAGAGGAACATGTCTAATTTTGGGAGGTATATATAATATGTTCCTCTATATATCCGATGTTCCTCTATATCTAGGATATATTCCTCTAATAGGAACATGTCTAACATATATAGTGTGAATTATACGTTGTAATATATAGGAATATATCTAGTAAGAGGAATGTGTACATATATATATATATGTTTGGATAAATGGAAATATGGAAATATAGCAATATCTATGTATATGAGAATATAAATACATCCAATATATCTAGTTTCAAAACCCATGATAACCTGGTATGTCATATTTAACCAAAGTCATGCTGGTTTTGCCGTTTTACCGTTTATGGTAGATATCTCAATCCATACATCCACAGGTATCCATAGATGGCAACGCCACCTCTCATGGGACAACCCATCCCCCCCAGGTTATCTGTAGGGGGGGAGATGGTTCCCATCAGGCCGGTACCACCCGGCCAGGTTATGCCGGCCGCGAACTGGAAAATCACAAAGGGTGCTATAAAAAACCCCTGGTAAATTCACAGTTCGACCCTGAAAATGACCCATTTATGGTGGAAACATGTGGAAACTATTCTTCCAACCCCTGGCAGGGTCGTCATGTATGTCATGTTAATTTACTGGAGGGTATAATGAAAAATCAGCATGTTTATCATCGGGCCATGGCTTCATGTTCGACTCTGAAAATTTACTGGACCTCTGAGGTGGCCCTAATGGTGGACCTCTGAGGTGGACCCATCCACCACCCCTTGGCCGATGGGTCGACATTCGGGTATCTTAAGTGGTTGTTTGGTAAAAGGACATTCATGCATCCATATGCATCCATTTATTTAGGGATGTTTTCAACATGTTTGACACATATCATTATATATATTCCTTTTTTGTAATAGGCTTTTTCCCATTATAAACCAGCTATTGGGGTACCACCAGTTCTGGAACCCCCGATTTTTCCATGAAATGGTAACTTGAGCTCAAGTTAAACCATGACATGTGTATGAAAACTCGGTCAACAATGATCAACA
This sequence comes from Cladocopium goreaui, assembly GCA_947184155.2. NCBI lineage: Eukaryota > Dinophyceae > Suessiales > Symbiodiniaceae > Cladocopium > Cladocopium goreaui. The sequence goes on along the minus strand of CAMXCT020000602.1, from coordinate 452,973 downwards.
CCCTAAGGCCCTAGGACTTCATCCATGGTTGATTATTTTTGAATGGTTGATCAATGTTGATCATTACACTCTGGTAAACGTTTACATAGCTAACTGGAAAGATCCACCATGTTTAATGGGTAAATCCACTATTTCTATGGCCATTTTTAATAGCTATGTTAGTTTACCAGAGGGTAAAAAAAACAGCTTCACAATGCTTCGCATGAACATCTTGAACACATTCCACAGGGGACTTCATCAACGATGGATGCTTCGTCAGTCGATGATGCTAGAGGCAACCACCATGAGGATATTCACCATTCACATGCACGTTCACCAACAGCAGAAACCAGGTGACTGGGAGCCGAGACAATCTGCTTTGATGAAACAGGACACGGAGATCAAGCAAAACTTCACAACAGCCACAGGATATGGCTAAGTTTCGATACCCGTTCAAAAAAAACTCACTCTCACCATTGTCATCATAATCATCATCATCACCATCATCATCATCATCATCAACATCAACATCACCATCACCATTGTTGCCCCAGAAGCATGAAACCAAATTTATGAGATCTGCTCAAACTTGGCCAATGGAACTGAACCCACTTTATCCAGGGCAGTCCCCGAACTAAGCATCAAGCCACTATCATTTGTCAATCACATCACATCATATCAGCATATAGCAACATATAGAAAGCCTATAGAATATTGGAAATTAATTCACATTGGCACTAAATAAAGTTGATAACTTATATAACTATAATCACATATCACCAACCAACAAGGCTTCAACGCAGCACATCTTCTGTTGGCCCGTCCCGAAAAAAAAAAATACGCGCCTGCTTCCGCCAGCCGTTGGTGAGCTCTTGGGCCAACAGTTTCCTCCGGTTCTTTGCATTGAGAACTGGCCCAGGAAAAACATGTAGTTATATAGTTGGAAAAATGTTATATAGTTGGTATACATTATATATATTTGTTGGTTAACATGTATATATTGGTTATATTAGTTGGAAAAAACTGAACAGTTGGTACAACGGGTTTTTGACATGTTGGTTTTATATTAGTTGGAAAAATGTTATCTAGTTGGAAAACATTAAGTATCAACTATACTGTTTAACCATCACTATAACTAACAATATTAGCAAAATCAAAAATATTAACATCACGATTACTGGTGTATAAAATATGCTGTTGTGAAATAACCAGCTATTATTAACCAACTATATTCAGTAAAATGATAGTTAATAATAGTTGATAGTTTGTATATAACCAACAATCATTGATGAAGAATGGATAAAATTGATAAATGGAATAATGTGGGAACACCATGACTGGGGATGGCAAACATACCACCCATAAAAATGGTGATGACTTGGGGAGGGTTTCTGAAATTCGGTTTACCACATTAGTACACATATATTCCCCCCAACCAAGTGTTTAGAGTAATCCTAAAACAATTCAAGAATTTAGGTAGTCTGTATTGATCTACGTGTATTCGTTTTCGGAACAACAACAACAACAACAAAAACAACAACAACAACATAAACAACAAACAACAAACAACAAACAACAAACAACAAACAACAAGCAACAAGCAACAACCAACAACCAACAACCACAACAACAACAACAGCAGCAGCAACAACAACAACAACAACAACAAGAACAAGAACAAGAACAACATGGCTATTCCAATTCTTAAAACACAGAATGCTCGCTTAATCCAGCTGTTATTGTGTAATTAGTCTAGAAACTCTTGGCGAGCCCACTGGTATCCCCCATCTTTCATACTTCAAGCGAGAAGAGATAGCCCCAGCCATGTTTGGACGGGAGAATCGAACTGTTCCATCTATGTTCGAAGGTGCCCTTTGAAAACAAGCCAACATTTCAGGCTTGTGAGAGTTACATAGTGGGTGAAATTTTCAGAAAGCGTTCCAAGTCTTTGAAAACATTGGGAAATGTCATCACGGAATTCAACCTGGCCAATATCAATGAGCTAATCATGCGGTATTTTCCAGTCTTCTACTAGAGGGTCACCACCCACCACGTGAAAGCATTCCTGCTGAATCATGTTCGCTTCGGTGCCCAATCACCTTTGGGAAGCCTGTGAAAATGGTGATCTTTGGCCTGGGAGTTTCTGGGCAACTTAGGAGAATTCTCGAAATGGACATCGAAGAAAAACAAGGGAACACCGCCTTGAGGCGGGTGTGGGTTTTCTACAATTGTGTACTTGGTGATTGAATCAAAAATCACCTTTTTACACTGTAATTTACAGTATTTTGTGCTTGTGATCTATGATGTTTTGACGTTTGCTGCAAGATGTCAAAATGCCAAAAAAAACTTTTGCAATTCCGCAACATCTGCTTGAGGTTGAATGCATTCTTTTTTTCCTCAGTGCTCTTTCAGTCGAAACGAACGTTATCATCCCCCCCCCACCCCCCCAACCCCCCCTCCCCGTCAAGGTAGCAAGACGTCAGCAACAAAGTTGGGCAACGTGTCTTCGGTAGCGTCATCTTACAGTCGAAAGGAACGTTATCATCCCCCCCCACCCCCCCTCCCGGTCAAGGTAGCAAGACGTCAGCAACAAAGTTGGGCAACGTGTCTTCGGTAGCGTCATCTTACAGTCGAAAGGAACGTTATCATCCCCCCCCCCCCCCCCACCCCCCCTCGCGGTCAAGGTAGCAAGACGTCAGCAACAAAGTTGGGCAAAGTGTCTTCCGTAGCGTCATCTTACAGTCGGCAAGAGCGTTAAACACGTATACTGCCAAAGAGCACAAACGTGGAAAAAACCACGCCCGCCTCGGGGCGTTGACCCCAAAAACAACAGGGGTACCCTCTGGTTATGTCAAAATAGCTATTGAAATTGCCCAGTCGAAATAGTGGATGTTCTCATCAAAAATTGTGATTTTCATTTAATTTTCCATATTTTTTTGTATGTTTACCAGGTCGGGTAATGATCAGCGACCTCGCCACCAGAACCAGCCAGGTATCAAGGACTGTAGAGATTCAGAACCTGGGAAGATGGACATGACTTTTGAAACCTCCAGGACTGTGGATATCTGTGGATAATATCTAGACATACTAATGGAGGTAATAAATCTAGATACATGATGATGATATATCTCATCTTTGCATTTTTGCACACATTCCTGTAAGAACAAATAGAGGCGTTTCATAGAGACAGTGGGACACAAAGCATAGTCATCTATATAGTTGATGATCAAGACAGGGTTGAAACACAAGCCAGTCGCTTCCCATTCACCAGCAACAGTTTATTCAACATTCAACACGTAACCAAAAAAAACGCCTGTGAGTTTGAACAAAAAGATATGTTTCACCACTGCTTTGGCCCATGTTCGTTGTCAAAGTTGGATACCCTCTGATTAAAAAAAAAAAACACATAGCCATGGAAAAAGGCCATGTTTATAGTTGATTTACCTTTAAACACCGGTGATTTTCCAGTTCGCAATGTTAGAGGCTACCCAGGACTTTCTGATCCACACAGATCCCTTGGTCCGGGAAACGACAGGAGTTCAACAGGAGCCACTTTGGCACGTCCAAGATCAGGCTGCTACTGGGACCCAGCTCTGCAGCAATTCGAGTCTGCACCTTCGACACGCAACAAAAAGACATGGACCAAAAAAACTGCAACGAAACCTTTCTGGTGGTTTTTGGAAAGTGGAGACAGTATATATGATCTATGTATGTGTATATATATATATCATGTATACATAATATATATATATATGATATGTATATAAATATTTATTATTATTATTGTTATTGTTATTGTCATTATTGTTATTATTGTCATTATTATTATTATACTTATGATATGTATGTATATACATAACATTCCCACCAATGTGTGAAATGATCTCTCCATGTTCTTCCCGGGTAAGATCTTAATCCATCAACATCAATGAGCCACAAGACATCCCAACTGAAAAAAGGGCTTAGAATCCCATCGCGATAGCCATGAACGGTTAAACACCCATGTAGCCTACGTCATAAGTGGGAAAAGGGATTTTAACAAATTTCAAACCCCTTTAGTTTTGGTTATAGATGGTAGTGGTTGCAACCCTATCCCAACACCCAACATATCCCATGTTTTTTCGCCACTAAACCGCCCTGGCGCCCTGGCCACCCATCAAAGGACCTCCGGGATGACGAAGAGATGAATCGATTGACCTTCCAAGCGGCGCCATTGTGCGAATGCAGGAACGTAGGTAGGAAGGATAGGAAGCTAGGATAGGAAGGTAGGGATATGTGCATCTATGTATGATACATGTCTGTGTCAATGAATGCATGCATGAATGAATGAATGAATGAACGAATGAATGAATGAATGAATGAGTCAGTCAGTCAGTCTGTCAGTGAGTGATGCATTTTTGAGAAGGAAGGAAGGAAGGTAGGTAGGTAGGCAGGTAGGTAGACATGCATGCATACATGTGTTATATATGTACATAATATTACATAATATATATCTAGAGTAATTATTGTATGTAATCCGTAATCCTTCCTCCAACATAAAATAACCTGTGGGAAATCTGGTTTAGATTCAATGTTTCATCTTGGGATCCCTTATTAAGGGCGATGGGTTTTTGTAGTACATGAACGTGAAAAGCCGTAGTTGTGGCTTGGGCAAAGACAAATCTGATGCTGAAAGTCAGTGAATGTACTGCTTGGATGTGCATTGCAGGAATCGTCAGTGAGTTATACCATAGTTATACTCCAGTTATATCTGAACAGCCCAGCTATACATGGGAAACCACGAGAAACCCTCCGGGAAACAAACATAGCAACTGGAAATCCCCATTGATGAAGGATTTCGGATTTTCCAGTGTTATGTTTGATTACCGGGCACAAACAAAGGCAATGAAATCCCAATAGATCCCATTCAAATCCCATGATGATTCTATGAAAAATCCCATGATAATTGAATGAAGAGTGTTTACAGTACCCTCTGGTAAACTAACGTAACTATGGAAAATCACCATTTTTAATGGGTAAATCCACTATAAATGGCCATTTTCAATAGCTATGTTAAATTACCAGAGGGTATCCATTTGATGCGTAGTAAACCACCACCGTGGTGTTTACCCAATTTTCACAAACATGGAGTTGACCACACAAACTACGATCCAAAAAACAAACAAAGGTCAAATCGGATACGTCTACTAAGTCAAATCTATAAACCATAGATATAGATAAGTTTGGATAATAGGCTACAGTATAGTTACGTATAGTTAGTATAGAACATGTTATATCTGGTTGGTGGTTGACCTACCCCTCTGAAAAATGAAAGTCAGTTGGGGTTACTATTCCCAATACTGTATATGGAAAAAGAAAAATCATGTTCCAAACCACCAACCAGATATCATGTTATATCTACCATAAACATCCATAAACCACTTAGTAAATTGGGATGCACCCCACTTGGTATAGCCCTCCAGCACCGTTATAGCCGCCTTTGCCAACCTTTCGCATACGGAAGGCGCCCTGGGCATAGTCCCGGAAATTCATGTCCTGACCGAATCTTGGGCAAAAGTTCGAAGTGGAAAAATTGGAAAACAGATGAAAACAGATCATTTCCGGATGCTAAATATGATAAATCAATATACAGTAAATCATCAATGGACTTTTAATGATGCTTCTTTTGCGCATCAAAATCGCAATAATTGAGGTTGATACCCCATGTTCAGACATCCACAGGTACAATATAGGTCATATATCCCATTAGTTATATCCTAATGATATCCCGTTTACGTAAGCTTGAAATGCGTCAAAAAAGGAGATGGATCAATTCGCCTTATATCAAGCAGCAATCCCAGCTGTCTCACATCCATTCGCCACAAGGTGGGGCCCCCGTTTACAATAGCTCAGTTGCTGCAAATACAAACTAGGCTAACAAGGTGAGTTTTCTATGGCTTGTGGATGTTTGTGGTAGATATAACATTTTTTATAATGACTAGTTTATCTGTGTATATTATATATATGTGTGTGTGTGTATATGTTTATGGAGGATATAAAGATCATTGCTGAATTCATGGCGGTCACCCTTCGATAAACTAATATAGCTATGGAATAATCGTGTTTACATAGGAACTGTAAATCATCGAACTATTGCCGTGCCATGACTTCCAGTTCGCAAACTGTTGGTCTACCAGCCAGTCACGTTTGATGATTTTCCCCGCGTTTTAAACCTCTACTTATATAGTTCGGGGATTTCAGCCACGGTTGATGCCTGGATGGGACATGTGGTGTTCCTATGGTAGACATAACATGTTCTGCAAATCAACTATGGTTTATCTGTATGTATCGATGGGAAATAAATCATTCAATAGACACCTCTGTATCCATGGAATATAACCTATTAAATTATTCTCATCCCATTCTCCAAAGAATTCAATGACCATTTCAGGAACCTAAATTGGAGGTACCTACCATGTATAAGGCCTATATAAGGCCTATGTAAGGGAATATCCCTACAAAATAAGGCCTTATATGGTACAGTACCTCCATTTTAGGATCCTGAAATTCCCATTGAAGAATATCCCATTCTTATCCCCAATATCTTCCCAATACTATCCCCAGATCATCCAAGATCATCCCAGTCGTCCTTGCCGATGGTCACCACAGCTTTGGCGCAGGGAGCTGTGAGGATGTCCATTCCCGTGGTGTGCACCTGCCGACCAGTCAACAGCTGAAAAAAACAAAAACGTCCCATTTAGGAAGGGAAAAAACGTAAAGAACTAATCAACAATCACTGTGTATATATATATGTGTGTGTATCTCTATATATATAATGATATCTATTTATCTATCTATCTATCTATCTATCGATCTATCTATCTATCTATCTCTATCTATCTATCTATCTATCTATCTATCTATATGTGGACCCTGTCTCCATGCAACCACTGACCACTGACCCTTTCACACTAAAAATCGATGTGGTCATGGTGGTCATGTCCTTTTATCAAAAACGGCTACACATTGCATAGCCTCTTTGGCGACCTCAGGGCTTCTGCAATTCACAGAGGTTTACATGATTCAATATATCTGAGTAAATTATAATATTTCACTAACCTGAAATAAGGCCATTTTGGGATGATTCCCCTTACTAACCATGATTCCAGTGAGGTCGCAGTGAGGTCGTTATAATTTACCCAGATATATGTCAGTCCCCAAAGTGATTTGACAGACAATGTTTAGCGACTGGTCATCTATACTAACATCGGAGAAGTGATATGTTCTAAGTATATGTCGACCCATACAGGATGGTGCCCCCCAGTTATAAGTTACAGTTTATAAATTTATAAACACCATTAACTATAGTTATATCTAGATATATCTAGCATAAACCAGAGAATTCAGCCACAGCCATATCTATATATCTCAACTGAACGCTATCTTGGGGGCCCCATCCTGCAAGTATATGTCGATCCCATTGTCCATGCACCTGATCAAAGAAAGCGAAGCGACGTTCCGGAACCACACCACTGGTGACCAGCGACACAGCACGGGCACCCAGGGCACCCACGTTGCTCCTGGGGCTGGAAACAAAGGTTTCATGTTATGGAAACTCACTTTGAATGCCAAAAACCAAGTGTTACTATGTGAATATAGAAAGAAAACTCTGCACACAGCGATGTGTATGTATATAATCAACATCTGAGTACATATATATGATATGATATGATCATGTTTGTAGATATTTACAATTTATATATGTTTACAATTTTACCCTAAAAATGAATAAACATATACTAGTATATATATATATGTATTCATACATGCAATCGCATGTATGTATGCATGCAATGCAAGTTAATATAATGTAATGTACAGTAATGTAATCTAATGCAATGTAATTATAATGTAATGCATTGCACTTGTAATGTGATGTAGTGTAGTGTTGTGCAGTGTAGTGTGGTGCAACGCAATGTAGTGTATCTACATGTATACATGTATGTATGTATGTCTGTCTGTCTGTATGTCTGTATGTCTGTATGTCTGTATGTATGTATGTATGTACGTATGTACGTACGTACGTATGTATGTATGTGTATATATATATATATATCAATGAGCCTAACGAAAAAAAATATGTATGTCTGTGTATATATATATATAATTATGTGTATATAGTATATAGATAGTGAGAGAAAAACAGGTAATGCAAGATTCTGTCAAAAAATCGTCCAACCACACCAAAGGCATTCTTATCTCTTCGCTTAGATCCCACCGACGAAGTCCTCAGCAAGATCATTTTCCTGTCGCTTTGGTCCAGGAAAACCACACCTGAGCTGAGCTCAGAACAGAGAATCTACAGTTTTGACAGTCCACATCTCAGAGCTTTGGTGTTTTTTCCCTCTCAAATCCAATTCAATGATATATAGTTCATCTGTGGAGCATACTGTCTGCGGGAAGTTGAACCGCCTGAATTTTAGAACAGAACTGAAACAAAACAAGTCAGCACGTGGATTCAGGCAGACTCAATCAGACTCACGCACCTCATGGCTTGGGTTGGTTGGGTTGGTCTGCAGTAAGACTGCTTCCCACTTTGATTCCCGGGGAAGCGTAGTTGGTAACTAATGAGCAACCCTGGCTGTCCCCATCACCACGAATATCAACCAGTTATGCGTGGCTTGTTGGAAAATGCACCATTTACTAAATTTACTTCAATGATTTTCGCGAACTAAACCTCTATTGCAAACTGGTTGGTGGTTGACCTACCCCTCTGAAAAATATGAAAGTCAGTTGGGGTTACTATTCCCAATATGTGAAAAAATAAAATTCATACTCCAAGCCACCAACCAGGTAAGTTTGGTGGGTTGAATCACATTCTGTCGCTGTCCTAAATGAGTCTCCCCTGGATCTCCCCAACGAGTGAGAAACAGTGCGTGCATGATCTTGATGGTGTGCGCGCCATCTCTCCGATAAATATTATGCATGCATTTACACGTTTATATACTTTACACTTTCTTCAATGGGCGTAACATCTTTTTCATGGGAAAATGAGAGATGGAACCAGCAAAATGGCCCTCGTTTGTGTTGCTGAAAATCCCACCATGTCAGCTGGTGAAAGCATACCTCTTACCAGCTACAACCAGCGGTGATGCCTTCAACCCATCCAAACAAATGCGGAGGGTCAGTCGGCTTCACCTTCCCAAATATGGTTGAAACAACATATGGGTTTTGTTTGAAAATGGGGAATATCAAGAATAACGTGGCGATAATCGGTTATTCGTGTTTAATGCAGAAAACGGACTTAGGGATATCTATGCTGCAACAGGTGCAATGTCAAAACATAGTTCATTTAGATTCCTTGTAAGGATTTCCACGGTGGGAAGGATGACCATACCCCATCATAAATAAACTGGAGCTGTACTAATCCTGGGTTACCATTACCATATTTTGAGAGAAAACCATATGTGCCATGGTCAAAAGATTGTTTTTGGGGTATGGTCATCCCACCATCACTAGGGAATATGCATACAGGAAAATGAAGCAAATGTTAACCGTTGTGAACCTGTTGTGGGCAATAATATGGCCTTGTGTGAAAATAGAGTATGCCTAAATCTCTTTCTTACCATGTTCTTCACGCATCCTGGGATACCATGCCCCCCCTTGGGGGTGCAATTGGGGTGGGCATAACCGTGGGATTTTAACCACCATAAGTCGGGATTTCGGCGCTGGGGCCACTAAAATTGATTCTGGTTCATATCGAAACTGCAACAGCAGTGGGAATCTCAGATTTCAGGATCCTAAAATGGAGGTACTGTACTATATAAGGCAATATGTTGTGGGGTTATTCCCTTACATAAGCCCCAAGGCTATAGGCCTTTAAAAAATGGGGGCCATGAAGCTTCCAAAGAGTCGGTCACAGGGCCATGGCCAGTGACACATTTCGTATTCCCATGTTTTGGATGGTGTAAATTCCCAAAATGTTAGGGCAGGTGTAATTCCCATAATGGATGGTGCAAATCCATTGGAAATGTAGTGCCATCAAAATGTTTGGTGTATCATCAACCGTGGCTTTGAACAGTGTAAAAAAAAATCTCATATCGCCTGGTGCTACCAATATTTGAGGGGAATCACCAACCATCAAGGCTCCGCACCATCAAACTTCTCGGACGGCAATTTCGCCAGAAGCTCCCGAGCGACCTGATTTCTTGGGCCAATTTTGGTGTGACAAAAAATCCTGCTGAGTCAGTAGATATCAGTAGTAATATGTACACATATGTAGATATATATATATAAGAAAGGTGTATATATATATGACAGAGAGAGAGAGAGAGCTGCATATAAGTGTATGTATGTATGTCTGTCTGTCTGTCTGTATGTCTGTATGTCTGTATGTCTGTATGTCTGTATGTCTGTATGTCTGTATGTCTGCACGTATGCACGTATGCACGTATGCACGTATGTACGTATGTATGTAATGAATGTATGAATGTAATGAATGTAATGAATGTAATGAATGTAATGAATGTAATGAATGTAATGAATGTAATGAATGTATGAATGTATGAATGTATGAATGTATGAATGTATGAATGTATGAATGTATGAATGTATGACTGTATGAATGAATGAATGAATGAATGAATGAATGTCTGTCTGTCTCTGGCTGTCTGTCTGTCTGTCTGCCTGCCTGCCTGCCTGCCTGTCTGTCTGTCTGTCTGTCTATGTATGTATGTATGTATGTATGTATTAAATATACACAAATAGATAGATACACGCAAAAATATAGATACATATATATATATATATATGGTGGTTGGTCTGCTCAAACGTCTATACCAAGGCCGAAGACACATGTTGAAGTGGAACTGGTTACACCATGGACATTTTGCCGCTGCCTTCCTGTGTCTTCTAGGATGTTTTAAAAGGAAACAACATGTGAAAAAAATGATAATATAATTATCATATGCGTAGCTCAATGACGTTGTTGCCCCTACATACAAACATCAGCGCATATATATATGTGTGTGTGTGTGTGTTTGTGTCTGTGTATATATATAAGTATATGTATATATATATATCAATAAATAAACAGTTTTCCAAATAGTAAATTGTACACATGTACAGCAAATCAAAGATATTATGAACCATGGTGGTTTTATTTTGTGATGTCTAGTAACGGCTCAATTTCCGTAGCCAAGGATCCAGCTCTGCCCTCCTATGTCATTCAGCAGCATATCTGCTACACATTCAGAGGAGTTAAGATCGAAAAATAGTAAGAAATACATAATATATACATACTGGTATAATATATATATAGTCAGCAACAAGCTCCAATGACTATTGTGTGTGTATCTGATTGATGTTGTGATAGATGGCTACTAGAAGTACATAAAATGACCACATTGGTTCTTGCGTGTCCTCAAATTTCACGGACCCTCCGCGGTGATCCGTGCTATGGAACTATGGATGGGGAGTGTTTGCGTAAGGTCCCTGACCTGTACCCTGGCTTGGATCGGGGGTATATGGATCGTGCGTGGCCCAGGGCCTTGATCCATTGCATTTTGAATTGCACCTGCACATTCATATATCTGGGCAAATTATAATAATTCACTGACCTGAATTAAGGCCATTTGGGGATGATTTCCCTTACTAACCATGATTCCAGTGAGGTCACAGTGAGGTCGTTATAATTTACCCAGATATACAGTATTAGATCAGAAACAAGAAACAGGTTCTAAAACGTCTATCTGTTCCCCTCCAGGAAGCATAAACTCGACTTCATGTCACCATGACGTTTACTCGGCCATTTAACACAATCATTGAACATCACTGGTTGGTGGTTTTAACCATCTTGAAAATATAAGTTCGTCAATGATCGTCAATGGGAAGGATTATCCCTGTTTTTATTATGGAAAATAAAATTCATGTTTGAAACCACCAACCAGTGATTATTAACCATCATTAACCATCATTAACCATCATTAACCATCATTAACCATCAGTAACCATCAGTAACCATCATTAACCATCATTAACCATCATTAACCATCATTAACCATCATTACCCATCATTAGCCATCATTAGCCATCATTAACCATCATTAACCATCATTAACCATCATTAACCATCATTAACCATCATTAACCATCATTAACCATCATTAACCATCATTAGCCATCATTAGCCATCATTAGCCATCATTAACCATCATTAACCATCATTAACCATCATTAACCATCATTAACCATCATTAACCATCATTAACCATCATTAACCATCATTAACCATCATTAACCATCATTAACCATCATTAACCATCATTAACCATCAGTAACCATCAGTAACCATCAGTAACCATCAGTAACCATCAGTAACCATCAGTAACCATCAGTAACCATCATTACCCCATACAAGCCATGTTCACTCGGTCAAGTCCGGATTGCCGGACTTACAAAAAAATGAGATTTACAGATTCCTACAGCTGGGCCGACCAATTTAGTGGATTACCCTCTGGTAAACTAACATAACTATGGAAAATCACTATTTTCAATGGGAAAATCCACTATAAATGGCCATTTTCAATAGCTATGTCAGTTTACCAGAGGGTAACCATCATTTTTCAAGGGAAAACTCACTATTTCGACTGGGCCATGGCTTCAATTTTTCAATCGTTTTTTCTATGTTTACCAGAGGGCAAGTTGTCGGGCTCCAAAATCTCGTTGCTAAATCCATTATAATCCATTTCAAAACTGTCCATTATCATATGATTATCCCCTGAGTATCCCATTTGATCCCTGTGAAACCATACTTGGTGGATCATCCAACTTATTAAGTAGGTTACTTCATCCCAACTTTTTCAGTGGAAATTCGGAAATCCACCCGATTTATCGGAACATCACCAGGGTGAACTTTTTGCGGCGTAGACGATACGTGGGATGATCCCAAGAGTGTTGGACGTTTTATGATTTCAGACTCAATTCGAGGACTCTTTGAGACTCTTTGAGATTCGAGGTGGTTTCCAAAGGTTTCCAAAGGTTTCCAAAGGTTTCCAAAGTCATGGGGCTACCCCGGAAAAAAAACATCCATATTTTGTCATTTTGATATGATGCCTATCCGAGTAAAAAAAACGATTTTGGGGATCCCGCATGTGTGGAAACCCTCATATGGATATTGGATCCAGTTTTTTTAATGATCTCATCCCTATAACAAAAAAACCTGCAGAATTAGTAGATCCAACATGGAGAGGAAGCACCGGAGGTTGTGGCGAGACGACTGCAAAAATGCAGATCGAATCATCATCTAATGTATATTCCTATAATATATATATATATATATGGATGTAGTTGTTGAGTAATAATATAATCAGCATATCTCATCACCGTGTATACATTTATATATATACACCAAATAATCAATATCACGGTTATAAAACTTTTGAATAACACCATATTATGATATATATATATATATACATAACTATAATATATATATACATAACTATAATATATATATATATACATAACTATAATATATATATATATACATACATAACTATAATATATATATACATACATAACTATAATATATATATAATATACATCAAATATATGTATGTATAGATTAAATGTAATGTATGTACATATTAAATGTAATGAATGTATGTATAATGTATATATATATACATGTTGATGAACCATATTGTTCATGGGGGAAAGGGATTCTGGTGGCCATTTCCAGGATATTTCCCCGCGTTTGATAAGCCAAAAAATGTTTTTGTCCTCTGAGAATTTGACATAGCTATGGATGAAAATACAAAATAGCCGGTTTGTAGATGATGTTTGATTACCGAAAGATGTAGCCTCTGGTTATTTCACAGCGGAAAATGGCCAGCTTATAGTACTTATAGATGATTCATGATGATATACCTATCAACAATGGTGATTTTCCAGAGCTACGTTAAATAACCAGAGGGACAGCACTTTCTGCACTTTCTGCATTTATCTCGCCCACAGGGATCCGAACCTGTTCATTATCCATGTTGGTAATCAAAGCACCTGCCAGGTGGCAGCGAGGGAGTTTAGGGACATGTGATGTGTGACTCTAAAAAAATACCCCTAAGAAATGGCAAAAGTACGAGTGAAGTATGGGCTGAAACAATGTAAACCACCATTTTCATAACAGTACAAACGGAGGGTCTAGGCATATGTGTATTTTATATATATACAGTATATATATATATCATATTATATAATATTATATATCTGTATAGTAATCCTGAATCTCCATTTGAGGAAGCCCTTCCGCGAAGTCCTTGCGCGGCCTTACGCAAGTCACGCAAGTGAGGGTTTTGCTTACGCCAAACTCGTTATCACAAGGCCCTTACTAAAATTGTAAAGGGAGGTTTTCAGAACAATTTAAAAATATACCCTCTGGTAAACTAACATAACTATGGAAAATCACCATTTTCAATGGAAAAATCCACTATAAATGGCCATTTTCAATAGCTATGTTAAATTACCAGAGGATATCAAGATCCTACGTCATCCCGATGTTTCGCCTGTGTCGATCAAGGCGTGGAAAGATCCTTCAGCCACACGCGACAGCAATCCACTGGGGCTCCAATCTGCTGCACAGACCTGGCGTTGCTGGCGTTGCGAGATATAGGGAGCTGGTGGAAAACCCTGCCGTTGTCACCCTGAAACCATGGGAAAATCATGGGAAAACGTGGGAAAGTGATGGGATTCCTTGATTTTTGCACTCCCGTCCGCGAGAAAAAAACCCAACATCCCCATGGTTTATGGTGTAAAAAAGGTATAATTCATATATTATAAATCCCCTATACTTTTTACCATTGTTTATGGGGGTGCAACTAATATTAGAGTGGGGGATGAGATGAATTTCAGGGATCGTCACGGATCATCCAAGGAAAAACAAAAACACCTCGCTAAATAACGGAAGGGGATGATGGATCAAAAAAAACAAGGATCATGCTATCCCCCAACTGACATCAACCCCTGCCAATTAACATCACTTTAGTTTTTTTTTCATTCATGCCAGTGAAGCAATATGGGTAACCAGCCTTTTTTTGGGTGATTTTTGTCGCACCAAAAAAATCATTGGTAAATTTGGGGACGGATCCAATCCCATATGCTCCATGGTGCTGGAATATTTGCCAACATTTGCCCTAAAAATCACCGAAATGTAGGTAAATATACCATACATGGAGCATATGGGATTTTTCACAAATTTAACATAGCTATTGAAAATTACTATAGAAATAGTGAGTTTTCCCATTAACAATGGTGATTTTCCATAATTTTTTGTATGTTTACGAAGCTTGTACTGACTCCCCAGAAACCACCGAGCTGGCGCCTCAGCCGTGGTCACGGCGCTATCGGTCAAGACCCGGGTCACCTGTCCGTCGCTGCCGGGCTCGTAGAAACATTCGCCCAGGTCCTGAAGGACGTGGAGAAACGTTGGGAAATTGGGGATCTCCTACCCTCTGGTAAACTAACATAACTATGGAAAATCACATGTTTTAATGGGAAAATTCACTATAAATGGCCATTTTCAATAGCTACGTTAAATTACCAGAGGGTAAGTCATGGGGCTCCAAAATCTCGATGCTAAATCCATCTCCAGATCCATTTCAAAACTGTCCATTATCATATGATTATCCCCTGAGTATCCCATTTGATCCCTGTGAAACCATACTTGGTGGATCATCCAACGAATCGTACGTAGGTTACTTCACCCCAACTTTTTCAGTGGAAATCCACCCGACTGATCCCACATCACCAGGGTGAACTAAGCTACTTACGATTCGTGGGATGATCCACCAAGTAAGTCATGGGGGTAGCCCGAAATCTCGCCTTATTTCAATTGATTTCATGGAAAATCCATATGAAAATCCTTCAAACATGGATGATATTTTGAAATGATTGGAGTCATTATATGCCTCATTGGATGTTTGGTGGAAAAATAATCTCAACTTAGGAGTGTCATGATTAAAAGTGAAGATTTGGCCCGTGAAAATGGGGATTAAGCATTGACAAGTTGGATTTCAAAATTGAAAAATGGAGTCTTGAGTCCGTGAGCATCAGGAAGTAAGCATTGAACAATTCAATTTCATGTCTTTAAAATCTATCCATTGAGCAAAATGTTACTGCAACCATTGGAAAAAATAGAAAAGGGGATTCACAAAACAAGATGGGATGCCCTCTTTGGTAATCTAGCCTGGCAATCCGAACATGCACATGTTTGCCCGAACACAGAGGAACAACATCCGCGAATTGAGATTTTCTGGCCAACCAGGCCAAAATTGCGCCGATCGGTATCCTATTGAAGTGAAATAAACAATGGACAACACGGGTCATAGAAAATCATGAATTCAAAGATGTCAATATCTTGTGAATGGGATATGCAATTCCTTCATGTTTTTTTTCCCGGAGGTCCCAGGTAAGAGGAATAGTGTTTTTCAGGATGATGATGTGCGAAATACCCCAGAACATTCAGGTGTTCAACTGTCGGATCTCATGATTTTTAGCCCAAGCCTCCAGACATGGCAACCATCTTCTAAGCTACAAACGATACTCTCCGGTAATAAAACGTAGCCATGGCAAATCCCCTAGAAATGAAGGTTTAGTTAGCTGATAAAATCATCTGTAAATCGACCATTTTCCATTGCCACTTTTGACTACAGAAGGGTAATATTGTCATGTATCATCATATATATATATTATCATATATTATCATAAATTGTATATATTTTGATATAATATATTATCATATATAATATATTATCATATGTTATCATATATGATCTAGAAATATCTAGAATGGGTGCTTCCATACAATTCCCAATGGTTTACTCTTGCTAGATATGAGACTGTCATACCATATGTAAAAGAACTGCGATTTCCTCGGCAGCTGGATGAGATCGGAATGATTCCGATCCAGCACTTTATCCCTTTGCTTCAAACCCATTCAAAAGCCCACTGAGGAAAAAAAGGCACATTTGATGATTGACAAAAACCGCCTTTGGCATATCTTAACTTGATCGCTATGGGATGTGGGCTATGGGGCTATGGGAAAATCATGGAAAATCACCATGTTTGGTGAATCGCTGCGCCTGGGGTAGCAGGTTGCTGGGCGTTCCACTGAAGCCAAGGCGATAGCCAAACAACAGCGAGGAGCCCAACTCATGGCCGCCTTGGGATCGAAAATTGCAGACTCTGTGGAAACATGGAGACCCTCTGGTAGATCCAAAAAGCTACGGAAAATCACCATCTTTCAGTTCGGTCACTATTTGCAATGGGCCATGGCATGCCATGACTTCAATAGCGAACTGTTTGACATAACCAGAGGGTAAGAAACATGATCAACTGGTGGCATTTGAGTTGCCAGAAAGGTGACTGGAAAATCTGAAGACTTAAACTGTCAACAGAAATGTCTTGAAAATGGCAGCGGCCTCAACACGTATGGCTTAGCAAGGCCATCAAGGCCATCGGGGTGAGATTTTTGGCGGGTACTCTTTGCTTCGATCAAGGAACCCAAGGAACCCAAGGAACCCAAACAGTGACCGTTTGGGAAAATGTGCTTATCACTCAAAGAATGTCTTTCGGACAAAGAGCATACACAACAAAGTAACTAGCCATGGCCAAGAGGAAATTCAAATTATATACGGTCAATAGAGTTCGGGACTAGAATCAAGATAATATATATATACATACAAATAGATAGATAGATAGATAGATAGACAGACAGATAGATAGATAGATAGATATATTTATACACATAATATACAGTATTACTAGTAGTACAACAAAACAGATGTTGATAATCTCATCGCCGACATCAAAGCTGCCTGACTATTCGTTTTTTGCTGATCCCATCCCGTATAAAATATCCCGTATTGAACACCCCCATTCCAATTGGTTAAAAAAGTGTGTGTGTTTTACAGTGAACGTCCACCACTAGAAGAATCCGAGTCAGCCAAAGATTGGAAAATGATTGGAAAATGCAACATATGGCAGTGTGTCAAAACCTTGTACCCCTGTAGTTCACATCAAAATAGCTGGGATTTATGGATGTTCATCCCATTAAAATTGATACTAATAGGTATTGACCCATCCCCATATTTTTGTGTTTGGAGGATTCCACCACGTTTTTTGTTTCGTTTCGGGGTGTACCGTTCCTTGGGGAAACCCAGCCAGCATGGCCAGGTCCGGGATCCCAAAAAAAATCCCAAGTCACTCGCAGAGATCTTCAAGGGATGAAAGTTCATGGTGACCTCGGTTCCAAGTCTGGAGGCCATGAGCTTTGAAAAAAACATTACCCTCTGGTAATTTAACGTAGCTATTGAAAATGGCCATTGAAATAGTGGATTTTCCCATTAATAGCATGGTGATTTTCCATAGTTATGTAACAGTTTACCAGAGGGTAATAGACTAGACTATAACTGGTTCGTGGTGCAATAACCATCTTGAAAAATATGAGATAATATGAGTAAGTCAATGGGAAGGATGACATCCCATATATGAAATGGAAAATAAAAAATGTTTGAAACCACCAACCAGCTATAATCTTACTGGTGCTTAGTAGGGAATGAGGGAATGATCCCAGTCATCACTAGGAAATAATCATCCCAGCAGCCCCCATTCCCATCCATTCCCTGCTAAGCACCAGAAAGTAATAGACTAAAGCTACAGAGTTGCGCTTAGTTTCTGTGAAGAGTTTCGGTGTGATTCCGTGTTGGATGTTGGGACCTCAGGACCCGGATCGTCGCTAGACCCAGTCGATAGGCCCCAGTGGATTAAAGAGATCCAGTACAATTCCAGTGGATCAACTGGGATGGTAATGTCAACCCCAGATTAATAAACCCCGTTTACGGTTGTTTAATTGGGGGGGAATACCATTTATGTATCATATAAAGTGACTATTTGGATGGTACCCCCAAAATTTTCATAAACCATGGTTTAGCAAAATCCGGGGTTGACATTATAGTATTTCAAATACAATTTTTTGGGGGGAAAAGATGGGAAAAGGATAAGATAAGTCATCAATTTCCAGGTCTCCCAGGAGTCCCAGGCGCTGGAAAGACGTGCTGCCGCAGCCAGAAATGACAAACGGAGTGAAGGCCCTGAATTTGACGGTACAAGCGTGCTTGTTGCTTCCTCAGTGGCGATGTAGAATCTCAGATAGCCAGCCTTTCTTGGAGCTGGACACTGGACATGATGATATATCATGATATATCCCAACCAGGGTCCCTCAGGGTCCCAACCATTTATGGGATGCAGGCTGTCAACCCTGAGACCCTCAGCGAATCCAGTCACTCAAAATGCACTGCTGTGAATCCGCAGGTCACCAACTCTTTCATATCTTTGAGTGAACACAAAGATGAACCATGATGAACCTTCAAAATGCCCAACTCCCAGCCAACTCCC
This sequence comes from Cladocopium goreaui, assembly GCA_947184155.2. Classification (NCBI taxonomy): domain Eukaryota; class Dinophyceae; order Suessiales; family Symbiodiniaceae; genus Cladocopium; species Cladocopium goreaui. The sequence goes on along the minus strand of CAMXCT020000602.1, from coordinate 433,566 downwards.
CACAAAAAAACACACACAACATCTGCCGAATTTCTGATCTGCCGGTTGAAACAAGGAGAGTGGCAAAATATTCCTGGGCCAAGAGCTTGGGGCATATAGGTGACCTCATGAACTGGCAATGGAAAGCATGATTTTCAATAGAACAAGTCATCTATCTATCTATCTAGTGTAGTCTAGTCTAGTCTAGTCTAGTCTAGTCTAGTCTAATCTATCTATGTATCTATCAAATCGTTACTGTTATCTATCTAGCTGTCACGGTGGGACAAGGAAGCCATCCATAGGCTCACGTCCATGTGGCTGTGGCAACGTCAAATCCACTATAAATGGTGCGAAAATCATCTATAAATGATTGATCAATGTTGGATAAATGATGGATTTTCAGGATGTTCCATTGAAATTGTTTATAGTTGTTTGATTACCAGAGAGTAAACAACCCTGGTCATTCATGCAGGGGGGCCAAAGGTTAGAAACCTCTCAAGGCAGGCAACAGGCAACAGTCGCAACAGGCAACCCTGTTGACGTCAGGGCTGATTCACCCATCATGTTCCCAGGAACAACCCTTGGGGAAGGAAAAAGGGCTATGGGAAATCAACATCTTTTTCGTTTTGGTGTGTGTGTGTGTAGATGCATCTAGTTACTAGTCAATTGATCTTAAGTGGCAAAGCATCTACCATCCCGGAAAAGTCTATGAACATCCCCATAGGATCCATGTATGCTATATATGGTAACATTTACCATATTTTACCATCAATATACCCCAAATGTTAGCATATATACCATACATGGATCCTATGGGATCTATATTAACCATCCCCTTACCAAGAAAAGCCGATAAGACTCTATATCAACCATCCGGGAGATGACGATTCTTTGTGTTCCTGGCGGAAGTTCTTCTGGCGAACCAAGTGTCTGCGAGATGTCTTCATCCAACCGTCTCATCTTGTGTCTTGGGCTCCCCGGTTCCTCCTGAAAATCGAAAAAACCAAGGCGACAATCATCAACAGGACATACCCTCAGATTGCTATTGAAATAAATTAACGGATAAACATACCAAACTGTCAGTTTATTATTAGTAAGCTATTTTCTATGGGCCATAATAGTAAGCTGACAGTTTGCTATGTTTCTGTTTCAAATGGCCCATAGAAATAGTTGATTTATCATAGCATGGTGATTTTCCAGCTCGTTTCTTGTATGTTTACCAGAGGGTAACCACGAAAAGTAGGGAGAACACCTGGTGGCAATAGTTTCGCAGGAATCGTAAGTGGGTTGTAACCCCAGTTGATTCAGGAGGGTGAATAGGGGCAATGTCCACTTATAATTGGAGATCTGAATAAAATCCTCACCATGAAAACATTGAAAAATCAATCTCTTACCATTCAACAAGCCACACATTTACCCATTCTTGCTGGTGTGGGTGGTCAAATTCAGCAACAAATCCCCATTTCTTGCCCAATTCCGGATGTTTATAGATGTTTGCTGGCTTTAGCCTTATCCATGGTCAATCTTTGGTAATCCACAAAAACTAAGTAATCTTTAAGTCATCTTTTGCTGGATTTTGCTGGTTATTTTCTTATGTTCCATTGATAGCAAAAAAACTCAAGCATGAGTTTCTACCCTTCCAAGGTGAACTGTTTGTATCATTGCCCAAGTTTGGGTTTTGCTCTTCTCTTTTATATATATATATATGTAACATATGTATATGTATATACATAGGGAATATCCCGATCTGTATTATATTATTATTACTATTATTACTATTATTACTATTATTACTATTATTACTATTAGTACTATTATTACTATTATTACTATTATTAGATTATTACTATTATTACTATTATTACTATTATTACTATTCTTATGATTATTATTATTCTTATGATTATGATTATTATTATTATTGATATTATTATTATATAATATATACACAGTAATCCTATATGGCTTATATTAGTGGATTGTAAACCATTGAACCCAACTTTCACCCATATGAAATACCCCAGTTATATAAGTATTAGATTCATGGGATATCCCCAGTTAAATGTAGAATTACATATGGCGTGTGGATGATTTATTCCTCCAGCCATACATTAACAATGAACTAAAAAAGGGTAAAAAGGGTAAAAAGGGTATAACCAATATCAACAACTTCACCATGAATTATCACCAATTTATCAATGGGTTAATGTCAACCCTGGATTAATAAACCCCGTTTACGGCTGTTTAATTGGGAAGGTACCATTTAAGTATCAGATGAAATGACTATTGGATGAGTACCCCCCTAATTCATAAACCATGGTTAATTTCACTGTTCGTTTGGATATAACCATATTATTCACTATTAATTTAACTATCGTTAATATAGTTCACCAGAAATTTCACTATTATTTCACTATAAGCCTTTAAGCACTATATTCATCGATTTACCCTCTGGTTATTTCACATTATAGTTGATTTACCCTCTGGTTATTTAACGTAGCCATGGAATAGATGGCCCATTAATAGATGGTTTACCATGGTTTATTCATCCGGGGTTCAAATTATGGCTAAGTGGGGCCCGCATCCAAGTCATCCAAGGCTCCCATCTGTCCTGTCTAACCCAGGATTCGAACAGCACATGTGCCGGCCGCGTATCTCGTGGTCCCAGCTGTCGAGCGCAATCCTGGCGCTGGTCAAATCTCATTCGAACATGCTGGGAATTCACAAAATCCAATCCAAAAGTGGTGGTAAATTCACTTGTTCTATCAATTTTTGGGGATTACTAATTTAATATGGATGACTATATGGATGTTGACCCCCAAAAAAGGTAGGGAAGTGGATGAAAGGGGCCTATTTTGTTCGATGATTTATCTGTTGAAAAATGGTGATGTTCTATATCTACTGTGGATGGAAGAAATCCTGCACCACCTTGGATGGTTGAACCCCTATAGATAATGGGATAAACCACCTATCAACTGGTGCAGGATTTCTTCCATCCACCGTATGTTAGTTTACTGGATGGTGTCTGGAAGATTACTGGTTGCTGGTTAGAGCATCCCCCTGAAGAATATGTCCGAATATGTCCGGAGAGTCATCCAAAAAAAGTATAGGGTTAACCACCAACCAGGTATTAAAACTATTAATGGTAAACCAACCAAGCAGGTATTGTTGGTATTGGATCTTATTCAGAATATGTTAAACCACCAACCAGGTATTTTTTTAAAAAAACTGAACTGATCGATTCCCAAATAAGATCAGATACCTTTGACCTTCCGTGAAAAAACACAACAAAAAAGGCAAAAGTATGTACCATCTGGTTATGACTAACATAGCCATGGAAAATCACCATTTTTAATAGGTAAACCATCTATATAGTATAAATGGGCCATTTTCCATGGCTATGTTAAATAACCAGAGGGTAAAAGTAAGTAACGAAAATGATGGGGCAAAACGCCATGTCTAAGATTACTTGCCAGACCATTTTTCCATGTCTCAGGTGTGGTCTCTTTGGGGAAGAGTCCCCTCTGGCAAATTGAGATGTGTGTATATGACTGGATAAAAGTCAACGAAAATCACCCGTACTTTAGTTATGAAAGCCGTTTCCAAACAAATTGCCATCGTTGTTTGGTGTGTCATTGGGTATAATTACCATGGTATACTCCGATTTCTGTCTACCTAGATCCTCCAAATACCACCAAGAGAAAGACAACCGTACTTCATTCTTGGGTAAAAACAGCCAGTTTTAAGGGTGCAAACGCAGGGTCTAGGTATAGGATGGTATGGGTATATCTACAGTATCTACCATTCTTTACCTGTATCACCGTGGAAAACATGTTCTTTAACCATTGCCAATCTTAGATACACAAAAACTAAGAATTGTGAGCTGGTGAGTAGATATTCCTATTGAAATATTTGAAATCGCACGAGATTAAAGGTATTGTTTCTACCCATCCAGTCGGTTGTCCTAGTATCATTGCCTATCTTTGGATTTATTTGGGGATGGTATCAATCCCAGATGGTAAATTGAAAAAGAATGGGTGGATCAGTGGATCCCATTCCTTTACTGACATCATAGGAACCAACATGTTCTTTCACCACTAACCCTGCGGGGTTCCCTGGATACGAAGCCGCCATGGCGTCCATGGCCTGTTTGAGCTGCGCCACGATGCTTCGCACATCGCTGGGGCGCAAACCCTCGCGATTTCGGCTGGGGGATGACGATCTCAGGGACTTGGGAAATGTCCTGTTTTGGAGATTTTGAACATCACTAAAGCATACTAAAACAAGTATCTGGAGAAGAAATATCCCCAGAAGAAATATACCAACCCCTGATAATCTTCTTTTGTTTAATCCCCCTGGGAATTCGATGGCGATTTCATGACATTTCCATCATTCCCAGGGAAAGATGTTTGGATTTCGAGATGATGACCCTAGGAAAACGAAAGATCCAATTTTCAAGTTGGATCTAAAAATTTATGTAAATTACCCTTGTATGTCTCATACATCTACATTTTATGGCATTCTTTTGGATGATGGAAAAAGCGAAAAAAATACGAAAATTTCATGGAAAACTCTCGGTTTCCAAGGCGTCATAGGGCCCTACTAAATCCATTCTAAATCCATTTAGATGGGTTTTTTCCATGACCATCCAATCTTGGGGTAGCCCGGTAGACTTCGGAAACCCCCATGAAACCCCCATGAGCCAATGAGGGAATGTGTTGACCCCAGGGGATCCCCATTGAGTTTTCAACGAAAATATTGACTTCACCAAAAAAACGACCCGATGAGATTTTGAATTATATACATATATTATGTATACCACAATATACCAGTAGTACCCGCACGAGGCGGGGCGGAAGTTGCCTTAAAGATATATAAAAGACCTTTCTCATCTATAGAACTTGCATGCGCCGTGCGCCAGCCAAGCCCGTGCGTGCGTGCACTCTGCGAAAGTGGTGTCCTGTTTCACATGTCACATTTGAAGCTCCACTTCGCCCTTCACACTTCTCACTGCACTCTTCACACTCCACACTGCACACTTCACACTTCACACTTCTCACTTCTCATTGCTTTCTTCACACTCCACACTTCACACTGCACTCTTCGCGCCCCACACTTCACACTGCACTCTTCACACTCCACACTTCATCTCATCTGAGCTCTTCTCACCTTATCCCAGCTCATCTCTTCTCATCTCGTCTCTTCTCATATGTCACCTATAAGCTTTCATGAATCACTTCCCAGTACTACTGCTAAGGAACTTGCATGCGCCGTGCGCCAGCCAGGCCCGTGCGTGCGTGCTTTGTGCGAAGCTGTTGCAGTGTTGCTGTCCAAGAACATGACCTGCGCGCGACCCCGGTACAATGCAAACACTTTCCTCACACTTCACATTGCACTCTTCACACCCCACACTCCACACTTCACACTTGCACTTCATCTCAACTCATCTCATCTGAGCTCTTCTCATCTCATTCCATGTCTTCCCATATGTCAGCTAAGTTCTTCTTGGCTATTTTTATGTCAAGTACTTCCCAGTACTGATGTCTACTACAAAAGCTTGCACTTCCCAGTACTACTTTGTACTACAAAGCTTGCACAAAACACTTCCCAGTACTACTTTGTACTACAAAGCTTACACTTCCCAGTACTACTTGTACTACAAAGCTTGCACAAACTTCCCAGTACTACTTTGTACTACAAAGCTTGCACAAAACACTTCCCAGTACTACTTTGTACTACAAAGCTTGCACAAACACAGTACTACTTTGTACTTCCCAGTACTACTTTGTACTACAAAGCTTGCACAAAGCACTTCCCAGTACTACTTTGTACTACAAAGCTTGCACAAACACTTCCCAGTACTACTTTGTACTACAAAGCTTGCACAAAACACGTTCCAGTACTACTTTGTACTACAAAGCTTGCACAAAGCACTCCCCGGTACTACTTTGTACTACAAAGCTTGCACAAACTACTTCCCAGTACTACTTTGTACTACAAAGCTTGCACAAAGCACTCCCCAGTACTACTTTGTACTACAAAGCTTGCACAAACTACTTCCCAGTACTACTTTGTACTACAAAGCTTGCACAAAACACGTTCCAGTACTACTTTGTACTACAAAGCTTCTACACACATCAAGTTCTTTCGCAGAGAAGCTTTTACACACAGCAAGCTTTTCAAGCAGAGAAGCTTTTACACACAGAAGCTTTTACACACAACAAGCTTCTTCACAGAGAAGCTTTCACACACAGCAAGCGTTTACACACAGAACACTTACACACAGTGCTTTTACACATGGCAACCGTTTACACACAGCAACTTTTGCACAGAGACGCTTTTACACACAGAGAGGCTTTTACACACAGCAAGCTTTTACACGCAAAATCTTTTTCACACAGCAAGCTTTCAAACACAGCAAGCGTTTACACACAGAACACTTACACACAGTGCTTTTACACATGGCAAGCGTTTACACACACAGCAAGCTTTTTAAACAGAGAAGCTTTTACACACAACAAGCTTTTACACAGAGAAGCTTTACACAGCAAGCTTTCACACACAGCAAGCTTCTCCACAGAGAAGCTTTTACACAGCAAGCTTTCACACACAGCAAGCGTTTACACACAGAACACTTACACACAGTGCTTTTACACATGGCAAGCGTTTACACACACAGCAAACTTTTTAAACAGAGAAGCTTTTACACACAACAAGCTTTTACACAGAGAAGCTTTTACACACAGCAAGCTTTCACACACAGCAAGCGTTTACACACAGAACACTTACGCACAGTGCTTTTACACATGGCAAGCGTTTACACACACAGAAACTTTTACACCGAGACTCTTTTACACACAGAGAAGCTTTTACACACAGCAAGCTTTTACAGAAAAAGTTTTTGCACAGAGAAGCTTTCTTGTACATAATCACAACAGGAATTGCAGCTCCAAAACTGGATCTCGACGCCAAAGCGACAAAAAGACGATTTTGAAGCACTTTTTAAAAGGAATTTTAAAAGGAAAATTATTAGCCCCAAAATTGAGAAAATCTGCTGACAAATCACTTTCGCAGCCTTGATGCAGCCATTTTCCAATACGATTGACGATCTTCAGCTGCAAAAGACAATAGTATTACGCATGCAGCCGCTGCACCAAGCAACCTTGACGCAGCCACTACAATGCGATCTGCAGAGACTGAGTTGCGAAACACAATAATAGAACTACGTGCAATGGCGTCGGAAATTGCAGCTCCAAAACCGGATCTCGACGCCAAAGCGACAAAAAGACGATTTTGAAGCACTTTTTAAAAGGAATTTTAAAAGGAAAATTATTAGCGCCAAAATTGAGAAAATCTGCTGACAAATGACTATCGCAGCCTGGATGCAGCCACTCCAATACGATTTACAATCTTCAGCTGCAAAAGACAATGGGTGTGAAATAGTTTTAGGATTTTTTTTTCAACAGGTTTGGGAATTTTTTTTGGATTTCTTGGCTGGTACCATTTGCCTAGTGTTTGCAACGGTTTGGAACTTGAATTTGTCATTTTGCATGGTATTTGCCACATTTGGGCATGTTCACCTTCCATTTTGCATGGGAATAACTACATGTGGGCATGTTCACCTTCCATTTTGTATGGTATTTGCCACATTTTGGCATGTTCACCCTCCATTTTGCATGGGATTTCCTACATGTGGGCATGTTCACCTTCCATTTTGTATGGTATTTGCCACATTTTGGCATGTTCACCTTCCATTTTGCATGGGATGTTCTACATGTGAGCATGTTCACCCAAATATTTACAGATGCGGAAGCTTGGGATTAGATAAAAAGCGGGTGGGGGGGATTGAGGGAGGGCGCTAGCTATCTATCCAGCTAGCTAGCTATCTAGCTATCTATCTAGCAAGCTAGCTATCTATCTAGCAAGCTAGCTATCTATCTAGCAAGTTATCTATCTATCTATCTATCTACCTATCTAGCTAGCTATCTTGCTAGCTATCTATCTACCTATCTAGCTATCTAGCTACTACTATCTAGCTATCTAGCTATCTAGCTATCTAGCTATCTAGCTATCTAGCTTTCTATCTATCTAGCTATCTATCTATCTAGCCATCCAGCTGTCTATCCAGCTATCTAGCTATCGAGCTATCTAGCTAACTATCTATCTAGCTATCTAGTTATCTAGCTTTCTATCTATCTAGCTATCTATCTATTTAGCCATCCAGCTGTCTATCCAGCTATCTAGCTAACGAGCTATCTATCTAGCTATCTATCTATCTGGCTAACTATCTGCCTATCTATTTAGCTATCTATCTATCTATCTAGCTATCTATCTAGCTACCTCTTTATCCATCTAGCTAGCTATCTATCTAGCTATCTATCTATCTAGCTATCTATCTAGCCATCTATCTATCCAGGTATCTAGCTATCTATCTCTCTAGCTATCTATCTATCTAGCTGGCTATCTATCTATCGAGCTATCTATCTACCAAGCTATCTATCTATCCAGCTATCTATCTATCTATCTATCTGTCTGTCTATCTATCTATCTATCTATCTATCTATCTATCTATCTATCTATCTATCTATCTATCTATCACATGTAATCCTGTCAGCTTTCCAGAGAAGGTTAGTTCGCAAAAACCAACTAATGTAACTTGGGTTTAAGTTTAAATAAAAAAAAAGCGGGAGGGGGGGATTGGGGGGAGGGCGCAGCGCCTCCCCCCAAAGCAGAATGCAAGCACCTCTTCTCACATGTTACGTTGCAAGTTTTCAAGAGAAGGTTGGTCATGTGATACTCAGGGATGTAAATACTGTGCAAAATGCATCTTACATGAAAATCAAGTATTTAAAGCAGGCAAAGCAAAAAAGCAGAGAAGCAAAAAAGCAGAGAAGCAAAGAAACAGGAAACGCACAAAAGCAAAACAGCAGAAAGGCAAAGAAGCAGGAAAAGCAGAAAAGCAGAGAAGCAGGAAAAGCAGGAAAAGCAGAGAAGCAAAGAAACAGGAAAAACAGAAAAGCAAAAAAGCAGAAAAGCAGAGAAGCAGAGAAGCAGGAGAAGCAGAAAAGCAAAAAAGCAGAAAAGCAGAGAAGCAGAGAAGCAGGAGAAGCAGAAAAGCAAAAAAGCAGAAAAGGCGAGAAGCAGGAGAAGCAGAAAAGCAAAAAAGCAGAAAAGCAGAGAAGCAGGAAAAGCAGGAAAAGCAGGAAAGCAGGAAAAGCAGGAAAAGCAGAGAAGCAGGAATCCAAAAATAATTCCTAAACCTGATCAAAAAAAATTCCTAAAATAATTAGCCCTCCAAAGACAATAGTATTAAGCATGCAGCCGCTGCACCAAGCAACCTTGACGCAGCCACTCCAATGCGATCTGCAGAGACTGAGTTGCAAAACACAATAGAACTACGTGCAATGGCGTCGGAAATTGCAGCTCCAAAACCGGATGGATCTCGACGCCAAAGTGAAAAAAAGACGATTTTGAAGCACTTTTTAAAAGGAATTTTAAAAGGAAAATTATTAGCGCCAAAATTGGGAAAATCTGCTGACAATTGACTATCGCAGCCTGGATGCAGCCACTCCAATACGATTTACAATCTTCAGCTGCAAAAGACAATAGTATTACGCATGCAGCCGCGGCGGCAAGCAACCTTGACGCAGCCACTCCAATGCGATCTGCAAGCACAGATTCCAAAACACCCTATAACTACGCACACACAAGCACACCCAAAGCAGCTTGAAGCGATAAACCGACCGCAGCCGCAACCGTCGCACACGAGGTACCTTTCATCGTCGCCTGCAGCCACTTTACACGGAAAAACACAAGGTTTCGTGCTCCGGCTTCCTCCCCAAAACAGAGCCCATGCAACATCATGCAGCCATTCCAATGCGATCTGCAAGCACAGATTCCAAAACACCCTATAACTACGCACACACAAGCACACCCAAAGCAGCTTGAAGCCACCGTGACACTGCGGCAAAAAAAAAACGATAAACCGACCGCAGCCGCAACCGTCGCACACACGAGGTACCTTTCATCGTCGCCTGCAGCCACTTTACACGGAAAAACACAAGGTTTCGTGCTCCGGCTTCCTCCCCAAAACAGAGCCCATGCAAGATCATGCAGCCATTCCAATGCGATCTGCAAGCACAGATTCCAAAACGCCCTATAACTACGCACACACAAGCACACCCAAAGCAGCTTGAAGCCACCGTGACACTGCGGCAAAAAAAAAACGATAAACCGACCGCAGCCGCAACCGTCGCACACACGAGGTACCTTTCATCGTCGCCTGCAGCCACTTTACACGGAAAAACACAAGGTTTCGTGCTCCGGCTTCCTCCCCAAAACATAGCCCATGCAACATCATGCAGCCATTCCAATGCGATCTGCAACCGGAGATTCCAAAACACACTATAACTACGCACACACAAGCACACCCAAAGCAGCTTCAAGCCACCGTTACACTGCGGCAAAAAAAAAACGACCAACCGACCCCAGCCGCACCCGTCGCACACACGAGGTACTTTCACAAGGTTTCGTGCTCCGGCTTCCTCCCCAACTCACCACTTCCCTTCCTCACCACTTCCCATCGTCACCACTTCCCATCGTCACCACCTCCCTTCGTCACCACTTCCCTTCGTCACCACTTCCCTTCTCACCACTTCCCATCGTCACCATTCGTCACCACTTCCCATCGTCACCACTTCCCTTCGTCACCACTTCCCTTCGTCACCACTTCCCATCGTCACCACTTCCCTTCGTCACCACTTCCCTTCGTCACCACTCCCCTTCATCATCACTTCCCTTCTTCACCGCTTCCCTTCGTCACCACTTCCCTTCTTCACCACTTCCCTTCCTCACCACTTCCCTTCGTCACCACTCCCCTTCATCATCACTTCCTCAAGGTCAATTTCATAGCTTCTTATTCTTTTGTTATGTATTGTTATATTATGTATTGTTATATTATGTATTGTTATATGATCTACCACCCTTCCTCAAGGTCAATTTCATTGCTTCTTATTGGTTTGTGATGTATTGGTACATTATGTATTGTTACAGGATCTACCACCCTTCATCATAGTCAATTGCACCAAGTAAAAAGTCATTCGTAACTCGGAAATTGCTTCCCAACTTCCTTTGATAATATAACATAAGATAATATAAAATAACATAATATAAAACAACATAATATAACATAACATAAGGTAATATAATGTAATATAATATAAAATAACATAAGATAATATCAAATAACATAATATGACATAAGATAAGATAATATAATGAAATATAATATAAAATAACATAAGGTAATATCATATAATGTAATATAATATATAATAACATAAGATAATAAGATAATATAAAATAACATAATATAACATAACATAAGATAATAATGTAATATAATATAAAATAACATAAGATAATATCAAATAACATAATATGACATAAGATAAGATAATAATGTAATATAATATAAAAAAAGAAACATAAGATAATATAAAATAACATAATATAACATAACATAAGATAATATAATGTAATATAATATAAAATAACATAAGATAATATAAAATAACTTAATATAACATAACATAAGATAATATAATGAAATATAATATAAAATAACATAAGATAATATCATATAATGTAATAATATACATATATATATATATATTACTATTGGTATGTTGAGGACAAGGTTCCCCTTCTCCGGTGATCAGTTTTGATTGGGCCAGTAGAATTCTCCCTGTGGTTTCAGGAATGGCCGGAATCTGGCATTCGGAGGAAAAATGTGGGTTCCTCGGAATAAAAATGCTTGTGTGGCCAGGGAAAATGATGATCAAGCATGAGATTCCCTTGTGTACCCTTGTGACAAACCGATAACCTATGCAAAGTATACTGTTGGTAAAACAATGCCATAAACCATCCCCCAGTCATCACCATTCTTATAGGTGGCATGTTTACCATTCCCAGTCATGGGTGGTAAAAATGACATTGCAACAATAATAAACAATCCCCCTTTCATCACCATAAATAGTGGTATAAACCATTCCCAAATGGCTGGTTTACGACATTGTTTTAACCACATTAATGTCAACCCTGGATTAATAAACCCCGTTTACGGCTGTTTAATCGGGTGGGTACCATTTCAGTATTGGATGAAATGACTATTGGAGGAGTACCCCCCTAATTTTCATAAACCATGGTTTAGCAAAATCCGGGGTTCACATTATAGTTGATTTAGCCTCTGGTTATTTAACGTAGCCATGGAATAGATGGCCCCAATCGAAATAGATGGTTTACCATGGTTTATTCATCCGGGGTTCACATTATAACATTACCCATGACGGATCCGGCTGGTGCTGGTAGATTAATGCTAACATGACTGGGGTAGATTGATGGTATATTGATGGGATCCATGGCACACCATATATTGCAGCACCATTAGGATCCGTCATGGCCCCGAGAAAATGATCCACGAACATCACCAGGGGGGCCGCACATCCACCGTAAACACATGGGATGATCCGTACGGTAAAGTCTTTCAATTATGGCATGGATGATGAATCCCCTCTGCAGGAACGTTTACAGTTTGGTGAACTGTTTCAAATGGCCCAGTCGAAATAGTGGATTTTCCCATTAGCAGGGTGATGTTCCATCATTTTTTGGGTGTTTACCAGAGGGTATTCATCTCAAACTTCCAGCTTTTCATAGCTATTCAGGATCATCGCAATGCCATAAATAGATCCTGGAAACACCTTTGTTCCGCATCTTTTCGGGACGTGCGCTGCTTGGGGTTGCCATAGCCTCAGGTCTTATCAAACGTGGAAAGTTACTTGATTTTCCAAGCTATAATCTTTCTAGTGCTGAGACTTTCCGGTCTAGTGAGGTTCTATAAGTCAAGATTTGAGTTTTCCTGGAAAAAATCTGACCGAGATTTCTCAAAGCTTACTGATCCATGGCCCCCAAGATTTCTGACATAGTTCTGACAAAACCTCTGAAAACCTCTGACATATGTCCGAAAACAAATCTGAAATATGTCCCCCCCAAAAAAACTGAACAAACTTCTGAAACGCCAAACTCTACAAAACATTGAGTTTCCCGAAATCGCACACCAACCGTAACCGCCTGTCGCCATCGTCCTGTCCCGGGTCCCGATGGGTCCCGGCTTGGCACCTCGTAGCGATACGCCAAGATGGTGAGGCCAATGGCCACATCGGGATGCGCAAATTCGCTGCTGCGGCTTGGCACATCCTGCGCTGAAACAACAGCGCAAGCTGGGCCTAATGTCGTATGTGAATGGCTGATGTTGATGATTGTTAATGTACATGTACATGCTTCTTATAATATATATATATATATAATATTTGTCCTTAATAATGTATGTATATGTATTGTATATATATATATATATACTGTATATATTAATGACTGTTAAAGTTTCATACGTTTATCATGTTTTATGATGTTTTATGACAGGAGTTCTCGGAGTCATCGGAGTCTTCAAGGTCTGGTTCTTAGCCCTCCTGATGTGGATCACTGGACATCACTGGACTGCTTGGAGCTGGGAAACTTACGAACGTAACCATCTGGGATGCTGAAGTCTCTGATTCCAACGCGGTGAATTTTATCTCGTGGCAAGATTCAGAGCGATATATATATATATAAATATATATACACTGTTATATACTGTGTATATACATATTATATATATATATTGCGTGTTCAATATGTTTAGTTGATGAGTCATGATGAGTCATGATGAGTCCATGTTTCATGCATTGTCCCCAGCATTCAGCGACCATTCAACGAGGTTGGCCCAAAGATTGAGATCCCAGGCGTGTCTGGATGTGTCTGGACTCTGACTATCCAACACAGTCCACTAGGATTGAAGATATTTGGGGGTGGGGCTCTCCATGGGGTGGCCCGAAGTCATAGGGGTACTCCAGTCGTCACCATCGGTTTCAATCCTTGATCGAACTTTAGATGATTTCTGGTACCCCTATGACTTCGGAACCCATTTATCATCCATTTATCATATTTATACAGACACCGAAAAAAAACAGAGATCCATCAGATGTCCCTTAGGACCTTCCCAACAAAGGGCACGGCCATCACCAAGCGTGAGAAGGGAGTCTTCTCGTCCGCATCCTGATCCAGATATGCCACGTGGCTATGAGTCACGCCCAAGTCATGGCGGGTGAATGGATGTCTGTTCCCCAAAATATGGTAACCTGGTACCTTCTGGTAAACATACAAAAACTATGGAAAATCATGGAAAATCACAATTTATCATGGGAAAACTCACTATAAATGGCCATTTTCAATAGCTATGTTAAATTACCAGAGGGTAATTTCATAGGTAACTTGTCCCATCCGCATGTTTTTTTTTGCTCAAAGAACAGAAAAAGATGTGAACATAGGAATCCCATGGTTTTTCACAGGCCAAAAATGTTCAAACCGCAGGTATCATGTCTGTTTTTAGGCTGTGAAAACTGTGTCAATAACTCAGCCACCTTGGCCACCTTGGCCGCATGGAGCTCTTTTGAGATTTTTGAGGGACATCATCTCACGGAACACAAGTAACCACGAGGCAAAATCCAACTTTCATGAGGCCCCCCATTGAGAATCTCCGAGGTCCTTTTCTTCATAGAATTGGATGATGGGAAAATTTACAGGAAAGCCCTATATTTGATGGAAAAAACCCAGTAGATTTTCCCTTAAACCAACCCAATGATTTCTAAAACAATCTCACATAGTATGGCTGCAATCCACTTGGGAGAATCCCCCTTGCTCCGATATCTTGCGAAAATAAACTGAACCGTAAAATAACAAAACGTCTTTGGCTAGCGACAATTTGTCCGCATAAAAATGAACAAAGCATTCGACTAACTGTTGAAAGAGTGAACTGGTTCATAGTTGCCTTGTCCACAAGGTTAAACAATGAAGATAAAAACTCATCAGACCTCGGTTTGTTTCAACCAAAACAATATTAAACGGGATCAGACTCAGACCTCCGCAACTCAACAAGGTTTGAGGATCTTCAAGGATTTTTTCCCTTAACGTGTCATGGATCCCCCTGCAAAGTCGCTAAATGCTGATTCGTTTTTGCTGTACGTAGCTGCTGAGAAAGTATCGATTAATCAAAAGTGCTATGTTATCTCATCATGAACTAGTACTCTTACCCATTTTTACGGGCTTTTAATGTGGGGTGTAGTAACTGTTTCCATCCTGAATCTGGACCTGAGCCCATGGTGGCGTTGCCTATTTCAACAGCGTTCGCTGTGTCTTGAAAATCAGCTGTTGTTTGCTTGAAAAACGGTTTCACTCCGCTATTTCAGGGCCAATAAACCCATTTAATTCAGCTATTCAAGAGCCAATATTTTTTGGGCTGAACGTTTCAACCGGCTCAAAAGAGTAGAAAACCAAAGAAAAAAGTTGCAGCACTTTGTCCAGGAAGTATTTAAACTTTTATCCAAGGTTTCGCCTGAATAGATCCCCCATCATCAAGAGCGAGAAGAGCAAATCACAGTCAAAAGGGGTAGCAGTCGTAACTTTTGCAACAATTCTTGGGCACCCTATGTATGTAGGTATACACATAGTTAATTGGCTACATATAATATACAGTAATATAATATAATATAATAGAATATAATAGATATAATAGGTACACCAAAGAATTTGATCTGCAACATACGAAAAAAAAAAACACTAAGCACAACACTAAGCACTTCGTTGTTTTTTTCCATCCAAAAAATCATCGGCCTCAAGTTGCTTCTTGCCCAGAAGACCATAAGAGACTCGGTCAATCTTCCTTGGTTCAGACTCGTCCACCCGATCTGTCGGATCTCTGCCCGAGCTGTTCCATGGAAGTTGCCACAAGTTCGTTCGCCCGGTTCGCTGGAACTAACACAACAGATCAAAACTGGTTATTAACCATTTATAGTGAGTTTAACCATTAAAAATGGTGGTTTTCCATAGTTATGTTAGTTTACCAGAGGGTACTGGTTGGTGGTTTCAACCATCTTGAAAAATATGAGTTCGTCAATGGGAAGGATGACATCCCATATTATATATATATATGGTTGGTAGTTTCAACCCCTCTGAAAAATATGAGTTCGTCAGTTGGGATGATTTTTCCCAATATATGGAAAAATAAAAAATGTTCCAAACCACCAACCAGATATGGTAT
Organism: Cladocopium goreaui; assembly: GCA_947184155.2. Lineage (NCBI taxonomy): Eukaryota > Dinophyceae > Suessiales > Symbiodiniaceae > Cladocopium > Cladocopium goreaui. The sequence continues at coordinate 417,395 of CAMXCT020000602.1, read as the reverse complement.
ATATATGGCCCATTTGGGTTGATAAATTACATCTTAAACATCTTAAACATGGTGATGTTAGCAAACCGCCTCACCCCAAAGGCCCTCATTGTGTGGTGAACCTCTCCACTTTCCCATAAAAAAAACGACCCAACTGTGGGTTGTAGTTTACACCATTAAGCTGGTTGGCTATAAAAATCATGCAGAAACTTGGACCCGTTTCCTCGTTGTTCATGAAACCTGACCCCAATTTGGATCACGGAGTCCAAGGAATGACCCATAATCCAACTCCCAAATCAATAGCAATACCTCAACGCAAACAATCGGGTATGAATATGTACGTACATTTACTAACTCCATAGCTGATCAACTCACTTTTGGTTATGAATACCCCACCGCCCGCTGCCCACAATCTTGGCCCAGATGTCGAGAGCACATGGGGCAAAATGGCACGGATCCAGGTGGAAGCTAAATTGAACCTGGGAATCTGAGTGGCGGCTGTGAGTCAAGGGCCCCGGGCAGCCAAATGGTACCCTAAGTCATAGCTGGTTAATGATGTTAATGGATGTTAATATTCCCCCAGTCATATGGTCATAGCAAAAATGGCTTTGGACCCATCAGAAACCCTGATATTTCACGAGTTTCTAACAATGCCTTGCCTGGAAGTTGCATGTAAAGTGTCAAGTGCAGGAATAAGAACAATGTGGTTTTGTTTGTTGTTGATGAAGCAAACAACTCCTCCATGACAAAGATAAAATGTTGGGCCTTCAAAACCAAAAATGAAGTTTAACTTGATAGTAAGTCTAACTACCAAACAAAATATGCTAAACATTTTAAGGATAGTTCTATCAACAGAAAGACCCTGTTCCCATTTTTATGGGTTTTCTTCTCATGGCTCAGGATGAGGGGCAACAAGATGATAAAGAAACTCACACGTCATGTTGAGACTTCTATTCCGAAAACAAAAATACCCAAGTAAAACGTCAGAACAAATTCGTGTTTGATCATTTTGGATGTTTGATACGGAGGTTTCCTGAAATAGGAGTACCCCCAAATCATCCATTTTAATATATGTTTAAAGGGATTTTCCATTATAAACCATCCAGCTATTGGGGTACCACCATTTTGGGAAAGATCCATATGTTAGTTTACCGGAGGGTATAGTAAGCATGAATAACCATGAATAACCATGAATAACCATTATTAACCATTATTAAACCATATTAAACCACTATTAAACCACTATTAAACCACTATTAAACCACTATGTTTTATGGAAATGGGATGAAATTTGGGACATATCTCACCGTGGCGCTGGTTTCGCTCCGCTCCGCTCCGCTCCGAGGCCCCCGACAACTTCAAGGAGAACGGGGTCAAACCGGACTCCAAGACCTGCTGGCTCCACTTCTTTGGCCCCAAATGTGTTGTGATAATCTACTGTCTATATCTTTGAGAAAAAATGACATTCAATCTATAACACACATGATATAACAGATATAAATAGATATAACACATATTATATAATATATATAACATGTATAGAAGATCTTAACATAACTCATATCATAGAAATCCTACCTGTGCTCTTGGATCGTCTCTGAAGGTCCCGATTTTTTTAGCCAACTGATACCCTGCAGCTAACATGACGACCCTGGCAGTCATCGGGCTTGGAAGATTCGTGAAACCACTTTTAGTGTGGGTGATGTCCGGGGTCTATGTTAATTTACCGGAGAGCATATGTGTGTAATACATGATATTCAGATTACACATAGTCTATCTCATATTTCTATTACCCAACCCGTAAACGTTGACATAGATCTGAAAAACCCATGGTTTCCCATTCGGGATTCGGGATCTACAAAGGGTGGATTTTACGGGAGGTTATATGATTATGATATACGTGTATATGCATGTATTTATGCATATACATATATAAACATACATAGTATATATATATATACATATGTGATATGTGTATATTATATATGTATAACAAATATAACACATAACAAACATCATAAAAATAGACATATCATATATCAAATGTGCGGATATGTGTTTACATACATATATACATATCCGCAAACATGTGTCCTACAAAATCTGAACCACTTGTATTACAGGAGCATATATAATATGTATTATAACAAGAAAAACAAAGTATATAAGTAAAATCAGATATAAAATAGGCTGAATATATTTAAACAGTTATTTCATATATAGTGTGTATTGTATACTATATATATATATCATACATGATACACATAATCTATGAATTAAAACATAGTATAGTGCATCGTATCAATCATTGTATTTATCATCTAATATGTGAGTGTACCAAATATATCATGTCATATAAATGTCATTTTTGCATGTATATATATATGTATAGTACGTGTGTAATATTATACACGTGTTATATCATGTTATACATCTGCAAGTATTATACATATGTATATCATACACATGTATATATATATATGATCATACATATATATATTACTGGTGTTGTCATTATTAGTATCATTATCATTATTATATGTGTTCAAGCAGTCATCCTGGCAGAGATTCATTTCCCAGTCGTCCAGTAGGTGCGTTCAGTGTCTCTGTGGCTTCAGTGGCTTCAGCACATCTTCAACTGGGGTCAGAAACTGATGGTTTAGGCGTATATCCACCATAAATGCCATGGGTTTATAACAGTTTATAACTATGGGTTATAACTGATGGAAACTGATTATAGCTATAGTTATATAAACCCATGGTATTTAAGGTTGATGTTTCTATATATAGTTGTAAGAACTGTATAAACCCATCTAACTATAGATAGATCCACCATAGATACCACCTGTCATAATGATTTAGCGAGATGAATGCTCACCTCGCCAAACCTTTGCACTATTGATTTTCAGACACAAGAAACAAACTCCTATCAACTTTCGATAAAAAAAACTGATGCCCTCTGGTAATCAAACATGGCAATCAAAAATCCACCATTCAGTTCAATGATTTTCCCAGCTATAAACCTCCGTTCATGAGTATTTCCATGATAAATGATTATGAAGGTTTAGTGGGAAAATCATCGAACTAGCGGGGCGCACCGTGAAGGACCTACGGCCAAGCGCGCAGCGCTTGTGTAACCGCACTGCTAAGCATCAAATAAGTGGATTTCTGATCACGGAACACGCATTCTGTAAACATCTGTAAACACTGTTCAGCATGGGGGTTACTATAACCCATGACGGATCCATGGTGCTGGTATATATGCTAACATGACTGGGGTATATGGATGGGATCCATGTTACCATAGCAGCACCATGGATCCGTCATGGGTAAGTGATTTGTGATTTCTCCCGGGACCCTGGATCCGAGTCACCTGCTTGTAGTGAAAGTGTTGCTCTGCAAGTAAGGCATCCAACAGCACCTCGATGTGTAAAATCTGTACCCTTTGACCCTCCGTAAAAAAAGTACCCGTAAAAATGGTATAAACACCACGTTTTCCCTTATAAATCCTATGATTAGAGGACGGTCTACCAATATTTTGGAAGGTATTTGGAGGGTCTAAGCCCTTGTGGAAAAGTTGATACAGTCAGTATGTCCACTGCTGATCGACACAAAGGATGATGCATAAATTGGTACGCGTTAAGCAGTTAGAGCCTGCATGGTGTTTGCATAGGAATATACATATAGTCGTACATGAAGGGTGATGTTTGGGGCAATTTGTGTATAATTCAAGATGCTAACACCATGCGGAATCTCTAAAAACATGTTTTTTTTTAAATCTCAGCTGCAAAAGACATACTGCAGATCCCTGTCCAGTCATGGAAGGCCACACTGATTTGGATACCCTCCGGCAAACTCACATGGCGCCATTGAAAATGGCCATTGAATTTCTAGATTTACCCATAACAAATGCTGATTTTCCAGTTCGTTTTTTGTATACCAGAGGCTATTTACAAGGAATATTGGCCCTCTGAAATTCCAACAGATCCTCGTGCGCCTCATCCGGAACAGATCCTCAGCCAATGAGTTCATTGGTTTTTCAACATGGGGCATAACCAAGATGTGGGGATAAAATCCCCAAAGTTTCCCCGTGATTTCCCAAACATTATCAACGATGAAAACACATCTACCTCTTCAAGGTCAGGAAATAGGATTTGAGCTATGAAAGTTGGTGAAAAACCTTAGAATTTTCATGGTTCATCATGCTCAACCTTCAAGAAGCACCGCACCTTGGACAACCCCTGACCTTGAAAAAATGTGCAGTATGAATTCAGTTTCGGTAGATGAAATACGTTTTTTTGGCAAATCGGTAAGTAAGTTATCCAACAGATAACTTGGGATCTTGCTTGGGGACTTCACGAATCTTTCGGCCGAATTCCGGCGGAATAAGCCCCGAAAATGTCTGGTGACTTCAACCCTGAGGTGATTGTCATTGGGGATCATCAATTTGGTCATGGTTTCTATAAAAACAATGGCTGCCATGGCTTAAGGTTGGTCCTGGGTCATAATGATCCGCAACCATTTCTGCAACTCCCATATTTGCGGGATTTACCATGAAAAACACCAGCTTAAAAACTTATTTGGGGGTTTCCATAGTCATGGGGGTACCCCCAACAGCGGGATGGTAATGGAACATCCCAATCTAAAAGGGATGATTTATATAGGGGTACCCCCATTTTGGGAACTCTCCATTTCCCATGCCGGAATCCCATAGCATCATTTTGGCGCAGTGAGGGACTCACAGCGTTGAGCCCGCGTCACAGGTGACCCGACCGCCCGTGAAGTTCTTCTTCAGCCATAGCAGCACCCAACGCCTCGGAAAGCCACGGCCTAACTGATCACGGACCGTTGGATTGAGCTAGTAATCCTTCATAGTGGCTAAGTCTAGTGGATGAATAATGATTTAATGATGGTTACATGATGGTTAGGTTAACGCTAGTAATGGTTAGTGGTTAAATCTATTGAATCTGAATGAACAACGGTCCCAATGATGGTTAATATAATGGTTAATAACAGCGTTCGTAGTGGTTAAATCTATTGGATGAATAATGGTTAAGTGATGGTTAAATGATGGGTAATAGTAATAGTGGTTAATACTGGTTAATAGTGGTTGAATGTAATAACTAATTACGGATGCGAAACCCATCCCCCTGATATTTAACACCCCCGGTAGAAGCCATGGTGGATGTAGGAAAACCCCACATAATTGCGACCACAGAATGGGCATGTTTAATATGAATGGAGGATTGTTTTTTTGTGCGGTTAATAGGGGCGAAATCTATGGAACTATGGATCAAATTTGGATCGTTGGTATACCTAACACTTTGCTACACAAAATCATTCATCAACGTGAGGTTTTGGCTTCATCAACAATGGACACCCCTCAAAAGCCAACTTAAATGGGCCATAGTCGATCCAGCATTGATTGGTTTTCCATGGAGTTCTCATGGGTGCTGTTTCATTGGCTGAGCTTAACCAATTTTTCCAAGTTCTAAAGCCTGACTTGGACTGTGGTTTCAACCAAACAAGATAAATATTTTGGGATTGTATTTTTTCTATCTGCTATGGCTTGCCCATCTTACATCCCATGTATCATTGGGTTTCTTATTGATAATTGATGGCGTAAGATTTGGGGGTTAGATATTTGGAAGACGGGCATGGGGCCTCTAACTATATATGTATATACTGTATACACATGTATTTGCACATATACATTTGCATATAACTACGAGTGATATGCATTGATCATGCACACATCTCGTAGATCACAACTGTAATTTCTATTGATTTCACATATCTTATACCCTCTTGTAATTCCACATAATCACGGCAGATCGGCATGGGTGATAGATGACTTATCGACCTAAGTGGAGCATTGTCAATGCTGATCTGCAAATCTGATAGAGGGCTCAGTGGCTCCGATTGAGCCATTCAGATTCACTTCTAAAAAATGTCATGTAAAAATAAAAAGGGAAATTGATACTACCTCCGTCCTTGATTTATCATATAATGCATCTTAAAGATGTTACTTTCTTTATATTAGTGGGAGATATTATGAGATACCAAGCAAAAATGACAGAAGCCAGTTTACATCAAAACCCCTTTCTCATCAGCAACTGTTTCATCAGCTTCAGAAATCAAGTCTCAACCTTCAGATCGTTGGCCCTTTGGCCCAATCTTTGAAGGAAGACGGCGAGGTCGCTGGCGATGATCGAAGCTTCTTCTGATTATCCATGAACATGTTGAGTACACCCACATATGGGTCAAAAATCCAAGCAAATCCGATCCGATCCGATCTATCTCTATCTATCTCTATCTATCACTATCTATCACTATCTATCACTATCTATCACTATCCATCACTATCTATCACTATCTATGGATCTATACAAAGGATATATACTATATTACTATATTATAATATATATATATATACATATCCATATTACATAGTATATATATATTATACGTACTGACATGCACTCTTTTTATCCTATGATCATTGCCGCCAGCAACATGAAACACTCATTCCAAATCGTCACTCTTTTGGCCACCTGCCGCTCCGAGCGTAGATGTGTGGGGTTGGCCTGGTTGAACAACGAAATATGTCCTAATATGTGCCCTAAACCCAGGAAGACAAACTAATTCTACTATGATATAATTATATTTTGTATGGGTCAAGTTTTGCTGAAAACCTAAAACATACCTCAAAATGATGGCAATCATTTGATGTATCCTAGCTTCTTTGATCCACAGTGATAGGGATATGCATAAACACAAACGATCACAGGGGTACCAACAATTCAGATAACAGCAACAACTGGTTAGCAACCAGTTGGATAAATGAAGAATTCATATCAACTTCCAACAGCATGTTTGTCGGGTCATGAAATTGATGTCTTTTCCAAGCTTCTCATTTGTATCAACGATCATCGGGCCCAGGCTCGCCCGTAGAAGCCCCTGAAGCTGTGCCCTTGGAATGTCAAGTATATCATGTGCCACAAGAAATGGCATGGATCAAGCACCTGTACGCAAGAAACCCAGGAAGTTTCACCAGGAAAAATGACTTGGAATGAATCCTTTGACAAAGTGGGGAGGATCCCATGGATTTAGAAAAACTTGACCCATCCATTTGGGTAAAGGCCATTATATATTTCCCATATATAATCATTGATAATCATCGTGATTTCCCATATATAATCATATATCTGGGTAAAGGCCATAATATGATTATATATGATTATGTGGCATATATCAATGATTATGTGGTAAAGGCCCCCAATATCCCCCAATGATTATGCAATTATGCTTGGTCAATGGTGATTTCCATTCATGTATTAGGTAGTATCTGGGTAAAGGCCATAATATTTCACTAACCTGAATTGTTGGGCCATAAAAGGGGATGATTTCCCTTATAAAAACCATGATTCCAGGGTTCGGTCGAACAGGGTTCGGTCGTGATGAAATTTACCCATATCCATTGAGTATCTCTAGACATGGCACTACTTCCAGATCTCGAAGGAATTTGAAATTTCTACATGTGCCCCCTGAAATGAAAAGATCGAATACTGAACCAGGTGTTGTGGATCGTTGTACAGGGTTTTCAATATTACCATCCGGTAGTCAAACATGGCAATGGAAAATCACCCATTTATAGATGGCTTTCCCACCAAACCTTCCACTTATAGAGGATGTCCAGTTGCTTACCGGAGGGTAGCCGGAAGGGTTGACTTCTAACAATCCCCACCAAGATCATACTGGTAGTAGAAAGGGGGGTATACTACCCTGCCGTAAACCAAGATAGACATGTGTTTCCATAGGAAATGATCATCTACAAATCTTAGATTGTCCATACTGGTATCTATGTCGGCTCATTAAAGAATGAGTAAGGAAAAAAAAGGGAGACAAGGCCAAAAGAGGATAGTGAATTCTAAAATGGCCAACATCTGCGTTTCACAGGGTCAACACGATGTGTTTCATCCTGCCCGTACGCACCAAATCCGGAGAACACCACATAGGACATCAATTTGGAACAACATTTAGCCATCCGGGACTAGATAAAATATCACATGAGACACAACGAAAAATCCCCAGACATTGAAAATGGTTGGAGTCTGACAAAACCTTGTCTTGATGGAAAATGGAATGTAAACCTCAAGCCAAGCTTAGTTTTTATGTACTGTATATCCACATATAATTATATTGTTTTATGTATATCCACAGGTGTGTGTATATATATACATAATTTCTGGATGCTTACAAAACCTCCATGGCTAGTGAGTGCAAGGATTTTCCAGCCAGCCATGGCTGATGACTCCGGAGGGTAAACATCCTCAACGCAGGGTATGTGGATGCGTCTGAAAGTGGCATATTCACCCAACAATCCCAATTTTAATAGGGAAATTTCACACGAGAAACCCGTGGATTTTGGGGATACCCTGCTTTCCGACAACCTCATCTCACATCCTGCTGAAGCGTCACGTTTGGTCCAAGCAGTTACCGTCACTTCAAACAACCAATCATCCTGACATGTCTTCGCTACACTGGGCTTTCTCTGCACATTCAAAGAGGCGGTTTCCTCAGGCCCAATCATCCATGTCAGTATTTTGGATGTTCTATACCAGCTATTGGGCTACCCCCATGACTATGGACACATATGGACACCCATATATCATCGTGTACCCTTTGGTAAATTAACAGTTCGACCTTGGCAGTCATCGGGGTTGGAAGATTAGTGAATCCATTCAAACTAGGCTATTTTCAGGGTCCAACTGTTAATTTATCATCATATATCTTGGCGAAAAATCTTCACATTTCAAGCATTTCAACTTCTGCCATGGTGGAAACTCATCCATTTTCAACGCATCCTGGCTATGCCCCGCTGCTGGAAACTCACCCCACGAGGACGGCGGTAAGACTAAGCGCGCACCTCGCTTTGAGAGAAGAAAGGCCACCTCGGAGGAGTCCTCAGCGCCCCCGCGATGGCCGAAGCATCAATCGACTGTCCCATGGGGAATGGATGGAATGGATGGATTTTATGACTCATAAAATCCCTAAGCATTCTAACATGGAAATTTATAGATTTATGATTTAGGGGAATGGGGATTGTTCATTCTATAAATTCAATGAATGGAGATTTTCATGGTGAAAAAAAACATGGGACAGTCTACTAAAACACCCGATTCGGAGATACAAGATGATACAAGTGTTTCAACTGCGTGATCACTCCTAAATCTCTCATTTTACCCTTTGGTTATGACTAACAGTTCGCCATGGCTTTTTGATGGCCCTAATCGAAATAGATGGTCTACCGTTCTTAATAGCATGGTGGATCTTTCCACGGCAAACTGTTAGTCATAACCAGATGGTAATACCATATATTAAGTACCATTAAATATCATGAATTATCATATAATATGGTTACATAATTAGATAATTAAGTAAAACTAATATGTTAAGTATAATATGTTATGGTACCCTATAATATCATTAAAACATATTAAGTACCATTAAATATCATGTAAACTAACAGTGGCTGGTTTTACATGTTTTCTTCTATAGACAGCCTCTGGTAACATGACTGGCGAATCGCCGGAGCTGACTACTGGAGGCTTGCCCTCGGCTTCCAGGTCAAATCGCGAAATCAAAAGCGCAGCAGCGCAGCTGGTCTGAAAAAATGAGCAGTTCTGCTTCAACAAGATCAAGAACATACAGTCCTTCACCTATCGAAAAATCAGATGCTTTCTGTTTCCCCACCTTTGTATGTACCTCTATGATCTCTATAAATAAATGTGTAAATATACAATATATATATATATATACATAATTATATATGTTTCCACATCCCACTTATATGTTTCCATATTTTCCCTGGTGTTGCACCTGAAAATCTGAGAAACTCATATTTTATCACTTCACCAGCAGGCCGTGGCCTTGGCTAGATCCAAAGGCGTTCGCCCATATCTGTCAAGGCAATTCACCTGGCGTTGCGCCGAGAACAAAACGACTGGGACCATCCAATAGATATGTAACCAATTTGAACAGGTGGGTGGGAATAATTTCATTGAATCTGATTTTTTCGATTCCTGGAATCACTCACTTGCCAGGATCAACACAAGTGGCGGTTGCCACACGTGTTTGCATGCGAAAGTGGAAGGGTTTCAGCAACAACTGGAAATTGAACCAACAAACTTGGGAAGTTTTCGTGTTTTTTTCCATGTATTATTTTATCATCATCTACTTGTGCATCCCATGTTTGTATATGGTAAGTTCCCATGGCTATCCCGGGTGCGTATGGTAAGTTCCCTGGGATGATGCTGGTCCAAGAACAATCATGGAATGGCTGGTATGTCATATGAAGAACCCAAAGAATGACCAATGAATTTATGAGGCGACAGTCACTGCTCAACTAAAAAAGAAATCGGCCCGAGGTTACAGAATACAGACTGCAACTTCAGTTGAAAATACAGTATAGTATAGCGGCAGTAGATGGCACATGGCTCCGAAAAGGGTCAATTACGTGGGGGAGCGTCCCACAAAGCTCAAGTGGTTAACAACATGTTAATTTTACCCTGGTATCCCAAAAATGGTATGATGACGTATGATGTATGGATACTAGCCGCTTACTCGCAAGTTATCATGGCCAATCTTAAATACATGTATTAATTATATATACTTGGTACCTATTTTGTCGGTATACACCCCCCAAAATTAAAACGGAACCTCAACACTTAGCGTTTGGAAAAAAAACCTAATTATTGAGATATGGCAAGTTTTGGGTTCCATCTCCATGTTTTTCGGGATCTATGTCGAAGATCCAAATCGGTATCCCATGGCGAAGCCTGAAAAATTGGCGTTGCGCAGCTGTGCCTCGGCTCGATGACGAAGGAGTTCCATCAGGACTGGGACATCTTGACGTTTCACCGCACAATGGAGCAGTGAAGCCCCACGAGCATCGCCTTAGGGATCCCTAGGGATCCTTTCAGCTGCATGGCCGCCCTTTTTGGATCTCTTGAGAAATCATACCAGAACCTGTTGGCACAAGAAAACATCTTGAAACACCTTAAAAGATCTTGAGACCATTCAGTGTACAGATATGTACAGCATATACCCTCTGGTAAACTAACATAACTATGGAAAAATCACCATCTTTCATGGGTAAATCTTCTATTTCTATGGCCATGTTCAATAGCTTTCTGTTAACGTTTACCAGAGGGTTCGCTAGCCCCAGTTCTGCGAATTTCCTCTTCGATTGCCGTCCAAGTCGCGAAGGGACAGATCCACCTGACCCTCCAAGAGTTCTCGCACCAAGGCCTGGCAACTTGGATCCGATTGGTATTCATCCTGTCGGAACTTAGAGCTACAAAGCAGGTGATTGAAAAAACATATAGCCATAAGTCATAAGTTCCGACAGATAGTTAACATAGTTGAGGGATTTGTTTCCCGGTTCCTAGTAGTTAAACACTTAAACCTGGTTAGTGGTTGACCTACTCCTCTGAAAAATGATGGAGTGAAAGTCAGTTGGGATGATGACATTCCCAACTGAATGGAAAGTCATAACATTCATGTTCCAAACCACCAACCAGATAGTCATATGTAGCCCATGAAATTATAGGTGATTTTACAAGGGTACAAGGATTGCATGGCTTCCAACCACTCTCCAACTTCCGTCACTTCCGTCACTTCCGTCACTTCCGTCACTTTCGTCATCCAAGAAGGAAGGTCTTAGGTCTGGTGGCCCACACACCCCAGAAAGCATGATGGATGGGGGTAAAAGCATGAGAGTTTTGCACAATGAATGGGGTTCAGATGAATGATTGGTATGGCTAGGGTGTAGCATCAATTTTTGTGGCCCGTAGTTAAGCCACGGCCATGGCCCAGCGGATCCCTTGTACTGAAATCAACAGGACAAAAAAGTCCCAGTTCCCTGGTAACTGAGAATGGCTACGCACATTTAGCCTTGAGTCGGCTTGAGGTGATCCTCGTGTTTTCTGATGATTTCAGACCAGATTTTACCCAATCGCATTCGCCACATTTTTTTTGTGGGTCAATCTCTGTTCCACACATCGCATTCTCCCCAACAGCGATGAAAAACCCTTTCTTGGGGTCCCCACCACCGGCCCGTTTAACCGGCCCCAATTTTTTCGGTTCCACGATTTTGATGACCCAACAGTTAAGACAATCGACCCATGTGTAGAATAGATGACGCTTAAGCATTCCGAATTTCGACAAGAGTACAACCAGAAACTGTCGCATTATTGCTTAATATTGTGTGTATTGCTGATAGTCAATACCCCATGTGTATTTGGTGCCAAGTTAATGTGTTGGCAATCCAACTACGTCAATTTCACTCGTTTCGCCGTCAATTTCATACTTGGATTTGCTTGAGGAAACCCTCAGAAAAAGGAAGAAAAAAGAAAAAACACAATCCCCCAAGTGATCTGGGTAAATTATAATATTTCACTAACCTGAATTAAGGCCATTTGGGGATGATTTCCCATATAAAAACCATGATTTCCAGGGCTCGGTCGCAGTGAGGTCGTGATGAAATTTACCCAGAAGTGATGGATTTTAAGGGAAACAAAACACTCAAAATCCTCAGAAAATCCTCAGAAAACCCAGACGTTTGCCCCGCGGCCTCGTCTCCAGCTTGGACCGCCGGCAGCAGTCCTGGTGACACGACGTGATACGTCGTACCCCGGCAGCAACTGGAATGCGACCTTATGACTGGATTGGAGGGAAAATCTACAGGAAACCATGGTTTTTACCATCAAATATAGGGTTTTCCTGTAAATTTTCCCATAATCCAATTCTATGACCTTATGACTGAAGTATAGTATGCTTGAAAAATCATTTATCTGGAAAAAGTATCCTTGGGATTCAGTGACAATATGATGTATCCTTGGGAAATAGTATGCCTGAAAATCAATCATAATTCACTTACCTGAATTCAGGGCACTTTGGGTTACCCCAAACCATTTACTATCATTTGCAGTATCTAAAGTCAACCTCAGCAAATCCTCGCAGTGGGCACCTATGGCATTCCCATGTCCTTCAGTTACAATCACCTGAAGCGATATAGCATGAGATAACCATGTGCAATTTCAAATCACTACTTCAAGTAATGTTTGAACTGCTACATCTTCCATGTTTATCTCATTATCGTTACTTTAAATCTCCGCAAAGGTCAAAGTCTCTTTAAAAAAATCAACGCAAAACTTCAATTAAGAAACCAATGTCCGAAGTCTTTTCCACACAGCGACGTCTCCCCAACCCCCTCCGGACCAGTGTGAGAACCTCGACGGAAATTCAAAAGGCTGACGTCGGCCAACATATACTGGACCACCTCCTCTGAGACGTGTTTTTTTTTTCGATGATTTGGAGGTTTCCTACCCTCTGGTAAACTAACATACCTATGGAAAATCACCGTTTTTAATGGGAAAATCCACTATAAATGGCCATTTTCAATAGCTACGTTAAATTACCAGAGGGTAAGTCATGGGGACTCCCAAATCATCCATTTATAGATTGGGAAAAAATCCATGATTTTTTTTCCATCCAGCGAGCTTGGGGTACCACCATGACTATGGACACCTCCAATTTGGTGATTGAATTTTGCCTGATGGAAAGTTCCCGAAATCGGGAAATAGCCACCAAAAAGAAGGACAAGAATGGGCACCATATCATGTATCATATTAGGTGATTACATTCTATGAAATATACAAAAAATGCTATACTATACTGGTTGGTGGTATACCTACCCCTCTGAAAAATATGAAAGTCAGTTGGGATGATTATTCCCAATATATGGAAAGGAAAGTCATAAAATTCATGTTCCAAACCACCAGCCAGATGTATATATATACCTATGAACTCCCCTAGGCAGAAAAAAGTGCCGAACCTGCCGTAGGCAGAAATTTCTGCCGACTTCCAAAATAAATGCCGAGGCCAAAAAAAAATGCCAAGGCTGATAGATTTTTGCCGAGGATCGTTTGGGTAAATTCCTGCTTGATTTGACTAACCCTACAAAAGTTGTCACCACCCTGGCCACAATACCCTCATCCAACTCCAATCATGAAAACTTGAATCTTGCTACCTTCCCATCATCTCTCCCAATCTTGATGCGTTTTTCACTTCTTTTTCAGCAGCGAGTCTTGATGCCGACGAATCAGGGCCCTGGTTTTCAGAAAATAACGTTGAATGACGCGCTTTGAAATCGTACGGGTAGATACACTTCTCCCCAGCTTACAAACTCTTCCAACATGATCCTCATTGCCTTCGCAATTGAAGGCCAGAGGGTTGAGGCAGAATTCTGAGCAAGATAGAATCTCCTTTCTCAGCTGGTATGCAATGTGTTTCAAGCAATGATACTTTGGCTTTAAGCTGAAGCCAACAACTTGCAGCACCATGACTTGCCGAGCGAGCCAGTGGTATGACTTCGCAATCTTCATAATGAGTTGGTGAAGTCTTTGCGCGCATTGTCTCTGCAAGAAAAGGCCGTGGGTCTGCAAGATCCTGTGTAGGTTGAGGATGTCATTTGTCAAGTGGCACATGACTTTCAACAAATTCTTGTGCTCTGGGGCCTCCAAGTCTCTCGTTTTCAAGATGAGCGGGATCAAGAAGCTCAGCCATTGCAACATCATCGTGACATCACTTCCCTTAGCATTCGCCCAAGGGGCCTTCAAAGATGTCGTACAATTAAAAAAGCTACGAGTAAAGCTCCGCAGCCCTGGGCTGCAATGTGCACCTGCACACCACAACCGGAATGCGCCATGAGCACGTTTCAAGCGCGCATTGATTGATAACGATTCAGCGTCATCAAAGTCAAAGTACTTGAGCCTAGCCAACGTCACAATGATGGATGCAACGACGTCCCTGCTGAAGCCCACTTTCATTGTGTGGAAGACGTCCAGTTTCAATGCGAATTCCGGCTTGTCCTGATCAAACGGGACCTGAGCGAACACCGGCGGTGTTCTCCACGGCCGATCTTGATACATCGTTTGTGACCAGTTTGGGCACTCATCAACTTCTTCAAAAGGATATTCAGCAAGTCCTGCCCAACAGTACGAGCACATCATCAAGGATCGGGTCTTGCCCAAGTTGGCATAACATCGGGTCAGGCTAATTGTCACGTCCTTGTGGAACTTCAAGTCCCCCTTCAAACCCAAAAATGCACCGTAATAAATCTGGTCGTCCACAACGATGCCCTTCTCAAAGAAATTGACTGCATCTTCAGTTACAAGCTCCAGGTGCTTGTCCAGGATTGGCTGCATGTCATCTTTGTACCATGCGTGTGGAAGACCAAACAGCAGATATCGTTTCAAGTAGCTGTGCCCAGCCGCATTGTGTGTGATGCTCCGCGCACAGCATGCATCATGGCGGTCCATGTTTCTGCAGACCTGTTCCGCTGAGACCAGAAATTGCTGAGATTCTGCGATGTCTTGAGAACATGAGCAGGTAAAATTCTCATCTTGCAAACTCAGCCCCAGCGGCGTCTCAAACGAGAAATCCATGAAAGTAGCCCGCTTTGGGCCTTTTCCTTCATCGCCATGCCAGCAGAAGGGTATCACCCTTTCTAGCTCATTAGCATGATCCTCATACACTTTGTGGCCAGGGTGGTGACAGCGATAAGCTTCCCAAAAACTTTTCAGGCGATGGTGTAGGTCTGACCCATTTCCACCGCACAGTAGAAATGGAGCTCGTTTCAAGAAATAGGAGCAATAGTCAGTCATGCGGACCCAATGTGTAGTGATTAGTTCAGATTCCACTTCATGGGTGACTTCTTGGATGGGGACTGGAAGGGAGTAGCCCATCCGAACAAACATCCTGTGGCAATCCCTCTCAGCATTGTCAGCCTGTCGGACCTCACCCCGCTGCTTCTTGGCGCAAGTGGTGGAGTCCACTGACCCAGCTTGGATGGCACGCTTAACGTCCACCGCTGGCACCTTGGCTCCGGAAGATTGGAACACATTGGCAGGAACTAAAAATAGGGCTTGGAACTTTCAAGTGTCGGATTTCACTTCAGAAAAGTGCTAGGACATTTCACCAAAATCCAAACCACGCACCAGGATGCGCATGAGTTTTCCAAGCAGTTTCCCATGCTAGGAGCTGCTAGGCCCCCAGCTCCTTCCCCCAAGCATTCAGCCATATGTTGCTTAAGTTCATGTCGCGGAGGTTCACCTGGCAATGGACGGTTCTCTTTTCGAATCGGTTTTAGAACGCGCAAAAAGTAATAAAGATGGTTCCTGCTTCGTCCCAAATTTTGTGAATCTAAGGGATTCTGATGCAATCCGGGTTACACCAAGCCGGGTTACTGATGAAATCAAATGAATTTGTTGTGCATACTGGGTAATCTCTATGTGAAAAATGCTGACGTGTAGGCTGCTTCTTTTCAGCTGCTGCTCTCTCGGTTGCGGCTTCCAGCTTCGACAAGACTTTGCAGTGTGAAATAGCACAGACCCAAAACTGCACAGCACACAGGCTAAGTAGCTGGGGTGAAGTCCAAACATCTATGGCCCAGAAGACAAAACTAAAGATTTACTGCTTAGCCCGTTTCTTGGCTGACGGCGTCGGGGGGTTCTCGGTAGGAGGGCGCTTCTGCACCACACTCTTCGGTACTGCTTTCGACTTTGCCACTGCCTTCCCACTTGCTTTGGGCGGTGGCCCTTTGGGCACCGGACGCTGGGATGGCTGCACCATCCTGGGAAATCAGTTCAATCGTTCAGCGTAGAAACTCTGAAATAATTTGTTGAAGCTCTGGTGAAAAAAATTGGTGTGATGTGTTCATTTTTTCAAATATCATTTTTGAGCCCAAGGCTTGGCACGCTTCTCCAAGCAAAGTGCTCCAGAAGCCCTGGGTCCACACCAGCCGTGTGATGGCATTCATGGCATGGATTTGTCCATCGATCTGAGGCAATGGCTCCTTTTTGGCGCGGTCAAAGATGGCCTTGAGCTGCTTCTGCATCCTGAGGCCAAAGTTTCTTGGCGGCAAGGACATGAGGGAGTGTGGAAGTAAATGGCAATTTGTGGGGGCATGGGGCGAATACTTTCCCGCAAGCAGGGCCCAACAATTTGAACAAGAATCTCAGAAGAAAAACCTTCTGCAATCCCCTGGCTGTACGCATCATTCACTTCGTTGTCGATCTTAGTCAGCTCCTTCTCAGAAGCCTGCAACTTCCCAAAGATCCTGGGCTGGCATGGAAGGGCACATAAAATCGGTTGGAGCAACTTTCCAGGAACTTTCTTTGAAAATGGGATATTGGATTCCACAGACATAGTTAGTTGGACACTAGGTGCTTCAGCAAGCTTCAGTGTTTTTAGTTGGAGAAGACAAGTTTCAGTTTCTGGTTTTCGGAAAGATTTCCAGAAAACTTCTTCATGAACTCTTGCAACTTGGTAATGCGCTTCTGCAAGCACTTGGAAACCTTTGGTGCCAATGCTGGGGCCTTGGGCGCACATTCAACTTCCGGAAAGTTCAGGAGCTTCATGATCTCCTGCTGTGCCTCATCATTTGCCACCTGGGAAGTAGTGTCCCCTTCGCCATTTGCACCTGAAGAACCGGCATCAGGTTTGAGAGGAGACAAAGGAAAGTTAACAGCAATTTGTGAGAATACTCAAAAACAAAGAAATCAATGTCATCGAGTAACCTGGGTCCAAAGGCAAGTCGGGGACCAGGCCAGACATGTCAGGCATGTCAGGCATCTCGCCGTCCCACTCCTCCTGATCCGACCACATCTCCTCGTACATATCCCGGGTGGTTTTCCTCAGGGTCAAGGCTACATGTGAAAGCCTTTACCAATCATAAATGCCTATCGGGGGTTATCATTCCACAAATGGTGTTATAAGTTATAACTGACTTCTAATTAGTGGTTCTATTAATAGGATTATAATTGCATAAATGGGGTTATAAACGACTTATACTTGGTAAAGGGCTATAACGGCAAGGAGGAAAAAAAGAAGTACCGCACTTTAGTGCAGACAAATAAGTTACTACAGCGTGCAGCTTCGAAAGCCAAGCATCGAACATTTCCCTGTGATCTTGGTCTCGACCCAATACAGCAAGCCTTCCCCATACTTGGACATCCTTGGAATCAAAATGTTATTTTTGAAAACTGGCCAGGTAGGTTAACAACATGCAGGTGTCAGCAAAAACATCCACTGTGACACACGGGGAGTTAAGGTCCAGTCATTGTGAAGCCCTTGCGCTGGTTGCAGTAAGCCTTTGCTCCAGCGATCTTTTTCCTTGCAGGCATTTCATGAGGACACCCCCAAGAGAACGGGCATAGTGAACGGCCCCAAGTGAGCGTAAGAACCTAACTACACATTTGTGAAACCGTTTAGAATCCAAGCAACTCGCTCCAGCCAGCATCAACCATGTCTTGCTCACTGTAGAACTCATGTTCGGTGGTGGAGGTTTGCTCTGTGATCTGCTGGTGAATCCTTTGGACTCGCTTGATGAACTTGTCCTGCGAACAAGCGGTGCCAAGGTAACATGTTCGAATTTTAATACACCACCAGATGGATGGAAAAGGGTCCCCTATGTCGCTTTGGGATTGTTTTTTAGGAGTACATATTTTTTTGGGAGTATAGGTATCCTGAAGAAATAGTGATGGTGGAGATCTGAACAACATCCAAAGACAATGGGGTAGTGCCTTTTCTACAAGCTTTACTGGCAGTCAACATGTGTCCTGGCAATGATCCTGGGAAATCACAAACATATCTATATATAAATAAACATATATATATATATAATATATCTGTATTATTGATATAGAATAGATCATTATATTCTATCTGTATATATATATATATTTATAATATATTGATAGGGCCACCTGAACCCAACCACCCGACCATGAACCCTGTCCGGTGAATATCCAGCTTTCTCAAACATGGACATGACTCTGGGACGCGTGGTCTTGTCGTTCCATTGGTCCACCACAGCCTTGGGTACCTTAAACTCACCTGTAACCCTGGGAGTCATGATACGGCGCAGGCGCCGATCCACTGCCCCCCAAGAAAGCTGGTCCGGTGGTGGCAAATCTTATGGCTCTTTACATTCACCCTTGTCATCATTGCCACCCTTGTCACCATCTGAAACTTCATCCGGAATATCCGGCTGTGTCGGTTCCACTTCTGCCACGGGAGTCTCTGGTTCGTATGGGGTTTCCACTTCCTCAGCTCCGGTATCATTTTCCTTTGGTACTGGTATTGGGGTTTCTGGTTCCATCGGAGCACGAAACGGGGAGCCATAGTATGGAGTTGCACCTGCATCTACCTGTGTCCCCCCACGGTTGAATCTATCCATGGATGAGTCAGTGTAGGCCGGCATCGCTTCATCAGGTTTTCCACCAGAAGATGCACCACGCGCAGTCGCCTGAGCTTGGCAACGATCACGGGCTGGATGGATTTTTAAATTTGGGTTACCTCCATATATACATATAATAAATATATATATTATATCAAACAATGAGATTTATTGACATGAGGGGGTGATGGTAACAGTAGGTTGCAGCAGTAATAGGCTTGCGGGTCATCGTTCCCAAAAACTTTTTTGCCGGAGGCATTCTGGTCTTTACTCATCGCCTGATCTGCTTCTTGCAGCTTTTCTGTGTCCGCGCGCTGAAGACAGACATGGGAAGAAGAAAGCATGTAGGATTGTTTCTTTCACACCTCCAAGTCGTTTGCACACGTGCGCCCATGTGCGCAGGTGCGTGCGTGCGTGCGTGCCTGCGGGGGCGTGCGTGCGTGCGTGCGTGCGTGTGCCTGTGCCTGTGCCTGTGCGTGTGCGTGTGCGTGTGCGTGTGCGTGTGCGTGTGCGTGTGCGTGTGCGTGTGCGTGTGCGCGCGAGAGAGGAGAGAAGGAGAGAGAGATAGAGAGAGAGAGACTGTCAGAGAGAGAGAGGGAGAGGGGGAGAGAGAGAAGGAGAGGGAAAAGGAGAGGGAGAGCGAGAAAGGGAGGGAGAGAGAGAGACAGAGAGAGGGAGAAAGAGAGGGAGCAAGAGAGGGAGAAAGAGAGGGAGGGGGGAAAGAGAGAGATAGAAAGGTATAAAGAGAAAGAGATAGAGAGAGAGAGAGGAATGTCTTGGAGAGAGCGTGTGGGTGTGTCTTTCTGCTTGAGATACAGCAGGTGTCAGAAGTTTTGCTCCAAAACCCCTGGAAAGTGCAAGCATGTTGCCATGACAACATATTTGCACAACTTAAGGGAGTATCGCTCTTCAAGGTTCCACATCGCTCCACACAGGAAACCACACATTTTTCAAAGTAACGGCAGCCGAATACAACATCTCTACATACCATCTTTTGACCCTTGCCCAAATGATTTCACATAATACATGGGGATATAACAAAAAGTGAGGCGTGCTTGAAACCTTGAAAAATCAACCCAAATTTAAACTGTTAGGGCACCCCCTATTTGAAGACATTCCCCTAAAGCATAATTATAATATATATATATATATATGTATGTAATATATTCAAACATGCTATCTGTTCATATTCTACCTAGGTATGATATTAAAGAATGTTACATCCTTATTTCTTTCATTTAGATGAACATGAAACTGCCCTAGGTCAAAACCTGTTTGCGAATAGGCTGGCATCTAAAGCTGTGATTTGCCAATTATGATGTTGTGTACTTATGAATCAATGATATTCCTTACTTGTGACGGCCACCATCGAATAAACCAGGCAACATTGTCATTCAGATGACGTTACAAAGTTACACCCAGGAGGAATACCATAAGATCATAAAGTTGTTTTTGGTATTAAGCCCCAACCGGATACCCCAAACAGCATGGGTAACTGTCAGCTTTGATAAAGTCTTGATTCCAACATCTAGTAGTGAAGGTCATGATGGTCTGGTTGCATGATTGATGCAAGTATCCAATGGTGTCCTTGGGCTGCCGTCGTGAGCTCCAGCCGAATCCACATCCACTACAATAGGTTCCCGACCATGGGCCTGCTCGAAAGCCTTAGGTCAGAAAATTGTTTGTAGGGTTTGAGACCTGTTTGACATGACTAGCCTTGCCATCCTTCGCGCCCTAAGCTGACAATGCGATGCAACCACTTTGACATGCTTTCTGACAGGTAAGAATTTTCCACAAATAAAGATTCTTTAAATCATTTACTTAGAGGCTAGCAACTTTGAGTCGGGCCAGTTCCTCTTGCATCGCAGCAAGTTGCGGGTCCGATTCGACTGACATGGTGGCACTTCGTAAAAGGTCAGCACCTCTCAAAAGGGTCGAGCTGCTCAAGGACTTGCTGAGCTGCGAATTGAGCGCCATCAAAGCCGAAATCTTTTGCGGATACAAAAAAAGTTTCAAAAAAAAGTTTCAAAAAAAAACAAAAAAAATTTCCAAAAAAAATCCGCCTAATTCCGCCTAATTCCGCCTAATTCCGCCGAGATTCCGGCTTTTTCCGCCGAGATTCCGGGTAAAAACGCCGAGGTTCAAAATGGTTTCAGATCGTCTAAAACTGTTTCAAACCGTTTTACTGGTGTTCAACCGGCTTCGGAACCTGTCCAAGACACCACAACAGTCATTGCAGTGCAAACTTCCAATTTGCAAGTCAGTGTAGGCGCTAATGATTTGGAAGCACTTTTCCCCGATCTTAATTTCAGACCTCAAGTGCTGTTTGGCTTGCTACAGCTGGGACATCATATCCCGAAACTCTACTGGTATCTCTAAGAGACAAGACTTGCGAACATAAGCCAAAGCCTCACCAAGTGCAGCATCATCCCAAGGGTCTCCCGGTGGCATAGCTAGGATCAAGTCTTGAAGTTTGACATTTGGCTTTACCTGATAGCAGGAAAGGATTCCCAACCGCAACCCAACATAATTCAGCATGAACAACTGGAACTACTGACCCTGGACCAAGCTACATCCAAAGCCTGCAGCCCCTTCTGAGGCTTTGTGCGGTGGAACCATGATTGGTGCAACTTCACGACACGAGCAGCGAAGGCTGGGGTATACGTCCTTGGCAGACAGCCATGGTTGCAAATCCGCCGGCCTGCCGGCGTGTTTGATTGGAAGGTGTTGTTCTTGTTTCTGTTCTTGGCTTGTACTTGTTCTTTTGTTCTCTTGCTACGCGTTTTTGCTTCGTCTGAATCAAGTCCATCCCCCGCCCCTCCACCCCCTCTCCCCACCCTACTACTACTACTACGACGACGACGACTACTACTACTACTACTGCTACTGCTACTGCTACTGCTACTGCTACTGCTACTACTACTACTACTACTACTACCACTACTACTACTACCACTACTACTACTAGTACTACTAGTACTAATAGTACTACTAGTACTAGTTACTAGTACTACTAGTCCTACTAGTCCTACTACTACAACAGCAACTACTACTACTCCTACTACTCCTACTACTCCTACTACTACTACTGCTACTACTACTACTACTGCTGCTGCTGCTGCTACTGCTACTTGTGGTATACGGTCAATAGGTTGTTACAGCGAACCCTTGCTACACAGCCGCTTCCGTTTTACGGCTTTGTCTTCGTCTTCCTTTCTTATTCGTCTTATTCTTCTTCTCCTTCTTTTCTCTTCTGCTCTCGCGAGCTTCCACCTAGAGTGCGCATCAAACTCCTTTGGGGCCACCTCTCTATGGCTGGCGGGCTTGCCGGAGGCAATTAAAGATGTTTATTCAATTGGGTTATAATTTAACAATGCATAAATGGGGATACAATTACATCTAGATACTTGGCAAGGCGCCATAACTGCAGGAGATGAAAAAATAACAAGATGCAAATCATAGCCAAATCTTGGGTCCCCAAGCAAGGAATTCCAACAGTAGTCCTGGACCCTCTCGGGATTCATGTAATAAATTCGCTGGATTGTTTTTCTCATGTATTTCCCAGTTTTGGCAAAAAGGAAACCTATACCACCCAAGGCTGGCCATTGCAGCCAATGAACTGGGAACTTTTGAGGGCCTTCGTTCCTTTGAAACGAGCTTTCCCGCTACCATCCATGTAGCGGGTTGTGGTAGGAGTCTTGTTCTCTTTTTTCTGGTGGTTTGCCAGTTTGCCCCTGTCTAGTGCCGAAATGGCAAAGGAGATGGACCATACTTTGGATCTTTTTGGGGAGAAATGCTTCCAATGGCACATCCAGAAGCGCTGGCGGTATACCTTGGCAGGTGTTGCTGACCCGCCACCGCATGTGAAGTTCACACCCAAACATGATAGTAGCAGGAAAAGGATGTGCAAGCTAGGCTCTGGCATGTCCAGTTTCGAAGAAAGGAGCTCCAGCAACCACACCATACGATCATGGGACATTACCAATGAAGAGTTTGGCTGCTCAAGGACCCAAACTCCACCACAACATGTAATGTAAAGCAATACCAGGGCTGTCCTGACCAGGGCTATGATTCACACAGAACTATTTAGCAGAAGCCCTTTCCCAAAGATACCATTGAACCCCTCTCCTGGCCGTCATTAAATTGGATAGCCGAACACTTTGGAATTCTTCAAATCCATGCGGCAAGAGTTCATCGCGCTGGGATGTCCCAGCATTAACTACCACCCATGAACTGCACAACAGGCCGACCATGGCCGTCAGCAAGTCGAAGCGGCACCTCTGCAGCGAGCGAAGTATTAACCTGGGCGAGGAGAATGGCTAAATGAGGGAAATCTGTAGGTGAGAGAAATCGGAAATCTGTAGGTGAGAGAAATCACAAAAGCTCATAAAGTACAACCCAAAGTATTAGAATCCATTACCCCCAAAACCTGTAATAGTGTTGACACTGAGAATCACTAGGCCTGCTGGCCCCGTAATGTCAAAAGCATTGTTGAGGGATCCTTTGCTTGATTTGGCATCCTTGTCAAAATCCCAATCATGGGCTTCACAGGGAATTCCACACGCTTTTCCGAGACGTGATATGCGAGCTTGGCCCGCAAATAGCTCAAGCATTTCAATCTCCCGGTCATCCCTTCCCTCCAGACTTGTCAGCCAAGATGTCATGAGAATGAGAACGACAAAAGCCTCGGATAGCAGGGAAAGAATCTCCACACCCTATGCCTGTTTTTTTAATTTCGGGAAGCTCATCCAACCCCCGTGAATGTATTCAAGTGACACGGGGACATCCTACGCAGATAAGTCTACGCAGGACTAGTTCCAGCTCATCAGGTTTCATGGCAAAGGGAGTGGCGCCAGTTGAAGGGGGCACTGTCCAGCTATCCAAGGCAAAATGGCTGTGGTTTGGAACTGGTAGTGTCAAGCTTCAAGCACTTTCAAACTTCTCAGCAACTCTGCTGCAATAGTTATTTCCCCGCCGCTTCCACCAAATAAACATGTCGGATAGACATGGGTCAACGCCAAACCCATTTCGAAGAAACACCTTCAGCTGCTTTGGCATATACCTGGAGAGCGAAGAGGATCATACCTCGATACCCGGGTTCCAAAAAAACCAATTGACCCCAAAATGGGAGGCTGGATTTGGTGGCCTGGTGGGGGTTTCATTGAGTGTTGGTTTGCAAACCCTGGGAACCACGGTAAGAACTTGAATGAAGTCTCAATCAACGCCAATTTTCTCAGTGTCGCTGTCAAGATGTCGTCGCTTTGGAATCCCTTGGAAAGAATTGCACATAGCAAGCATGTCCCATGCGCAGTCGCACAGGCTCACATGCGCCCAGCCTCTAGACAGGAACTCTTCGCCCTGCCAAAAACCCCAGGCCAATCAGATGATCGGCACCTACAGATGAACCTCGCTCAGTGGATCATCCCTGCACATTGCCTTGGGCGGGAGAAGGACGAGCGGTTGGTGGGAAAAACAAAACATTGTGTGCAGCATGCGTGGGTAATGGGTAATGTAGTGAACTTTTCCAAATAGACTGAAGACAAGATGCCTTCCGTTTCAAGAAACAGCTTGGCCCAATCATTCACTTGGACCTGGAAAGCTGTGTCATCATCCAAATCCACGCCACCAGCACGTTCCAGGCAGAAGTTGAAGAAGGGATCCTGCAAAGAATAGAACTGGCTCAGGGCAGGTTTGTAAAGAGAGACAGTGCTTGGCTAACAAGTTGGTTGCTAGCTATACCAACCAAATTCAGAAGTCTTAGTGGTGTGATGATGGGAACCTGTCCTCTTTTTTCGAAGCTGCTTTGAGCTCCCCCTTGATGCCAACAAAGGCTTTGCGAGCAGCAACCCACACACTACGCAAAGGCTGAGTCTTGGGAATGTAGCGTCCTGCGAAGGTAGCCTTTTCACGTTTCCCAGTGTCAGCAGAGACCTTGGGTTTAACAGGTGTTTTCTTCCCATTGTTCAACTTGCGTGTCTTGGGACTGGAATCCGGTTCCTTGTGGTCTTTCCCTTTGCTCTTGGTCGCAGGCTTCTTTGACGGGCCCTTAGGTTCTTTGGAGCTGTTTGCACCCTTTCCCTTGGCGCCCTTGCCACGAACTCCGTTGTCATCAGCCTTTTTCTTTGTTTTCCCCTTTGCTTTGGCCTTTGCTTTGGCCTTTGCCTTTGCCTTTGCCTTACTTTTAACCCTGGTTTTCCTTGTTGGCTTTTCCTCCTCATCATCGTCTCCTTCCTCACCTTCCTCCTCTGAACCTACTGCCTTCAGTTGTTCTCGGAATTCTCTCTGGTCTCTCCGTGTCACAGGTGAGGCTGCGGCAACGATGTCCATAGGCGATGGGCTCGTTGGCTCACCTTTGGCTTCAACTTTGGGTTCAGCTTTTGGCTCCATTGTTGTTTCAACTTTTTGTTCAGGTCTGTTTTGCAGTTCCTTTGTGTCAGGCTTGTGCGGCTTGGGAATGCCATAGCGGGCACGAATCAACAAGCCCATGGCTTCGGGCAAGGATCCCCTGGCTTTCACCAAAGCTTCCTCAGCCATCTCTTTGGTAAACCCTGTAGCCATGATCACTCGGACATCATGTTCCAACATCACAACTGGACACTTGAAATTTTTGTCAAGACATCCCGGTAGCACTGGCGGAGTGGGAGGTTCAAGTTGCTTTCCCTGAAGGTCATCCATAGCATCCTTTGGGTCCGGCTCAGTTGGGAAAGGTGTCTCAGTGGTCCTATCATCATGCTCTTGACTCTTGTTGCGTGTGTCCTCTTCCTGAGGAACTTTGGGAACTGGTGGAGATGGGGGATAAGCAACATGGACAGCTTCCCCCCCATGTGTACTACATGGCGAAGCTTCAGCAGGAACATACCGAAGGGTGGCATCATGGTCATAGGGCTGTGTTTCCTCCGCGCTGCCCCAACACTTCTTGCCCAGCAACACGACACGCCTCTGCTGCATTTGCTGCCTCAGCGTAAGCGAAGAGCAAAGGAATTTGAATTTGTTTTTTGGGTTGATTTAGTTTTCCCTATTGATCCTCACTTGAAATTTCAAGGGTACCTAGGGTAGGAAACAAAGATTTGCATCATCAGAAAAACTTAGCTGCTCCAAAAACATCACACGTGAACGTACAGAGTTCATAAGCTCTTCCGGCACAGGCCCATTGACAGACGACGGTAGCTCAATCTGTTTCGGTGGAGTTGAATCACCTGGACCCTTGCACCAAGCACTCTCGAAGTCTTCACTGGGGCTGGGTGTTTTTCTGAGGTCCCCCCCCAAAGTCCAACAAAGTTTCTCCTCTTTTCTGGCCATCACAGCGCTAGGGTCACTTTCTTGGGGGCTGATTGCGGCGTACACATCATGCAAGCAAACAGGTCCCGCTTCTTCAAGTTCACTCTCTTGACTTTCCCCACTCTCAACCCCCGCTGCCCCAGCATCTTGTTCCTGACAATCCTCAAGACTCTCGGCTGACTTGCTCCCCGCTGGGGGAAGACGGATCTTGGGTTCGAAGTACTGCGCCAAGTAATCATACAGCTTCTTCAGTTCTGGATCCTTGGGAAAATAAATAGAACAAGGAAACATAACAGAGTCCAAAATCTTTGTTGCAATCAACTTTCTTGATGTTTATAGTGAGCCATAATCTGTGAAAGTGAAATAAAATGCAGGCGATGTACTTGCCGTTTGTGGCCATCATGTCTGCGAAAGCACAAGGTCACAAAGCCACGAATGGCTGTAGCATCACAACGAATGGCAGCAACTTCAGTCCTCAGCTTCAGTTTCTCCCTGAAAACCATCACCTGGCGCGCTGCGCTATTCGGTTTGTAATGCTTAATTGGGCACAAGCACTGCTTTGAGCAATTTTGAATTTATACCCTGTTTGCCTGGCCTCGGGTTCAACCGTGTGGATATTGACAGTCTTCAACTTCTCGGTGAGTTGGGGTACCCATTTTTTCAACACGTGCAGCACAACACTGGCATTGTCTGCCAAAGTGTGCATTGTAAATGTCCCGGCTAGCTGGGGTGTAGGCCACTTTAAGAGGCCCCCAATGGCCAGGGCACGAGTCCTAACTTCTTCATCACGCTCAAGGTCACTTCCTAGGCCTTCCAAAGTAAAACACTTAGGAGGGTCCGACATGGGCCCAAGGACGGTCAGCAACCGTAGCCCAACTGCAGCAGGTTTGGTCCACTCAAAAAGCTACGAAATAAGTAATGTTGACTCATGCCGTCTTGATATATCCAAGTGGAACAGGCTCCCTCATTCGATCATTGTCCAAATGTGCTGATCCAAGGACTGGTGGGACCCATGGGGCACTTCTTGATGAGGCAGGCGGGGCCTTCCAGCCTCAGCGGATTGAAAGAATGATGTGGGAACAGTCTAAGTATAATTATATTTCTGCGTATTTACATAAGTTTACTGTTTACATGTTCTTCGGGTTGGAGAAGAGAAATCGAAACTTGAGAAGTGAATTTCTGCTGAGATCTCGGCCAGCCAAAGAGTTGCCACAGGGCTCATCGCCCACTGACCTGGCAAGTTGATAAGGGGGGGAAATCCTGGATACCAATTTGCCTCACGTGAGGAAAAACCTAACAAGCACACTCGCGCACCCTGACCTTCAAAGTGCCAATGGTCAGCATGCCAGAAGGTGGTTTCACCTGCGTGGGGCTGAGGCTTTGAGCTTACAGTAGGCACCCCATAGAAAAAGAAGATAGTGTGCAGGGCTTTTCCTAAGGCATAACTGACTGAGTTTTTCTAAAGCTCGCTGGCCTGTGTTGGTCACCTTTGGTCAAACTAAACCCAGTCTAAGCTACTTTGTGGCATGATTTGCGCCGCCATCTAAATTGGTTTCCTCAGAGCCCTTGTGCTCAGTCATCTGTTCCTCTTTACCTCAGAATGAGGCTGACTAGATGGCTGTAACCTTCAAACATAAAAACAAAAACGAACACAGTGGACAGAAGGTGAATCTGTGGCAAGTTACGCTCAGCCTGCCAATCCCAAAGGACCTGGGCGAGAACCTTGATGTGACCACCATCCTTAAAGTTCTGGGCCATAGCTGCTGCCTTGTCCGGTGACAGGGTCGCCTGGGCAAAGAAAGGGGAAGACCACAGCTAGAAGGCATGTATTCCCACCAGCTCAACATGTGCATTGTGATGCCATGTGTGCATGTCAAAAAATAATGCTGGAAAGGGTCAGTTGGTGTATCCATTGGCCATAGCACGAGTTGGGCTTGTTCATACCACTTATCCGGCATCTTATCTAATCCAACTTTTTTCAATTCCTCCATCTTGAGGATTCACCTTATCCACTGCGCTTTGAGCAAGAAAATGCTCCAACGGGCAGGTGGCAGTCACTTCAGCTCAAAAACCTTGGTGTTCACAGCAAGCAAATTTGATTGCAATGCTTGTAGAGCAAGGGATGGGCGTACCTTCAATCCCAGGTAGTTCCAGGCTGTCAAACATGATTCGGGGGCATACCAAACATCTTGAGATTCAAATGCCTACGTCAAGATAAATTTGCCGAGATTTAGAAACTTCCGGGTGAAAGTGCCGAGGAAGCTGCCTAGGCGCCGAGGGCAGAAAAAAGTGCCGAAGGGTTCTTCTAGGTATATACATATCTATATGCTATATTAAGAATGTGAAATCCCCAAATGGTTGATGGATTGGTTTTCATGGTTCAAAAAGATTGCTTTTCACAACGTCTATTCAGGAACACTAAGGATAAGTAACAAAAAACAGATGGGTTAAACCAATCTAAAGTACGACATAACTAAGTAACAAATTTGATGAACAATGTATGTTAATTAATTTAAGGCGGCAAAAACGTAAAGTATGTATGTTCATATACATAAAATCAAAAACCACTGGTTTTCATCAAATAATTTTGGGCTGTCGTGCGTTTGTGCACCAAGCTGATAGGATCCATCTCGTGAATTTCAGAACGAGATCGGCTGTTTTTCACTGAGGGTCGTCCATGAGGAGATTCAAAATACTACCTGGCTGTAGAAGGGATACGGCATTACCCTCTGGTAAACTAACATACCTATGGAAAATCACCATTTTTAATGGGAAAATCCACTATTAATGGCCATTTTAAATAGCTACGTTAAATTACCAGAGGGTAGATTCATCAACATGTCTCTTTAGCAGGCCGAAATACTGCATGGCTGTACAGCACTACTTCCAGAAAAAGAATTCTTTTTTAAAAGCCAAAATACTGCATGCTGTAAAAGGGATGCGGCATTATGTACATGAACATGTCTTCGTTAGCCGAAGTACTGCACGGTTTGTGAAACGGATCCAGAGTTTGGGGGATGAACACGTGTAACATCCTTTCTTTAGCCAATAAGTTATATCAACAGGTTGTAAACGGGATACAGCATGAAAAAATCATCAACATGGTCAGCATAATAAAACTGCATGGTCAACAGTAAACTTCATGGTCAGCATAATCATAATAATCATAATAATAATATATAATAATAATAATAATGAAACAACACTAAATTCATCAACATTTCAGCATTTCTTCTTCAGAAGAAGGCTATGCTGGGGGATTTTTTGGATCTTCGGATGCTGGAGGTCTGCTGTGTATCGTTCCGGTGGTCCTCTGTTAGGCCCTTTAGGCCATGTTGGCCCCGATCAAGACATGGTACGGTATATGGTCTATGGTCATCACAGCACTATCTACAAAATGGGTTTATAAATCTATAGATGGTCTAATTCCTTCCAATAGCTTTATACATCTATAAATATCATATTCCGATACCACCATATACAAAAACAAGCCAATACATTGGCCATGATAATTTCCCTTCATGGGGAACTAAGTCATCAAAAAAAACATGTTACATGTGCTAGGATCAAAACATTGTATATGGTTTCTGGTCATCCATCCCATATTGGGTCCTTATCATGGATACAATATCTATATATACTGTATATCTATATCTGGTTGGTGGTTGACATATGTACCCCTCTGAAAAATATTAGTCAATGGGAAGTTGAAGGATTATCCCATATATTATGAAAAAACAAATGTTCCAAACCACCAACCAGATATCTAATCCCTACGAAAATGGATTGATGATTGATTCCCTTCCCAGGGACTTGGGATTTTCCTACCGTCCCAGCATATCCCACCTGCTGGTTACTTTGCACGGCATGATCCAGAGCGGTTTGGCCCATCTGATCGCTGCAGTTCAGCGACATCTGGGGTCTTAGCTCCAACAAACGTTGAATCACCTGCCGTGGCGCCATGGCCGGGCTGAAAGAGCCTGGATGTTGCTACGAAAAACATCCGAAAACATCCAATTCAGAAAACTTAAAAGTGGTAGGAATTGTGCTGGATCTCAAGATATCACACCATATCAAACCTCAAATTCCAGGTTAAAAAAATGTTTTTTTTTACACCACCGAGTTTTGGCTGTTGGACATCACTTCTCCTCACCTTCAGGTGGCCGGCTCTGGCTGCACACATCAAGGGCGTTCGACCTGTCGAGATGGCTGGGAGTCCAGCCATTCTGACATTCCCATGACGGATCCATGGTGCTGGTATGCTAACATGACTGGGGTATATTGATGGTAAAATCCCAATGTTAGATTTCACATTCCCGCTCCAGCTCAAAGGTACGTGTCTCCCTCAAAAAAATTGCTTTTCCCTAGATCTAGTATATTACATGGTTGGGATTGCATAGGTGTATATATATATGATGAAGCTCAAAGCTACCTTGCTGGCTCACTGCCTCCTTGCTAGCTCAAAGCTCAAAGCTACCTTGCTGGCTCAGTGCCACGTAGCTGGCTCAGTGCCACGTAGCTGGCTCAATGCCACGTAGCTGGCTCAGCGCCTCGTAGCTGGCTCAGCGCCACGTAGCTGGCTCAATTTTTTTAGCGAAAAAAAAAAAAGAAAAAAAAACTCGCAGAAATTGAGCCGGCTACATGCCCTTGAGCCGGCTCGCCAATGCGTCATGAACCCGGCCAATACATAGCTAGTATTCGTTTTGATGCTCTCACATTCGTCCGCCAGCTCAACGTGACGTAGCTGGCTCAATTTCTGCGAGGTTTTTTTTTTTCTTTTGTTTTTTTTTCCGCTAAAAAAATTGAGCCAGCTCGATGCCATTGAGCTAGCTCGATGCCCCTGAGCCAGCTACGTGGCATTGAGCGAGCTCGATGGTGCTGAGCCAGCTCGTTGCAGTTGAGCGAGCTCGCAGAAACTTCCCAATCTGTTAAATTGCATTAAATTGCCAGGTTCAATCCCCACTGATTACTTTAGTACTAGATATGGTACCTCTGAAAAAGCCCAAGGTGACTGTCAAAACATACCCCTGATGAAATTGAGCCAGCTACATGTTTTGAGCTAGATCGAAAAAATGGAAGATTGGGAATTCCAACATTCAAAAAATATGGGATCCATGGCACACCATATATATATATATAACATACATGGATCCTATTGCTTTGCAAATCCATCATTTTGTAAACTTCACACAGATGATCTTCCTACTGAAACATACGAAAGAACTATATAATATATTATATATGTATCATAGAATCATATATATATAATTATGTATATATATATATTATCTATAGCAATGATATCTAAGCACCACAAAACAGGGATTGAATCAGCAACAAGTTTGAAGCAAGTCGAGGAGTTGAGCTGTGTTCACATGCGGTTCCAGCCGGGAGAATCATGCCATGAATCTGAAAACTGCCGGGAATGGGTGTGAAAAACGAGGAAAAACCCACTTTGTTCATCAAACAACCGTTGAGGAAATATCTGTGACATCTACGGCATCTACCTGCTTATCCCAACGCTGATAAATGCATCAGCATAGGGGCTTGCCCAAAAAGGTCAATAGCTTTCATGGAAGCCCGGAAGGGCCCACTGGGACAACACAATGACAGTGTATGTCGAGTCTTTGTGCATCCAATGCTTCAAGGAACCCAAATGCTGAACCATGAACACTTGAAGCCTAAGCCCCAGAAAGCCATCCGCTTCATTTTCTTCGGTGCAGGGGGGCCTGAAGTGGTAAACCTGCCTGGTGTTACTGGATTGAAATCATCTGTAATCCCCAAGACATGCATTGCTAATCACTCTTCAAAAAAAAAGTTTTTTAGTTGGTTGTAATCAATATTTCCATGTATGGCAAACAAATAATGCATTAACCTACCCAACAACGATTGACCCAGCATGCAAATGCCACTCTTTCTTACAACGTCTTGGGGCATCTCTCGACCATACTTTTCAGCGGTCTATAGTGTGTGTATATATGTATATACTGTAAGGTCTGAGCATGTTGTTATATCCCCAATTCCTGAATAAAGAACACCTCTTAGAATGTTGAGCACGGTTGGATTCCCATATGGCAACATCGTTGAACCTTTCAATTAGAAAGAAACACCCCCTTTACATACCTTTACTACTTATAGCAGGCTTCAACCAACAATATAAACATAAGTTCGGATAATCATCCAAGTTTCAGGGGCAAAAAAAATGTAATTACCTTTAGATAGCTTGTAAATCTGTATACCCTCCGGTAATCAAACGTGGCTTGCTGGAAAATCAACCATTTATATGATCTGCCCAGACACAAACTTCCATTTATAGTGGATTTTCAATTGCCATGTTTGAGTACCAGTCGGTGAATCCCATGGAAAATATCCCCATTTCTCTTTCATGAATCTCATTGAAATCACCATAAAATCCTATGGAAACTAACTGTTAAACCCCATTGTAGCCGTTGAACTTCCTCAGTGCGCACCTTCATCGTCTTTTGTTTCCACGTCTGCTAACTCGCCTCGGCGGTTTGGCGATATATACCTAAACCCTCCATTTGTAGCCTTACAAAAAGGCTTTCACCTCATAATTTCAAGAGTTTTACCATCTGAAATGCCCCCAATATCCCTCAATTTCCATTTGCTTGGTCAATGGTGATTTCCATTCATGTATTAGGTAGTATCTGGGTAAAACATAATATTTCACTAACCAGAATTAAGGTCATTTGGGGATGATTTCCCGAATCCTAACCATGATTCCAGGGCTCGGGAGAACAGGGTTCGGTCGTGATGAAATTTACCCAGTAGTACATGTATTATATATATACTATGGAAAATCACAATTTTTTGATGGGTAAATCCATGGTAAATCCACTATATTGGGTAGTATGGCTAAACCATGCTACATCAACCAGCCGGGATCTCTGAAGTGTGAACCGGAGAGAAGAAGCCAGCGTTTTGGAGGGCGCGTTTAAACGATTCGTGCCCTTACTATTTGGGTCGTGAAAATGGGGTACCCCCAAAATTTCATGGTTTAGAATGTTTAGAACCTCTATTTCCGCAAAAACAGCCATATTTCAAAGGGTGAAAAACCACATTTTCATACCCAAATCTCACACTGTTGGCTAGTTACACCCTCTTATAATCTGTTAAATCCAAAAGAAAACAACAATCAATCCTCAAATCCTCATATTCACTGACGGTTAGTAATCCCATCTCCCATTCACATGGAGGGGGTCCCAAATATGTAGTCTCATCCCTTGCTAAACCATGGTTTCTAGGGTTCAACATTGAGGGGAATGGACTCCTTGGTGGTGCCGTTGGGGTTGTAATTCACCATTGTTCAATGTTCATGCGGGAATTTATTCTGTTTTTTGGAGGAAATGCCATAGTTGGGGTTATGTTTGCCTTTTCCAGGCACCCTTGGAAATCAAGGAAATCATAAAATTAGGAAAAAACATGAAAAAAATGGATTGACCACCCAAAAAAAAGGAAAACAATTGGTGGATAAAAAACCGTGATGTTGACGCTCTATTTTTTCCTGTGTTTTTCCTACTGTGTTCCTATTTTTTCCGATGTTTTTCCTCGAGGTTTTTGCAATTTTTGACCTTTGCAGAAAATTAGCAAAAAAATAAAGAAAAAACATAGGAAAAAATGGAGGTGGCCAAAGAGAAATCCGAAACGTTGCTGAAAAAATCTGGAAACATGAAAAATTGCAAAAACCTTGAGAAAATTAGTAAAAACAATCAGAAAAAAATAGGAAAACAATAGGAAGAAAATAGGAAAAAATAGGAAAACAATAGGAAAAACATAGAGCGTCAAAATCACGGGTTTTTGTCCACCCAGTGTTTTCCTTTTTTGGAGGGGGGGTCAGGTCAATCCTATTTTTTCCTTTTTATTTTGAAAACTCCCAGGATGTGCCTGTAATTCAGACATAAAGTTAGGGTGAACTAAGTGAATAAGTCGAGATTGTTCTGTATGTCAACATAAAGGATTACCACTAAATAACGACAATTAAACTTGAGAGGGGGAACACGAAAGGTAGGTAAGCAAGAAAGGAACCGAAGAAAAAATGAAGGGGAGAGGGCAGGGAAAAAAAATAAAGTGGAGTCTGGTAAAAGCGACGCGGCCATTTTCTTTCCAAAAATATAAAGGGGAGTCTGGTAAAAGCGACTGAAAGGCTTCGGCGATGTGGTTGGGGTTGGTGGTGGTTGTGGTGTTGGTGGTGTTGGTGGTGCTGGTGGTGTTGGTGTTGTTGGTGTTGTTGGTATTGGTGTTGTTGGTGTTGTTGGTGGTGGTAGTGTTTTTGGTGTTGTTAGTGTTGTTAGTGTTGTTGGTGTGGTTGGGTTTGTTGGTGGTGTTGGTGTTGTTGGTCGTGTTGTTGGTGTTGGTATTGTTTGTGTTCGTGTTGTTGTTGTTGTTGTTGCTGTTGCTGCTGCTGCTGATGGTGTTGTTGTTGTTGTTGTTGTTGTTGTTGTTGTTGTTGTTGTTGTTGTTGTTGTTGTTGTTGTTGTTGTTGTTGTTGTTGTTGTTGTTGTTGTTGTTGTTGTTGTTGTTGTTGTTGTTGTTGTTGTTGTTGTGTGTTGTTGTGTGTTGTTGTGTGTTGTTGTGTGTTGTTGTGTGTTGTGGTGTGTTGTTGTGTTGTTGTTGTGTTGTTGTGTGTTGTTGTGTGTTGTGTGTGTGTGTGTGTGTGTGTGTGTGTGGTGTGTTGTTGTGTGTTGTTGTGTGTTGTTGTGTGTTGTTGTGTGTTGTTGTGTGTTGTTGTGTGTTGTTGTGTGTTGTTGTTGTTGTTGTTGTTGTTGTTGTGTGTTGTGTGTTGTTGTGTGTTGTTGTGTGTTGTGGTGTGTTGTTGTGTGTTGTTGTGTGTTGTTGTTGTGTGTGGTGTGTGTGTGTTGTTGTGTGTTGTTGTGTGTTGTTGTGTGTTGTTGTGTGTTGTTGTGTGTTGTTGTGTGTTGTTGTGTGTTGTTGTGTGTTGTGTGTGTGTTGTGTGGTGTGTTGGTGTGTTGTTGTGTGTTGTTGTGTGTTGTGTGTTGTGTGTGTGTGTGTGTGTTGTGTGTGTTGTTTGTGTTGTTGTGTGTGTTGTTGTGTGTTGTTGTGTGTTGTTGTGTGTTGTTGTGTGTTGTTGTTGTGTTGTTGTGTTGTTGTGTGTTGTGTGTTGTTGTGTGTTGTGGTGTGTTGTTGTGTGTTGTTGTGTGTGTTGTTGTGTGTTGTTGTGTGTTGTTGTGTGTTGTGTGTTATTGTGTGTTGTTGTGTGTTGTTGTGTGTTGTTGTGTGTTGTTGTTTGTTGTTGTGTGTTGTTGTGTTTTGTTGTGTGTTGTTGTGTGTTGTTGTGTTGTTGTTGTTGTTATTGTTGTCATTCGTTGTTGTTGTAGTTGTTGTGGTTGTTGTGGTTGTTGTGGTTGTTGTGGTTGTTGTGTGTTGTTGTGTGTTGTGGTGTGTTGTTGTGCGTTGTGGTGTGTTGTTGTGTGTTGTTGTGTGTTGTGTGTGTGTTGTGTGTGTGTGTGTGTGTTGTGTGTGTTGTGTGTGTGTGTGTGTGTGTGTTGTGTGTGTGTTGTGTGTGTTGCGTGTGTTGTGTGTGTGTTGTGTGTGTGTGTTGTGTGTGTTGTATGTGTGTGTGTGTGTGTGTGTGTGTTGTGTGTTGTGTGTTGTGTGTGTGTTGTGTGTGTGTGTGTGTGTGTGTGTGTTGTGTGTGTGTTGTGTGTGTTGTGTGTGTTGTGTGTGTTTTGTGTGTTTTGTGTGTGTGTGATGTGCGTTGTGCGTTGTGCGTTGTGCGTTGTGCGTTGTGCGTTGTGCGTTGTGCGTTGTGCGTTGGTGTTGGTGTTGTTGTTGTTGTTGTTGTTGTTGTTGTCGTCGTTGTTGTTGTTGCTGTTGCTGTTGTTCTTGTTGGTGTTGGTGTTGGTGTTACCCCTGCAGCGTTTTTGCTCGGTTCCGTAGTGGCCGAAAATCGTCAAATCGGTGGTGTTTTCGCGTGTTTTTGCATCTCTCGGAGCAAAAAACACCGTAAATACCAATGTTTTTGGCGGGTCGGAAGCCCAAAACCACGGTATTTACGATGTTTTTTGCCTCTGGTAGTAAAAAGCACGGTATTTACAGTGTTTTTTGGCCAGCACCTGGCAAAAACACTGGTATTTACGGAGGTTTCACCATGTAGCAAAATGTGGTTTCTTGATCCGAAAAGAACAAAAATACTGTAAATTACAATGTTTTGAGTCTGCTCTTAGGGTGCGTGGGAGGTGTGGGGAGGGGGGGGGTACTAAAATGACTAGCAATCTCCTGAAGAATCAGGTAACGGGGCTGGCCGCCCTCCCCTTTACTTCGTAAAGTAAAACTCAAGGTAGCCCCTCTGGAGCTATATACCTTTCGTGATAACCATGATTCATCAGTTCTATCACCACTTGAGCAGTTTTCAATTGATCCCTCTGTCATTCCACTATACTGGTTAGTTAATACAGTAGGGATTCCCCGTTCTTGGATTCTTGTAATCCCCAATATATAAAGGGTAGATTTGAATAGTCTAATCCCCGAAGTATTCATCAACAGGAGTAGATCGCAGCCACTGCTCAATCTTAGACGATTACTTTTCTTAATCCCCCACAGTAAAACATCTATTCAGAATACTATTATAATTCCCAATATTCATGGATATTTGATGCATACTATGTATTCCCAATATTCATGGATAATTCATTGATAACTCATAGTAAAACCAAAATCTGGGGAATTAGATGATTTCTTGAAAAAACATAGTAAAACAAACAAAAATCTCCCATATTCATTAATAACTCACCAGAGATTACTGCAAAGTGATGCGACCAAGCGTCGGATGATGAGCCGTTCCAACTGCGCCACGTTTCCGGCAGCAGCGGCTGTCCTAAGGACCCCGTCCCCTTCAGGTCTGTATATGTATACATATTGTATATATGTGTTTTTTTAATAGATCTTATATATATATATCTTATAGATGTTTTAGATGTTATACATATATATATATATTATAATTAGACGTTATATATGTTCTATATGTTGCATGTGTCATATGTCGTATACATGTTACATATGTATACAAAACTAAGGACATATATCACCTGGTGCTCCTTGCATACCGTCGAAGGTTTTTGCCGCCATACGAAATCTTGTTTTTCTTCTACCACGAAGAGTTTCATTTACAAAAAAAAAATGTTTCTGAGTGTTTGTAATCATTGAGGGAAGGGATTGAACTGTGAGGGGTTACCCACCAAAATTCAAAGCTTACAAACCCATGCGAGCCATTAAAAATACCCCCATCCCGTCTCATTATACTAGTTGGTTGAAAACGGTTTCCCTACTATGGGCTACTAGCATCGTAATCCCCAATACATGATGTAGTACAATTCCCCATATATATAATACGTATATATATATATTAACCAATCAACCAGGGTATTTCAAATATGGCTCTATATGTTACGTACCACGTACCTCAACTTTTAGGATCCTTTTAAAATTTTCCATTGAGTTTTCATCCTTCTAAGTCATGCCATTGTCGTCCCCAAAAACGGGCCCTATGAAAGGCCAAGGCGAAGCAAGACGATTCGTTTGTATCCGATGATCGCCGATGATTCGCCGATGTGTTTCACACACAGGAAAAAAAGGGTTTACCTACCTATAGGTAGCTTAGCTTAGCTCTATACCTACTTTTTTGAGGATGAAACCAGAATACCTATAAGTCCAACATCAATAATACCTATAATAACCATAATACCTATACCTATAATAACCATAATACCATAATATCTTTTCTTTGATCAACACAACAATACCTATAAGTCCAACAACTCCCATTATAATCCCATTAAAATTCCATCGAACATGCGGTTCCTGCCAGGTGATGAGCCTTGAACTGGGTAGACCCCCTCCAAATCAACTCCTAGATGATTCAATGTTGCTTCTAATCCTGTTGATATCATTGTTATCTATATATATATAACAATCATAGTATTTTTTGTAATTATCTATATATAGTTATATATATACATATATCATATAATTATATAACTATATAATCTATAATGATATAAAATATAATTATATAATATATAATCATTATAATATATAATCATTATAATATATGCATATTAATATTGATATCCTATCATGTATATATAATCCTATCATCTATAGTAGGAGCCCATCATTGATCATTGACCTACAAACCTGTCTCTCATCTTTTCTCAGAAAAGGATGCGCAAACTATGGCTCAATGGCTCAACACCTTCCACCAAGCCCATTTCGAAGCTCCAGAGCCGGAAAGAAACCCCAAAAGATCTGGGTAAACTAACATAGCTATGGAAAATCACCATTTTTAATGGGAAAATCCACTATTTCTATAGCCATTTTCAATAGCTATGTTAAATTACCAGAGGGTACCATTGATTGGTCAAGGGACGGTTAGGGATGCCTATGAACCAATTATTCTGGGTAAATTTAATATTTCACTACCCTGAAATGTTGGGCCATTTGGGGATGATTTCCCATAGAAAAACCATGATTCCAGGGCTCGGGAGAACAGTGAGGTCGTGATGAAATTTACCCAGAAAAGATGATATGTGCGATGTTTCACTGTTGGCTTACTGGAAAAAGAAACAGCAAAATTAAGCGAAAACAAATCCGAAATTCGCAACAGTTTGAACAACAGCCGGGGGTTTCTCCACACACCGTGCTTCCGAGACGCAACAACTTCTCTGAGGCAGACATAGACGCTACATCTCGAGACAAACCAGAAAAGCTGCTCGCATGGTGATCAAACAATGTTGATCATGAGCAGAAACGGATGGTTGTGTTGAGTTGGATTGGTTCATTGCTTTGCAAAGACCATCTATGTTAGAACTCTGCAAAAAAATAAGTTTCTTAGTAAAAACCCACTATCATTGGCCATTCAGCACTTTTCTGTCTTGTGATGGATTATGGAAACTAAGAAACAAGTGACATGACTATATATGCCACGACAACCCTGAAAACATGGTGGCGATGCCAAAACTTGTGCTTACCCAAACGTTAACTCACTTTTCACAGCAGCTTTTGCGTCAAGCTTTGAGATTGCTTGAGATTGGTATGTTCGTGGTTGAGAAACATGGCACTGGCGCCAGCATGTTAGGTGTAATAAAAAGGCAGCATAAGGCAAGCAATTCCAAAAATCATCTACAAGAATGAGAACATCAGTCTGGAATAGATTGTATGAAACAAAAACTCTCCAGTCTATCTGTATGAAGATTTCCTTTAACAGATGATAGACTTTGTACCATCAGTCTGGACTTGGTACCCTTTCACAGCTGAGAGTCAACGGGGTTGATGAACAAATTGGCCCACGCTAGCGACGCTTCGAACTTACGAAACTTCAAGGAAACAACCTCAAAAGCAATGCAACGAACATCACAAGGGTGGGTACATTCAGATCATTCTGCAAAACCTGGGAAAAAAAAAAACATATGTATATGTATATTATAATTGTGTATATGTATGTATATATATATATTATAATTAGATATAAACACATATTATTATATATATATATGTAGGGAGAGATAGATAGACCATAGAAACCTAATCCGATGGGCATCTCGGCATCTCCCCTGGGAACCATCTCCGATCTGAGGAAAGTGACGCAAGAAGCCCTTTCAAGGTCTGCTGGTAAAAGTTGGTATCCAGCAAGACCTCGAAGTTTAGGCCAGAGACATCCAGAGACCACTTCTCGGTGGTAGACAACAAATTGGTAGACAAAAAATGTACGAGAAAAAATTGGCATCATGAAAATGGATGAAAATGGATGAAAATGGCCAATATCTGAAACCACTAACCTTGAACTTGAGGAAACTCGCCTTCTAAATTACTGCAAGGAAACGAGCCAACCAAGCCTTTCCTCAAGCCCCCAGCGGAAACAAAAGTTGAAACCATACCATCCTACCATCGGGGAAACATACAAAAAGACTTGCAAAATCCATGGGGGAACCCCAGGAACATGATGCCAAAATGCTGGGTCTTCCACATCAATGACAACGTTTACAGGAGGGTAACGATCCATATTCTAATGTGTCCCATGTGATTGATTGTTAATTAAACTACTTTCACCACTCGGTCGACCGCAGGTTTTGGTCAACCTCGAATATCAAACAACCAATTTTCATCAATGTTCATGGTTCAAGGCTAAATTTAAACAGCAATTCAACATCATTTTTTCTAAAAACTGATCCAATTGGTTTACCACAAATCTGAACCCATATTTCCTATAGAAATCATTACTTTATCCCCAATGTTCTGCGTCTGTCAAAGTCAGGCACCCTAGGGTCGCCCGCCCATATCGACCAATATTTTCAGCACCAAAGTTGCCATTTGGTGAACGCCAAATATCCCAAAGATATTCCCATGATTTTGTCGTGGTTGGACCACACCGGCGCGAATCCCGAAAGTACTTCTTGGAACCTTGGAACCTTTTTCTAACTTGACATTCCTGGTGTTCATGAATTTTGTTTTTCTCCCTTGTTTTGGGTATTTTTGGATTAATTATGTTAATTAGCTGTTGGCAATCAAAACCCAAACAGCCAATGCCCAGTTGATTTGCCTGCCATTCTCCAAGGTACGGCATGAGGGGTTCGCTGTAAGACCTGCGACGAGAACCCTGCGCGCATCGCCTGCCAATTTCGAACCGAAGCATGGAACCGAAGGCAGGGATTTAACATGATTCAACCATCAAAAATGGGGACTCTTTGGCAATCAAACATGGCAATTTTAGATACATGAATGGAGGTTTATTGCGAAAATCATCTATACATGGATGATTTCCATTGCCGTGTTTGATTATCGGAGGGTAACCAGCATGATTTGATTTAACCAATTTGCTGATCGCTGGGAAAACTGAGGATGTTCAACAAACATTGCTACAAAAGTTCGATGAATATAAGCACATACTTGCACAATCTTGCACATCTATTTCACTCATCTACAACCCATCCATATCCATCCTGTTAATTGTTTGCCAAACAGATATGACACTTACTGCCAATCATTGATGCCAAATGGTAACCCAACCAGAAAAAACCGTGAGCTTCGACCCGCAACAATCACAATGCATTGGTTTTGCTTGGTTTCACTGCTCAAAGGAACACACAACAACAAAGATATTCACCATGAAGCCGCCAATTTTCTAATGTGCCGGCTCATGATCCTTCATGCACCTTTGGGGATAAGATGCTACTTTTCATTCCTTTTTCTGCAAATTGTGATGTGGGGCGTGGGCGGCCACCAATTCGGCTCAAATTGCAAACAGTCTATTTGGTGACAAATTCCTTCATTACCCCGAAATGTCACCAACAGATCGACGAGCAAAACAAACCCTTGGGAGAACAGATTAGGTGCTATTGTGATCATGAAAAGCATGGCCGGAGCACGGCTGGTCTCGCATATTTTTTTCAGAACCCATGGCCCAAGGGGGCCTGTGTCAACTGTTCCAGGAGCCCATGGCCAACATGCTGTGGATCCTGGCGTGTTTGATTGTGTTTGGTTCAGAATAATCCCTTGCCCCCAATTCATATTAAACACTCCCATTCTATGGTCCCAATATGTCCCAATTATGTGGAAGTCCCCTACCAAATGGTTTTGGGGTGGGTGTTTAATATTAGGGGGAAGGGATTTTTGCTGGTGTCCAAAGTCAGGAGTTGAAGGTAAGAACAAATCGCTCACTTGAGATTTCACGAGTTCACCAAATCCACAGGTCTACAGTGGATGGGCCAGCGAAATCCGAATCAACAGTTGGTAGATGGTAAACATCCCATTATTTACAGGGTTTCAACAATCCCAAAATTGGTGCTTTATCGGATTTCGCTGGCCCATCCACAGGTCTGGTTCTAGCAGTTTTTTGCACCAAAATCGGTATCCTAGTGAGGCCATGGCTCCCGAGAAATGGAGCTTGGCAATTTCACAAGCTGCCCCAGTTCGTGAAAGCTGGGTTGCTTGATAACTCCAATAGGTTTAATGGTAGATATGTATAATATATATATATATAATTATATATATATATATCCTTAGTTCATGGGGGGATATAAACCAACAATAACCAACACTAACTCGATTCAATAGGTTTAATGGTAGATATGTATATATATATATATCCTTAGTTTAAACCAACAATAACCAACACTAGCTCGATTCAATAGGTTTAATGGTAGATATGTTTATATATGTATATATATATATATCCTTAGTTTAAACCAACAATAACCAACACTAGCTCGATTCAATAGGTTTAATGGTAGATATGTATATATATATCCTTAGTTTAAACCAACAATAACCAACACTAGCTCGATTCAATAGGTTTAATGGTAGATATGTATATATGTATCCTTAGTTTAAACCAACAATAACCAACACTAGCTCGATTCAATAGGTTTAATGGTAGATATGTATATATATATATATATATCCTTAGTTTAAACCAACAATAACCAACACTAGCTCGATTCAATAGGTTTAATGGTAGATATGTATATATATATATCCTTAGTTTAAACCAACAATAACCAACACTAGCTCGATTCAATAGGTTTAATGGTAGATATGTGTATATATATCCTTAGTTTAAACCAACAATAACCAACACTAGCTCGATTCAATAGGTTTAATGGTAGATATGTGTATATATATATATCCTTAGTTTAAACCAACAATAACCAACACTAGCTCGATTCAATAGGTTTAATGGTAGATATGTATATATATATATCCTTAGTTTAAACCAACAATAACCAACACTAGCTCGATTCAATAGGTTTAATGGTAGATATGTATATATATATATATCCTTAGTTTAAACCAACAATAACCAACACTAGCTCGATTCAATAGGTTTAATGGTAGATATGTGTATATATATCCTTGGTTTAAACCAACAACAACCAACACTAGCTCGATTCAATAGGTTTAATGGTAGATATGTATGTATATATATATATATCCTTAGTTTAAACCAACAATAGCCAACACTAGCTCGATTCAATAGGTTTAATGGTAGATATGTATATATATATATCCTTAGTTTAAACCAACAATAACCAACACTAGCTCGATTCAATAGGTTTAATGGTAGATATGATTTTATATATATATATACACCCTTAGTTTAAACCAACAATAACCAACACTAGCTCGATTCAATAGGTTTAATGGTAGATATGTATATATATATATATATCCTTGGTTTAAACCAACAATAACCAACACTAGCTCGATTCAATAGGTTTAATGGTAGATATGTATATATATATATATCCTTAGTTTAAACCAACAATAACCAACACTAGCTCGATTCAATAGGTTTAATGGTAGATATGTGCTGACTTGAGATTTCACGATTTCACCAAATCCACAGGTCTACAGTGGATGGGCCAGCGAAATCCGAATCAACAGTTGGTAGATGGTAAACAATGGTAAACATTCCATTATTTACAGGGTTTCAACCATCCAAAATTGGTGCTTTATCGGATTTCGCAACGGCCCATCCACAGGTCTAGTTCTAGCAGCTTTTTTGCACCAAAATCGGCATCCTAGTGAGGCCATGGCTCCCGAGAAATGGAGCTGGGCAATTTCACAGCATGGCTCCCAGTTCGTGAAAGCTGGGTTGCTTGATAACTCCAATAGGTTTAATGGTAGATATATATATATATACTTAATTCATGGAGGGATATAAACCAACAATAACCAACACTAACTCGATTCAATAGGTTTATATAATGGTAGATA
The DNA here is from genome assembly GCA_947184155.2 of Cladocopium goreaui. Taxonomy (NCBI): domain Eukaryota; class Dinophyceae; order Suessiales; family Symbiodiniaceae; genus Cladocopium; species Cladocopium goreaui. The sequence goes on along the minus strand of CAMXCT020000602.1, from coordinate 373,078 downwards.
TGTATATATATCCTTAGCTTAAACCAACAATAACCAACACTTAATTGGGGGTGCACCACCCTGTAGCTATAGAAATGCTTCAGGCTGATGGCCCATTTGGTCTGAAGAAATCCCGGATTCTTGGATCTGACGTGGCGACATGGCTGAAAGGACACGAATCAATAGCATATACATCCATATACCCTCTGGTAAACTAACATAGCAATGGAAAATCCCCCATTTTTAATGGGAAAATCCACTATTTCTATGGCCATTTTCAATAGCTATGTTAAATTACCAGAGGGTACTACGATTATAGTAGCCATTCTTGGTGCAGTTCCAGTTATAAGTGGAGGAAAAAAAAACATAGTTCTGGGGATTCTATCCCAACTTTTGGTGTGAAAAAAATCCTATGTCAGCGGTAAAAACCTCATCCCCAAGTGCACAAGACCCACATCCCCGCATCCACATCTGGACAAGAAACGTTCATCATGTCCTTGGACCATTCGACGACTGAAGATGTTTTCGGTTTTTCGTAACCCTTCAATGGCCATGTCAGGAACCTAAATTGGAGGCACCCACCATATATAAGGCCTATATAAGGCCTATGTAAGGGAACATCCGCATAAAATATGGTCTTATATGGTACAGTACCTCCATTTTAGGATCCTGAAATTCCCATTGAACCTTAAATAGAACATCAAGTATGAGAAAGTTTTGGCACCTGGAAGTTACATATAGTTATATATATATATTCAGGTTTCCGAAGTCATGGGGGTGACCCCCCCCGAAATCATCCAAATATATCCAAGTCATGGATGATAATGACTTAGCACCTTTCAGGGGTTGTCACAGATGATTTTCAGCGCATGTTTTGACAAATCCCCAGATTTCCCCCGGAGATCACCGAGCGAAACAGAATCGGAGCTTTTTTTTGAAAAGGTCATTCGGAATGACAGAAAAATGGGAATCTTTCTGACATCACTGATGGGATAATGGTATACCTAAATCTATTGAATCTATTGGCGTGTTTCTGTGGCAAGAACAGCTGTGTTTTCAGGGCCTGAAAATGCCAAAAACGTGTAGCATGGCATTTGATAGTTGCCATGGAATTCGTTGCTCGAAAATTTCCTGAAGTTGCTCAAGCACTTGAACAAATGGAAAAAAAAAAGAAATGAGAAAGCACTGGCTCAGGCTTCGTGGCTGATATCTATATATATATGCTGATATCTTTTTTTCGGTGCTGGTTTTGGTGGGATCACCTCGAACTTTCGCTTCGAGTTTGCCTCCGGAAGAAATGGTGCGATACATGGTTATCTCCTTTAAGGTGTCCGGGCCACGTAGGGACCAAGGGGAACAAGCACGGCATGCTGCCAGTATCGAGACTGAAAGAGCTTCGGTGGTGCTAGACGTGTGAAGAAAAGGTGAACAGGGAGCTAACACGCAGACGCAAAAATCGAAACATCTTAACTGGGAGCAACTCTGGACATGGACGCTTTCTTCATGCCCTCGCCGCACGAAGCAAAGACCCCATGTCCAAAAAAACACCGCTGTTCGCAGCATGTTTGAGAATTTGAACTTGAACATATGTGTAACCTTGACGCGCAAAAACACCGCAATACAATTACAGCATTTTGGCCTCTTGACCAGCCACAAAATATGGCCTCATGTAGCTGTTTGGAGGGGAGCGCGAAGGGAAGCGGATGGGGAGGGGTTAGGACAAAGAGCATTTCTAGTGAATATTCACAAACACTTGTGAGCCGGTGTCGCTCAGTAGGTCTCGTCATGCGCAACGTCGCTGGTTTGTAGCTATTCATTTTGTCAACATCATAGCTTGACGTATTGACCATGGCCAATTTCTACCAGGGAGATCATCGTCACCCAGGTCTTTTAATTTTTCGGGATCTATAATTCCAGAAACACCCATTTAAATCATTTAAAATAACCAATCAATATCTTTTTGTCAACATAATTAGTAATCAAACCAGTCAAGTTCTTGCTGAATTCTCGTGGATTTCTTGGGTACCTTGGGTACTTCCAAACCGCTCATGACCGTCCGCCACCTCTGCTGCTGTCTCGTCAAGATGCTGCTGCCACAGTGCCGGCAGCGGTGTCTGACAATGGATGCTCCGCTGCTGCAAAGAAGATCCCTGCAACGTTTGGGCAGCAGTGTTTGACACAAACTTCGAGCTGCCAGCAAAAAAGTGCCGTGAAACTCCTCAATCTATGGAACTCCAACTACAACATCTTTGAAGTCAAGGTACCAAACAGATATCATAACTACATATAACTACCTAAACTACCCCAACACATCCCCAACTTCCATGACAATAGAGGACCGTCAGCCACGGTGCTGCTTATGCTGGATCTGGGGGGTTCCATCAATGGGGGAACCCCAATAGCTCCAAGCTCGCTGGATGGTTTATGTCATGGAACATCCCAATCTAAAATGGATGATTTATATAGGGGTACCCCCCATTTTTGTTAGGAAACCTCCATATATCCAACCTTTCGTATGGTTACCCGGTAGGTAAACGTTTACAAAAAGCTATTGAAGCCATGGCCCAGTCGAAATAGTTTTTGTTCCCATAAAAATCGCATGGTGGATCTTTCCATCCGTTTTTTCTATACGGAGTTACCAGGTCGGGTCACTTCTCCCATCATTCATCCCAATTCATATGAACAACACCCCATTCATATGGTCCCAATTAATGTCCCAATTAATTACCCTCTGGTGAACTAACATAGCAATGGAAAATTCCCATTTTTCATGGGAAAATCCACTATTTCTATAGCCATTTTCCATTGCTTTTTGTATGTTCACCAGAGGGTATGTGGAAAATCCCCACATCCAATCCACCATAGCAGATAGGGGTTGGAAGACTAGTTTCCATTAAAAATTGGCTATTTTCAGGGTCCAACTGTTAATTTACCAGAGGGTAATGTCCCAATGGAATGTGGAAAATCCCTACATCCAATCCACCATGGTTTCTAAGGCAGCACCTTCGATGATGTGGATGGGCAAATTCCAGCGGTGCCCAGAGAGATCGATAGGATCCCGAGAACCAATGGGAAAGTTGAGCTCCTGGGTGACAGAAGGGATTTTTGTGTTGATGATTCTGGATCTTTCTATAATATTAATAATATATATATATATATGGATTATACATATGGATTATATATATGGATTGTATGATTATATATGTAGGGGTATATATTAATTATCAATATTACTGTTTTTATTAATATCACATATATATATATATAAGGATTATATGATTATACATATATTATAGATATTCTTTGGAAGATAAGGTATATACTAGTTATCAATATTATTGATATTATTATATTGTGTATATATATATATTATACATATATGAGCATCCCACACATCGGGCACAGATGTGTAAACCCTCCACCCCGGCCCCATTTTGGCGGGGAAAAGTACGAAACTCATAGGGTAAAACAATGTCAAACACAGCATTTTCAAATCTAGATATGTTGGTAATACTGATGATGACCTATAATTTGGAGCCACTAAAGTGGGTCACCTTTTGGGTCACCTTTTTATGCGTCATGGATGAAACAACTTCGATACCTAGTGAAGCCATCGAAGTTTCGCCACCTAAATTCGGCGCCGAGAGGCACTTTTCAAGGGGTGAAGCAACACATCCACTTCATCCATAATCACCTGGCGCCAGGGTGGAGCCCACAGCTAAGTTTTATGGTGAAAAAATGAAGCGAATCGCTGGTGAAAAATCTGTGGTAATTATTGTTCACATTTAATCAATGAAGAGTTCAAGTCTCTCCATGTATACCATCATTTAGCTTTGAAAAAAGGTTTGACCAAACATGAATAACATTCATTTTAACCATTTACCTATGAAAAAGAATGTTAACCCATCAATTGGTAACAAACATGTTAATCACCATTCTTCTAACCATTCATTTTTCGGGCGTCTGAGTTTGATTCTGAGTTTGATTCTGAGTTCGAAATCGACGGCAACAAAACGAATGGGATACAAGTGTCAACCTACAAGGTATACTTAGATATAGTGTACAGCCAAGAATGGTGATTTGAACTAGGTATTCTTCCATTCTTGGTATTGGTATACAGATTGACTATCCGTATAGGTTCCACGGTGATTTGAACTATCCTCCCAATATATATAGGTTCCACTCCAATACCAGGTCTATCAGTCTTGTTGGGAGAGGAACAGCAGCCATTGGAGTGATTGGAGTCATTGGATGCAATATGTATCCTCTGAGGTAATAAAAGATTAACAGCTCACTATTGAAAATGGCCATAGACATAGTTGATTTACCCATAAAAAAAAAAAAAAACAGGGTAAATCAACTATGTGTATGGCCACAGACATTAGTTTGCAACCTGTTTACCAGGGGGTATACGTAATCAATCCGTGCAAATCGATAAAGATGGACCAAAAACCCCCCGACAAACCCCCGCGACAGTCACTTGGGCTCCCACGATTCCTGTCCTCGGCGCGTTCAAGGAACTGTTGAATATGAAAAGATAATTGAAACACACACACACACATGAATAACTGTTGAATATAAATGTAGAAAAAAATGTCATAAATGAATAACACACACACACACATTCATGTCTCTCAATTTATGACATTTATATACATCTATGGACCAAAAAGCCCCGCTGTTGAAACCCTGTGTTTGGGTGTAAAAACCTTGCTTTCGAACCAACCTTTGCATCATTTCCATCTTTCCAAATCGATTCTTCAGAAATCCCTGAGTTTTCCTTCAAAACTCCCCTGATTCTTTGGTGGAAAAAACAACAACCATCGCTTCCCGGGGCGCTTCCAGAGCTGGATGACGCGCACCACGGCGTCTGCCATACCACTGCGCTTCTCCAATTGATCGCGCTGACGCGACAGCTCACGGTCAGAGCGTATGGATGAGCCTGGCAGAGTCACGGTGCGCGGAAGTTTCATGAAGTTTCGGGGGATGCGGGGTGTTAAGAAAGATCAGAAAGGTTACAAGGTGGTGCCCCATAGTTAGCTAAGTTGGTTTATAAATCCCATAACTATGGTTTATGGCAGATATAACTATAGTTAATGGGGTTTATAAACCCACTTATAACTGGGGGGCACCATCCTGTATGAATCTGAAAGTCAAGAGTTCTACAACCACACTTAAGGTGTATCTTAAAGTCGTTTACGCGGATTTTTGTTGACAAGAGGCTTAGATCAAATCGTAAATTCTTGGAATTGGAAGCTGTTCTACCCAGATGATCCAACTGATCTAGTGCCATTTTCTTCATATTTGGGTATGGGCTCACCAAAGGGTACCGTGGTGAACACACCCACAGGGGTTGGTAAATGTCCCATTTTTGGAATATTGGACATCACCTTATAGTAGCCATTATAGACCATATACCTAATGGTTGGGTGATGTTCAATGGGGACATTTAATGACCCATGCCCAAATATATAATTGATATAGATACTGATGGTACCTTTTTAGATCTAATAGCAGCGGATCATGCCCTCATTCAAAGGATTCGAAAAATTGATGCATCCATTAGACAATACTGCTACCGTGGAACACCAGATGGGGGAAGAGCATACCCCCCGAGATAGTTGAGCTGTCCATCCAATTGTGAATCATTTGGGGAGCAAATCATGTCATCTTTTTCAAGGGCAAGAAATTCAAACATCTCAAGTATACCAGTACTAGACTCAACTTCGCTGCATGAAGCTGCTGCCCCTGCGAGTTTTGCTACTGCTAGGCTGAAGATGCTGAAGGGCCCTTGAGGATCTGTAGGAAGCCGGAATTCATCCCCTCATCAGCAGGTGACTTTCGGAAAGTCATAGACCTCAGCCACCCATTTTGCAGGACCCAAACCTCACCATCTCGTAAACGACCCACCACAAAAAATGCCCCCCTTTGATGATGATGAACGCCGCGGAGCGCTTTTTTTTGCGCAACGAATGCCATTGAAACAGTGCATCGAATCATGAAAGAATTACATTTCACAATTTTCAAAGAACATTGAGCGACTCAGGGGCTCAGGGGTCTCGAAATCCTCTGTTCTCTTTCAAGGCCCCAGAGTGCTCCACAAGCGCTTCAAGTCTTCCTCCAACTCAGAGAAGTCGGGCCGGAGCTCGGGGTCCTGATCCCATGCGCGCTGCATCAGTGGGATCAGCTCGCTGAGGACAGGATGATCAGTGCCTTTCAGTTTGATGGTTGGGCGTAGGCCTTGGCACACGTACAGCCCGATGCGAGGATCCGAGATGTCAGCTCCAAAGCGCTCACCTGAGATGAGAAACGCATGATGGATGGTTTTCTAAAGGGGGCCTTCTGTGGGACAAACAGATTCTGGTTGTTGGTTGACCTACCCATCTGAAAAATATGAAAGTCAGTTGGGATGATTATTCCCAATATATGGAAAAATAAAAAATGTTCCAAAACACCAACCAGTATTGTATTGCCTTTTTTGGAGGGGTTGGGGAGAAACAAAAGATTCATGTTAAAACAGGACCAAGCAGGGACTGTATGGCATCCTTCGCTCTAAAACTTCGTACCTTGGTGCGGTAGTCTGCAACAGGACGCAGGAAGTGAACCCCAAAAAGGTGCCGGAAAGTGTTTCAGAATGGCGTAGTGATGGTATGTTCCACATATGTTCCGGGTGTCCAATTTGCATCTTTTTCGGGTTCCCATACAGTATGAGTGGGAAAACTTATGTCGTAGGAAGTAGTTCTGCTTATGCACCACATTCAAGTCTACAATAAGGGGCCCACTTTGTGAAGTGTCGATTCACACATGTCCATCCCCAATGATTGTTTTTTTTGTCCGATTTGTGATTGGTGACAGGTGCCTTATTGTGGATTTGGTTGGGAAAGCAGCGCGAAATCTGAGCTGTCTACTTTCAAAGTACTTTCAGGTTCTTGATTGTCGGACAAATCAATACAAATGATGAATCAACAATCCATCCAACAGTTGTTGAATGCAAAAAAACGCATGAAGCAAGATACTTGGTGATCATCCCACGAATTGTTTTTGTAGCTTAGTTCACCCTGGTGATGTGGGATAAGTCGGGTGGATTTCCACTGAAAAAGATTGGGTGAACATCCACCTACTGATCATTACTGATCTGTGGGATGATCCACCAAGTCGCGGAAAAGATTGCAACTAATCATTTCACTACATCTTGATCAACTAATCATTTCCTAGTTTGAATCTCATTTGATTCATTTGACAACTAATCATTCCTGGTTGAACTAATACATGTAGTGTATCATTCACATTGAACTGATGATCATTTCACAGATTCCTGGTTTGTTGCTGTAATGGGACCACCTTTGGATCTCTTAGGGTCACCCTAAGGGTGACGTAGATGGGTCATCCGTTCCAGTGAGGCCGTGGCTGGTTGATGAGTTACCTCATCAGCCTCATCTGTCGCAATAAATGTGGGTGTGTTTTTGTTTCTATATATTAATACATATAATATTATATATATATACATATGCACATGGTGAACATATTCGTACATGTATACAAACAATATAATTACTCAAACATATATATATATATACATACAGTTTCTTTTAATCATGTACATATAGATGTAGATACAGGATGGGCCCCCCAGGTATATGTTGGGTTATAAAGCATTATAAACCCATGAAAACTAGTTCGTTATATCTACCATAAACCATAGAATTCGGCCACAAAAATTGGCAACTGAACGCTATCGAACGGGAGCCCCATCCTATACCTCAACTTCCTGCGCTTGTCCTGGCGACATGAGAATTCCGAAGGAATAGATGTCCTTGGCGCTATCGTCCAGTGGAAAACATAGCAATATATGGGGCTTTCCCAAAATGGAGGTACCCAAAAAGTGGATGGTTTACAAGGGAAAATCATGAAATCCTACTAACATGGATGATTCGGGGGTACTCATATTTCGGGGGTACTAGTTTTTTGATAGTAGTGAGTGTCATCATAATATGTATAGTATGATATATACATATCACTAGAAGCAAACCTGTGAGTGTCATCTCGACTGGTGATTGAGCCACCAGTAGTCCCAAAGATATCAAAAATGCTCGCCATCCGTATTTTGTGTCGGAGATAAAAATGTATGCGAAGATGTGAAACCAGCAACTGACCAAAAAAAAGACTGTCCAGAGTTCATAATTAGTCTGGGGGTGTCCTAAAATAGGTGTACCCCTAAATCATCCAATTCCATAGGATTTTCCATTAATCATTATAAACCATCCATTTTGGGGGATCCACCATTTTAGAAAACCCCCGTATAATCGTCCATCGCAACTAAAAAAAGGGACTTGTAGAAGCCCCTAGCTATGACTTACGATGCTATGGTTAACTGGGGCTTTCCATAAATGGGGGTACCCCAAGCTCGCTAGATGGTCTATTTCATGGAAAATCCCAATCTATGGATGTTTTGGATGTTTTGGGGGTACCCCCATGACTTAGGAAACCTCATGAAACCTCCAACTCTCCAAGTCTCAGCCTTGGAATTGTACTTTGCATCCACTTCCTCGGGTTCAAAGACCTCCGGCGCCATCCATCGCCAGGTGCCCACCTGAACCGTCAGGGCCGCGCCCGCGCCATTCGTCTCGCGCGAGAGGCCGAAGTCGGCCACTTTGGCGAAGGGCTCTTGGGAGGAGTTGCGCAGAGGTTTGGACAACAGGATGTTGCTACTCTTCAAATCCTCGATTTGGGGGTTTCCATAGCCCATAGGATCCATGGTGCTGGTATATATACTAACATTGGGGGTATATTGATGGTAAATGTTACCATATATAGCATACGTGGATCCTATGGGTAGTCATGGGGGTACCCCCAATTGGTTTACGATGGAAAATCCGGTGAAAAATAGATGATGAACTTGGGCACCCCCATTTCAGAAACCTGGATTTGTAATTCGGGGCATGGCAAAAATTCATCGGCTTGGAAAAAAAATAGAAGCATATGTGGCGGATTTGGAAAGAGCTTGAAAGAGAGTTCGATTCAAAATTGGCGATGATGGAAATTGAAAACACTATTTAGCATAGCTGGGTACAATATAGCTTGAAAGATGAAGGTAGAGACACGAAGGAATAAGGGTTCATGTTTTCAACATATGAGAATGAATATGATAAGGGCTAAATGAATATGATAGAATAAGGTGTGGATTTCATCTTGCTACTCCTTTGTCTTGAAAACGGGATGGTGGAGATATTGACAGATTGCGAGGGCTCGCTGCGAATGGTGGCGACGATGATCCGATACATCCAGTGTCTCTGTTTCAGTGAGATCCAACTTTTGGGGTGTCGGATGTTTCAGTGGCCCGGTGGCCTTCAAGAAAACTAAGGAGAACAGCTATATTAACAGCTGGCCAACAATGGGTTTCTGATCAAAATGACGAGCGTCTCGATGCAAAATACATGGTTTCTGCTCATGGAGGTATCTCATGCCTGAAGCAATGTCCAGCAGTATCTTGACCTGCTGCCAGAGCGAGAGTTCGCAATCAGGACAGTTGTACAGCAGATCGAAGAGGCTTCCACCAGCCAGAAATTCAGTGACGATCAAATAGGGTGGTTCCAGTGTTGAATCCATACCTTGGCGGTTGCTGCTTGCTGGTTGCTGATTCTAGTTTGATCGCTTCTTTTTGGACCGGTCAACACCACTAAGGTTTAACTATAAAGATTTTTCAGCATATCCCATAGGATCCATGTATGGTATATATATATACTAACATTGGGGGTATATTGATGGTAAATCTTACCATATATAGCATACATGGATCCTATGGGTATGGATAGATACGGCCAAACAGCATGAAATCATAAAATATCTGGATTTTTGAGCAAAAAACCGACGGTGAAATCACCGAGACCAAGATCAGAAACGATCAGTCCAGGGATAGCAGTAGTGAAAAATAAGATACCATCTGGTTATGACTAACATAGCCATGGAAAATGGCCCATTTATAGATGCTTTTCCCCATCAAAACCTCCATTTATAAGGGATTTTCCATGGCTATGTTAAATAACCAGAGGGTACTATTTGTGCTTACCTTTTGCTTAGTCAGTGATACTAAGAGTAGTAGTATAGCTGGAGCTTACCCTGGAGCTTACTAGTGAAAAATCAGTACAGTGATACCAAGAAACACCTCTTGTGCAATCCCACTGTACTGATTGGTTAAGAAGATTTAAGAAGTATCCCTACTATGGCTTACCATGTGTTATCATATCCTCGATCAATGGGGGGTAAACCGTGTAGAACTCCCCATCATGACCATGCAATATCAAAAATGGTGTTTTCCATGGCTCAAATGGGTCGGAAATTGGATCAATTTGACATTGAAGGCGCAACATGTCGGTGTGTGGCCGCAGTGTAGAGACGGCATTACTTCATATTACATGGGTCATTAAATGTCCCCATTGAACATCACCCAACCATTAGGTATATGGTCTATAATGGCTACTATAAGGTGATGTCCAATATTCCCAAAATGGGACAGTTACCAACCCCTGTATTACTTCATCATTCACTACGGATCATATCAGCACGGCGACATGTCGACATGTTCCCAGGGCAAGTGAGTGAGAAGTTCACCAGAAGGGTGACGTTTTGCGCATCAATGAATTCAAAGTATGGAACTACCCTCTGGTAATGACTAACATAGCTATTGAAAATCACCATTTTTAATGGGAAAATCCACTATTAATGGTAATTTTCAATAGCTACGTTAAATTACCAGAGGGTAATCATGTAAAAAACATTTCAAAGTTGAAGGAGTGTGCTGTTTCTTGGATTCTGAGAGAAACACAAATACTGGTGGGCTGTGGCAAAGGTAGAAGCATTGTTCCTATGTTTACACTATCCAAGAGAGGTACCAACTTCCATACAAATCCAATCTCAGATGCCCATATCAAACACCCCGATGGTTTACCATGGTAAGAAATCATGGTTTTTTTAATAGGAAAATCCACTCATATTTGTTCATTGTTTTGTCATATTTAGGGACCATTTTAGTGGATGGGATTAGTGATCCATCACTATCTGCATCTACAATAATCCCATCTCCCATGAGTGGAACAGTTCGTATCAAAAATGGTACCGGCCAACAAATTCAAGGACCTTCCAGGTTTCGTTTTCTTGGGGGTCGCTTTTCTGAGAAAAAAAAAAAACATCATTTGTTGTGATATATCATCCGTGGAATTTCTGAAAAAACATGACTACGTGTTGCGTTTTTACCATGATTGTATATGCCACGCTTATTTCCTGAAAGACAGCTTCATCACCAGGGGGTTCCCCTTATCAAAATATGATCATCATAACACTCTGATGATTTTTGGGTTCCCCCATATTTCCCTAGCTAATTTTTAACTAAAACAACTATTGAACTTCCCCACGTTCACGACTTGACATCTTCCACCTATCAAACAAAACATAACAAAACCCATGCATCCAAGCTGCATTTCACGAGGTTGGGATGATCAGTGAGCATGGTGAGCCGCTCGCGATTACGATAGACTTCCCCCAGGTCGGTATGGAGCTGCTTCACGGCCACAATGATGCTACTGGTGCCCGCGGCAAAGCTGCGGCTCCAATCGGCCTTCGTCAAGGTCAAGTGACGCTCGAAACCTTCCCCTCTGGTAAACGTTTACAGTTTGCGAACTGAAAATGGCCATGAAGTTTGTTGATTTACTCATTAAAAATGGTGATGTTCCAGTTCGTTTTTTGCATGTTTACCAGAGGGTATATGATTGTATCCCATCCCCCGTTGCAACACCAGAAACTATGGTGGATGTAGAGGATAACAATGGATAACAACTGGGGGATGAGTGCTTGAGTTGGGCTTATCTTTATGAGGATGTCCATGGTGAAATGCCAAAAAAAAACTGCATTAGTTGGGATGTCCCGTGTATATTGTGTATATCTAATATTATGTGTATATATATATATGCATAATACAGATATATAATATATATACCTAGACCTTCCAAGTACCCTTAAAATTGTGTTTACCCCATAGTTTTAGTAAATTTACCATTTTTCGGGGTATTTGGAGGGTCTTGGTATAATGTATATACATATGCATATATATACATATGCATATTATAAATATAATATATCATATATATATATATATACGTGTATATAGATGTATTAAGCCCTACAATAAATGACCATCTGACCATGAGCCGTGAGTTCAACTGCCCAGTTTGAAAACTGGGGGTGATAAATTGCTCATCTCTGGCCCCAGTCGAATTTACCCTCTGGTTATGTCAAATAGCTATTGAAAATGGCTATTTATAGTTGATTTACCCATTAAACATGTTGATTTTCCATAGTTATGTTAGTTTACCAGAGGGTATCACTGATCACCTGTACAATTGCGCGAACTACCATGATTACCCTTCTGTCATCAAACGTGGCAATTTTTTTCCAATTCCCCTTACAAATGGATGTTTCAATTGGAAAACCAACCAGAAATGGTGGTTTCCTGAAATGGGGGTACCCCCAAATCTTCCATTTTGATAGGATGTTCCATTATAAACCATCCAGCTATTGGGTATATACCTATTTATGGAAACCCCTAAACGGTGGATGTTCAATTGCCATGCTTGATTGAGGATAGAACATACTGGGAGTTCCAAGGCGAATGAACCTGTATTGTGGGGAGGCTATCCAGGGTAGATGGTTTTACAAGCATAATATCTAGGTAAATTATAATGTTTCACTAACCTGAATTAAGACCGTTTGGGGATGATTTCCCTTATTCACAATGATTCCAGGGTTCGGGAGAACAGGGTTCGGCCGTGATGAAATTTACCGAGAAGAATGGATTAGCCTTCAATTAGTTGGCTGGATCAAATGCAATCGTTGGACTGATTCATTTAGATATGAAGGATCACGGATTGAGCGGCAATGTTTCTGTTTTTGACAACAAAATGGCTTTAGAAGGTCGCAAATGATGAGTAAAGCGCATGATGTGGTGATTGATATGTTATGAATAGTCGGATTTTCAGATAGGGAACAAACAAAAGCTTCCAGATATTTGCGTTGATTGTGGGGTTACATGGGGTTACCACCTGGAGGTTTCCTAAAATAGGGGTACCCCAAATCATCCAGTCGTCATGGATGAGCATTTTAGATCATAGTATTGAAACAACCATGGTGACTTTGGGAAATGACCTACCCCTCTGAAAAATATGAAAGTCAGTTGGGATTATTATTCCCAATATATATATATATAAAGAAAAAATGTTCCAAACCACCAACCAGCTGACTATTGATAATGAATTGGCGTTCCCCTCTTCTTTCTGTATTTTTGTGGGTCAAGAATTAACAACCCACTGGTGATCCAACTGCCAGAAGTGCACCAACGTTGATCTTCTCATTGAGGCCCATATCCAATTCACCATCAGTGAGATAGTTCATGGCGAAGTTCTAAGGATTCTAACGTAGTTAGCAGTCTAACCAATCATATGATACAAAAAGCCTGGTATAACTTCCGTCTCTCAACAGAATACGAGAATTGTCCTTCGTTTGTCTGAAAATTTGGCATCACAAACTCCGGTGTTTGACCATATTTTACCCTTAAGTTTTTGGCAAAGCTATCTGGGTAAATTATATAATATTTCACTAGCCTGAAATGTTGGGCCTCACATGGGGATGATTCATATCCCATATATATCCCATATATATTCCATATATTATAACCATGATTCCAGGCTGGAAAACAATGAGGTCATGATGAAATTTCCCCCTTCTGGGGTCAAAAAATTTTGACCCACGCCCTTCCAAAAAATTGGATCCGACTAGTGCCCGATATGTCGCTTCGTTTTGCAGATATTTTGCCATGGTGACCATCGTTGGTGGCTTATCGTTGGTGAATCAAAGGTATCCCCTTCTGACCTGGTTGATCAAGGACTGGTATATTGAGTCACTATGTGACTCCCCAGAAACAACCCAAATAACATCAAATAACCCAAGTAGTCAAGAAAGTGGTCAGGAGTCCTTGGGGAAATGATAGGTGAAATGATAGAATCAAGAGATCTGGAGCAATAATCCAATCTGAAAAGTTCTTTAGTAAACCCATCTTCCATTCCTCCAGCCGCCCGAAAAGTTCGGCCATTTTGGGGTCAAAAGTGAGAACAAAAAAACAATCCAATTCCCATCATCGACGTAATAGCAGGCACCATCCATCCAGATTCTCCTCATCTGCACCGCCATTTGTCTTGCCTTCCCCCCTATGAAAAACCAGTGTGGGCCCGAAAAAAAACGACACGGCACTGCCTTGTAGACGTTCGCATAACCTCCACTTCCGAGCACTGACAGAAGTCGCAGCTCACTGGGTTTCACGGTGAAGAATAAGGCAGCGTTAAGGGTCGTCTGATCAATCCGATCCTGGGCTAGGAATGCAACTGGATCCAACGATGCTGTTGAGCAACAGCAACCTCCAAAACCAAGATGCCAAGCATGGCGAAACCTGGAAAATATGAAGTGAATTTCATCCATAACTTCCTGGAAACACTGCTCTATCTGGGCTTGCTATAGCTAACAGTCATCAATGGCACCATCTGGCATCATCCGGCTATGACTCACACTGCTCGTAGAAACAGATGATGGTCAGCAGTTGTTGCTCCAGGAATCATCCGGGCCCAAGCATCCACGATTTAACAATTCACCATGAACAATTGGGGATTCATCAACAAGACTGTTTTTTTTGTACGCAGAAAGAATCGGGTGTTCATGGGAACCTTCGGAACGGAACTCTGATCACAAGCCAATGTCCCTATAAAAAATGGATCACGGCCGAAACCAACCATTGGACGCTGGTTCTTCGAAAGTTCCCAACCGAAAATTTGGGTTCCCCAGAAAGCACCAAGCACTGCGTTTTAGGCGACATGCTTCGTCCATCCCAAAGTCCGGAACTGCCACAAATTTTGGTAAAAGGATCACTTCAGAACACACTCTCAGGATCTCTCAGGCGTCACTTCAGAACACAGCCATTTTGGATCACTTCAGAACACAAAATAACACCCCGACATACACACACACATCAGATTTACTGACAGGCGCGAGACTTTGGAAGAAAAACGCGTTCCAAAGCGACACCAACACAAAAAACATCCTCCTATGAGAATTTGACTCGTTTCAACCATGTCATAAAGTCCCACGCCTGCCACGTAAAAGGACAGTCGATGTACAAAAGTGCCACACCTGCCATACAAAATGAAGGTCGATGTAACAAGGTCCCACGCCTGCCACAGAAAATGAAGGTGAAGATATGAAACAAAAGCCTTGTTGTACTTGATGTAAGAAGCCTTCTTGTACTTGATGTAAGAAGAGCAACGAGACCTTTAGGATTTATATGTTGTTGCACTTGATGTAAGGACTGCCACGACACCTTTAGGGTTTACATGTTGTTGCACTTGATGTAAGGACTGCCACGACATCTTTAGGGTTTATATGTTGTTGAACTTGATGTAAGCAGAGCCACGACACCTTTAGGGTTTGTATATTGTTGCACTTGATGTAAGAAGAGCCACGGCACCTTTAGGGTTTATATCTTGTTGCACTTGATGTCAGAAGAGCCATGACACCTTTAGGGTTTATATCTTGTTGCACTTGATGTAAGAAGAGCCACGGCACCTTTAGGGTTTATACCTTGTTGCACTTAAGTCACTTGATGTAAGAAGAGGCATGACACCTTTAGGGTTTATATCTTGTTGCACTTGATGTTAGAAGAGCCACGGCACCTTTAGGGCTTATATCTTGTTGTACTTGATGTAAGAAGAGGCACGACACCTTTAGGGTTTTATGTTGTTGCACTTTATCTAAGGACTGCCACGACAACTTTAGGGTTTATATCTTGTTGCACTTAATGTAAGAAGAGGCATGACACCTTTAGGGTTTATATGTTGTTGAACTTGATGTAAGAAGTGTCACGACACCTTTAGGGTTAATATCTTGTTGCACTAGATGTAAGAAGAGCCATGACACCTTTAGGGTTTGTATCTTGTTGCACTTATGTAAGAAGAGCCACGACACCTTTAGGGTTTATACCTTCTTGCACTTAATTTAAGGAGAGCCACGACACCTTTAGGGTTTATATTTTGTTGCACTTGATGTAAAAAGAGCCACGACACCTTTAGGGTTTATATCTTGTTGCACTTCATGTAAGAAGAGCCACGACGCCTTTTGGGTTTATATCTTGTTGCACTTGATGTAAAAAGAGCCACGACACCTTTAGGATTTATATCTTGTTGCACTTGGAGTAAGGAGAGCCACGACGCCTTTAGGGTTTATATGTTGTTGCACTTGATGTAAGAAGAGCCACAGCACCTTTAGGGTTTCTATCTTGTTGCACTTGGTGTAAGAAGAGCCATGAAACCTTTAGGGTTTATATCTTGTTGCACTTGATGTTAGAAGAGCCACGGCACCTTTAGGGCTTATATCTTGTTGTACTTGATGTAAGAAGAGGCACGACACCTTTAGGGTTTTATGTTGTTGCAGTTTATCTAAGGACTGCCACGACAACTTTAGGGTTTATATCTTGTTGTATACTTGATGTAAGGAGTGCCACGACACCTTTAGGGTTTATATCTTGTTGCACTCAATGTAAGAAGAGCCACGACACCTTTAGGCTTTATATCTCGTTGTACTTGATGTAAGGAGAGCCACGACACCTTTAGGGTTTGTATCTTGTTGCACTTGATGTAAAAAGAGACACGACACCTTTAGGGTTTATATCTTGTTGCACTTGATGTAAGGAGAGCCACGACACCTTTAGGGTTTATATCTTGCTGCAATTGATTTAAGAGGCGTGTTCGAAAGCGATGCATGAGAGCGCGTTCCGAAGCGATGCCTGAAGACGCGTTCCGAAGCGAGGCCCTTACCCACAATTTCTGGTTGGTTGTTGACCTACCCCTCTGAATATGAGTTCGTCAGTTGGGATGATGAAATTCCCAATATATGGAAAGTCATAAAATTCCATGGTTCCAAACCACCAACCAGATTTTATCGAGCATCAATCACCTCTGGCTCGTCGTCGCACTCACTTCCCTGGTTTGACATGCTGAACTCGCCTAGTAATCATCGACCGCAGCTATGCCTCAGCAGCCTACCACTGGAATCAGGAATTCAAACCTTGAGCAACATGGCGGCGGACGTCCACGCTTTTGGTTCACACAGTGAACCAATAAATTTTGAAACAAGTTGGGCGAATACAGCGGAAACTCTGCTTATTTGACATATGATGACGCTCCTGCGGTGAATTGCATCATGGTGATTATAGTGGAAATTTCCTCATTACAACAGCTTCGGGTCGAGGTTGCTAACCGCTTGCGCGCAAGCGAATATCACATCTATCCATGGAGTGACCTCGAAAAACATGGCGAAGTTTGCAAATGTTGCTTGAAAAACCATATCCTTTCACTATTCATCACGGAAATTGGAAGGCAAATATAATATACGTATCTATACATATCTATCAATTCAAGATGCATGAATATGTGTATATATATACATTATGTATATGTAATATATATATATATGTACAAACAGGTTCATGTTCTCTTTTCTTTCGGATCCCCCTTTCTTGAGACATCAGGGTCCTGCTATCGAGACAGAATGTCTCCTGCAAACATGATCGACTCCACGTAACTGGGATACCACCCACGTTCAAAATGGTTAAAAATCCATCCATGAGACGAGGATTGAACACCTCTTGGAAGATCTCCAATTCAGAAGGCTTGGTCACTAGAGATTCCGAGTTCGTGGATTACGATCATCCCCAAGATGTTTCCACGAATCCGTGTTCAGATACGCTAAGATCGATATGTATGGATCATTATGGATCCATGGAGCTTTCCGAAAATCAGGGGACTCCTCAGGCATCATGCCAGTCACCATCAAAATTTAGTATATGGTTTACCCTCTGGTAAAACTAACATAACTATGGAAAATCACCATTTTTCATTGGAAAATCCACTATAAATGGCCATTTTTAATAGCTATTTTGACATAACCAGAGGGTAACATCCATGGTGACAGGATCCCGCATGACCAAACCATGCCTGGTGCCAGCATGGAGAAATCGAAGCTGGCCAAACCATGGAGCTGTTCGATGAACTTCAACAGCATGGACCTTGGGACACTTGGGACACTGAATTAAGGCCAATAATGTGTTGGCAATCCAACTACGTCAATTTCATTCGTTTCGCCGTCAATTTCATACTTGGATTTGCTTGAGGAAACCCTCAAAAAAAGGAAGAAAAAGAAAAACACAATCCCCCAAGTGATCTGGGTAAATTATAATATTTCACTAACCTGAATTAAGGCCATTTGGGGATGATTAGCCTTACTAACCATGAATTCCAGTGAGGTCGCAGTGAGGTCGTTATAATTTACCCAGATATATGGTATATGGGTGTGTCTGAAAATAGTGTACCCCTAAACCCAATGGTTTTGCTGATCATTATCCCGTTTTTAAATGATATTAAATGGCTATTTCATTGGGAAGATTAACCCTATTTTCAGACAAACCCACTTGGGACACTTGGGACACTGACAAGCATGGCCCCTGTTTCTTCCAGTTTTACTTGGTAAATCATCCCATGGATCCTAAGTAGCTTAGAAAACTTATAACACCAAAATATCAAGTCTTCAAGATGAATAAATAAATAGGGGAAGGAATTACAATTTAATTAACAAAAACTATAATCACCAAATAATCATAATTTATCACTTCTATCAGCCTATGTTTGATGCTTTAAAACCCCAATGGCTGTATATCCGTTCTATCCACCATTTGATGATCAATAAGATAACTGTAACAATCAAATAATTCTATCATCAAATTACCATTGAATGACACACATATATATATATAATTTGCCATTAGTTACATAGTAAGCCCCAGAAAGATAGAAAAAATCATGCATCACTATGTGGGATTGTGTTTTTCTAGCTTAGGACGATCATTTTCCGAAGGAAACCATGGGTTTCCCACATCCCACGTATAGGGATGGGTCAAAACTGGTCAAACCCTGTAGCTCACAATAGCTGGGGTGGATCTTCATCCACAAAATTGTATCTATAGTCTGTATATAGCTATGGAAACCATATTTATTGTATCTATATATATAGGCATATGTATATATATACATAATTACTGTATATGATGGTGTATAAACATCATACCTATATATATATAGCTGGTGGAAACCAAATCGCCATGTTTCATCGGTAAATCAACTGTTTCTATATGGTACATGTTTCCAGTTCGCTATGTAGACATAACCAGAGGGTATATTCCCATGAATTTCATTAAACCACCATTAAACCACTATTAAACCATAGAAACAGTGGTTTTTGTGGAAACCACTAACACCATTAAACCACCATTAAACCATTAAACCACTATTAAACCACCATTAAACCATTAAACCTATTATAACATATGGTATATATCATCAACAGTGCTGCTAATGGTATATGGAAAATTATGGAAACCAAAAAATCGCCATAGAAAATCATCAACAGTCCGTGCTGTCGTGAAGCTTAATGGACTCTGGCGAAGTCACCACAATGCCACAGGCACGGCGGCACGCCTCGAAAAGGATGGCGAGGCGGTTGGATGGATTGGATCATGAAACATTGGGATTTTTCACCATCATTTTTCACCCAGAAACTTAAGGACATACCCTCTGGTTATGTCAAAATAGCTATTGAAAATGGCCATAGAAATAGTTGAATTACCCATAAAAAATGATGATGTTCAGTAGTTATGTTAGTTTACCGGAGGGTAAAAACAAGCAAGAAAAATGACAATGATGTCATGTGGATGTTTATATCCAAAAATGATGAAAACAATATGAAAACCATGTTTAGATGAACAAGAAGTGGATTTCAAGACACAGCACTGAGGATTTCGCTGGCCAGGCAACAAAATTGAGGATTTGACACAAAGAAAGAGGATTTTTCACATGAATAGAACATGATTCAGCAATTTTTGTGTATTTTTTTAGCAACGAGAATTAGTGACTTTTGTCGCAACGAAAACGGGGAAACTCACCGGGATTTTAAAGCCGACCGGGCCGACCGGGGACCGGAATGGATTGGTGAACTGTTGGACAATCTGAGCCGCGGACGTTCGATGTCTTTGATTTTTTTTACCATCAGACAAAAAAGGGGGTTCCGGATAAAATCCTCCCTTTTTTACCAATGCAATGATAAATACATATAAATACTTATGCGAGCTACGAATCTACACTGCTTGATACCAATCTACTTGCTATATAGGCTGCCTACGTAACAGGTATTGTAGACTCCTCCCTGCGGCTTACATGCGAGATACGAATACCAAATGCGTAGCAACTTCCGTACCGCCTACTATCCATATAGCATATGCCTCTGGTAAACGTTTACATAGCTAACAGTTTGCTATGTTTCAAATGGCCCAGTCGAAATAGTGGATTTACCCAACTATAAAATGGTGAAATGGCCATAGAAATAGTGGATTTACCCATTAAAATTGGTGATTTTCCGATATTTTCCATCGTTTTTTGTATGGAGCGACCAGAGGCTACCAACTGTGTATCATCTCCCAGGGGCACCATGACGGTGAGGGGGGGAAAAAAGGAAGGGGCGCTGGTAGGTACACTTACCATGGCGTTACATCTACAATACGTCGCAGGATGTTCCGTTACATATGTTATATACATGTGTATATATATATGATTATATATATATATAATTGTATATATATACAGTACATATCAATACCCATTTTGATTGGTTCCCAGTCCCCATGAACATGGTTGATACACTAGTGGCTGATATTCTTAAAGAATCCTGCCTCCAACTTGGTGTAGATCTTCATGATGGTCTCTGGGCAATCTTCCACTTGACGGTCAAATTGGAAGGTCACGATTCCTCAGTCCCAAATGCCTAATGCTCTGGGAGAATCTGGTGTCCTACATGAAGGGGTGATATTCGGCGTTAGAAACTTGGAACATAACTGGTACAAAGTTATTTTGGTGTTCACCACCGCAGGGTCAGTGTAGCCATCCACCAACGTTCGGGTCGAGATCTGTGGTGGAGCCAAAAAAGGTCTGTCAGAGCTGAAACCATGGAATCTTCCGCTTCAAGGGAGGCAAGGAAGAGCATATTAGGATAGACTGTTCAGACTGTTCCTTGAAGAGCATTTCTTCTTACTGTCCAAATGCCCGACCCCTGTTGTTTTCTATGGGATCAAATGCACTGCCCTCTTTGAACAATAAGATACACTGTTCAGCTCAAACTTCAGTGTTTATTCCATTGGATCAAATGCTCCAGGCAACCTCAGCGTTGCAGCGAACATATTTCATCATCTTGTAGATTCTCACATGTTTTTCAAAATCCCTGTATGTACGCATTAAGATGTATGAAGAAGATTTCCCCGAAATAGGGAACCAAACCCTTGGTTTTTTTAAGACATACATTCGCCATATTTGCGGTTGTCTGCACATGGGGTACCCCCAAATCCATTAGTTAATTATCCTCTTTTCCTTAAACAAAGTGTCATAAATTGGGGGATAGACCTCATTTTGAGACACACATATGACATATCATATTGTTGCTTCTATGGGATTATATATATACACATATATATAATATATATAATATAATATATATATATGTGTACATACATATCCCCTCCTATCCCTACGATTGATTCTCCACAAAAATTGCCTTGGTTCTCATTCGTGCCAAGGTTCTCTTGGGCGTGAGCCGAGAGAAAGAACTCCGCAGGATCCTGGGGACACCATGACTTCGGACAGCTCCATATATCAATGGGAATTCCAGGATCCTAAAATGGAGGTACTGTACCATATAAGGCCATATTTTGGGGGTATATCCCCTTACATAGGCCTTACATAGGCCTTACATATGGTAGGTACCTCCAATTTAGGTTCCTGAAATGGCCATTGAATATACAATTACCATCTGGTTAAACAGTTTGCCATGGAAAGAAAATCCACCCATTTTTAATAGGTAAACCCAGTTGTAAACCATCTATTTCGATTAGGGCCATCTATTTCTATACCATCTATTTCTATGGGAAAGATCCACCTATTTAAAAAAAAAAAGCTAAACCCAGTTGTTCACCATCTATTTCGATTAGGGCCATCGAAAAACCATGGCTACGTTCGTCATAACCAGCGGGTCGTCATGACAACGTGGGAGAAGTCGGGGATCGATGTCCACTGAAAAAATTAGACGTGAACTGCTTAGTAAGTGGGATGATCCACCAAGATTTTGGGTTTATGAGGTTTTATATTATTATATCTATTAGGACATTAACTATTTTAGATATTTAATAGTTGAATATCCACTGAGGTTTTCTGAGGTTTTAACTATTATATCCCATTAAAACGCCATTAAAACACCATTTAAGCACCATATGAAAACCAGCATCTAAAGAATTTAGATCCCAAATATTCCCAATTGATCAGTGGACTTTTTTTCAGAGTCCTAAAAATGTGGTACTGTAAGCCCTACTGAGTAGACCATCTCATGATCTGCTCTCTTAGAGATGGCTAGGTTCATGGCATTTTTATGTGAATCCCACAGCTGCCAATTTTCAATGGGAGATCTTCAGGATCAACTGGAGGTACCGATTCCATATATTTTTGGCCTATTTTTTAGGCCTTAATTTCAGTGAATATCCAAGATATGGCCAAACATATGGTACTAACGTACCTCCATCAATTGGATCCTGAAGATCTCCCATTGAAATTTTGCTTGGTGAATCTGGTGATTTTTGGAACGGAACCGCAGATGGAGACTTTCCAATCGATTTACGCAGGGCAGTTTCACCGTTTCACCTCTTATTTCAGCCGCGATCAATGCTGAAATGGGAAAGCGCTCACCCGCTAAGAGGGTTTGAAAGATGGGGAATGTACCCTCTGGTAAACTAACATAACTATGGAAAATCATCATTTTTAATGGGAAAACTCACTATAAATGGCCATTTTCAATAGCTACGTTAAATTACCAGAGGGTAACCCAAAAAATCACGGAGTTCACAATCCGAAGAATGGAGATTGCTGGAACCGTTCCAGATCTGCGGCTTTTCATAAGCCCTAACAAAAACAATCCTGAAATGGGGCTTGGTCAGATCTTGTGAGGTTAGCATTGATGTTTGGTCAAAAAGGCTCGGTGAATTTTCGTCCATTTTCGATTGGTCAGAAAGGTGTTGTGATCCACTCAAGTTTTGACTAAACTTAGTAACTTGGGGAAGCTATGTGAATTTAATCTGGTTGGTGGTATACCTAGCCCTCTGAAAAATATGAAAGTCCGTTGGGATGGTGGTTTCAACCCCTCTGAAAAATATGAAAGTCCGTTGGGATGGTGGTTTCAACCCCTCTGAAAAATATGAAAGTCAGTTGGGATGGTGGTTTCAACCCCTCTGAAAAATATGAAAGTCAGTTGGGAGTATTATTCCCAATATATGGAAAGTCATAAAATTCCATGGTTCCAAACCACCAACCAGCCGGGGTACCCCAAATCATCCAAGTCATTAGACTATGACTTTGTATTGAAACCCAACCCCCACTTTAGGAAACTTCCAGGTAGTAGTAAATCCATGGAATCTCAAGAAAAGTCAATTTCATAGCCGGTGTGAGTTTTGCAGGCGTTGCGGGCAGTCCCCCGCAGATCAAGGGATGCAAGCATGACCAAGCCCCTCAAAAAGACATCTGAGTGGGATATGGAGTTCCCTTTGTAAAGGTTAAAGTTGGTGAAACTGTAATCCCAGAAGAAGAAAGTAAAATCATCATTCACCTTGTGGTTTGCCATCTAGCAATTTGACAGTGGGCTTTGGAATCGCCTTCAACAATACCTCTGTTTGGGGGACTTTCCCATTTATATAAACTTGTGGTTTTCCAATGTGTTCCAGCCATCTTTGATTACCAGATGGCAAATCCACGAATATCCTATGATTATCCCAATATTATCCCAAGATTATCCCCATTGGACAATATCAAACCATATAGTTCATCCATTTCCCAACTTTTTTTCGCCGTTCTATCCCAGCATCTGTCTTGTCTGGTCCAGCAAGGGACCTCGGTAATCCCAACGAGCCATGTAGGTTTATGGCTGGGAAAATCATCAATCTCAATTCAATGGCCATGACTCAGGAACCGATTGGACCTCCCTGGAACATTTTTGGCCTATTTTTTGGGGGCTAGATTGGGGATCTACCGCCATTTTTTTTGGCCCAAAAATATGGTACGTACTAACGTAGCCCCCATAGGATCGAGATCTCCCATGGAATCGATCCATGACCCATGACCACGGGCCGATTTCAGAGGCCGAGGAAATTCGAAAGCGATGATCATTGTGTATATAATATAGTCCATGTATGTATGTATGTATGTATATGTATGTATGTGTATGTATGTATGTATGTATGTATGTATGTATGTATGTATGTATGTATGTATGTATGTATGTATGTAATGTATGTATGTATGTATGTATGTATGTATGTATGTATGTATGTATGTATGTATGTATGTATGTATGTATGTATAATGTATGTATGTATGTGTATGGTATGTATGATGTATGTATGTATGTATGTATGTATGTATGTAGTATGTATGTATGTATGTATGTATGTATGTATGTATGTATGTATGTATGTATGTATGTATGTATGTATGTATGTATGTATGTATGTATGTATGTATGTATGTATGTATGTATGTATGTATGTATGTATGTATGTATGTATGTATGTATGTATGTATGTATGTATGTATGTATGTATGTATGTATGTATGTATGTATGTATGTATGTATGTATGTATGTATGTATGTATGTATGATGTATGTATGTATGTATGTATGTATGTATGTATGTATGTATGTATGTATGTATGTATGTATGTATGTATGTATGTATGTATGTATGTATGTATGTATGTATGTATGTATGTATGTATGTTGTATGATTTAAAAAAAAAAAAAACATAGTCCAATATAGTGTATATTATACATATAATGTATGATCAAAAAAAAACATAGTTTATATATGACATATGACAATTGTCCATACGATTTCACTCGCTAATTCCAATGACTCGATCAATCCTCAAAGCATGTTCCACTAGCATATTGAGGTGTCATAAGTCATAGGGGGGAACCTAAGCTGTGATCATCCATATCATCCATGTTCTTTTCGAATGAAATCAACCAGCTATTGGGCTACCCGACCTGGTAAACATACAAAAAACGAACTGGAAAATCACTATGTTTACTGGGTACATCAACAAACTAAATGGCCTATTTTTATGCCATTTTCAATAGCAAACTGTTAGTTTACCAGAGGGTATCCCCATTTTTCATGGAAACCTCCACACCGTGGGGAAACCTCCGCCACTCCGGGTTTCAAGGCACTGGGCATCACCTGCGTGACCAAAACTTCAGGTCGGGCCAAGATTGTAGAGAGCAAAGGTCCCACGACCTGACGGGCAACTGAGATACCCTCTGGTAAACGTTTACATAACTATGGAAAATTACCATTTTTAATGGGAAAATCCACTATAAATAGCCATTTTCAATAGCTATGTTAAATTACCAGAGGGTACCATTGATTGGTCAAGGGACGGTTAGGGATGCCTATGAACCAATTATGAAAAACTAGCTGGTGAATATAGGGGACTATGATAGGCCACAGGGATACCTATCAACTTGTATTTCATGAGATGGGATAGGGCCGGATAGGGGTATTTGTTCGTGGCGCAACTAAATCTCCAGGGTCAGGAAACGTCATCTCGGAGAGACTGGGAGAAATTTCCACAAGTTGAAACGGACAATCCATGTTTTTTGCCCAGTTCTTGAGGGCTTTGTTCAACTCCAACAGTGTCGAAACTGGAACTGAAACCTGCCATTTTTGATGGGAGAACCCATGAAACCAACCGAGAAAAAACATTGTATCCGGCTTCTTTCCATGTTATTTATATGATATCTACATACGTATATATATATATACACAACATATGATATGATATAAACTATACCCATAATCTATGTCACATAGCATATCAAATTACATTGTTGCTACATTCAATATACACATATCAAATATGCATTAGATTGTGTACTATGTATTAAACATACAATACGTATATATATATACACTGTACAAACAATATTATACTACTATCTGATATTACATATACGTTCTATATTTGAGATATATATATATATATATTAGATCATATACTATGTGCTATATATATACTATACAATCAAGATTATATTATATACTATAGATAATATGAATACTATATATAAAGCATGTTAGTTAAAATGTACGCTGTAGAATCTCTATCTAGGCATGTGTTATATATATAATTCATATTATATGGATATACTATAGATATTACAAATATAATAAATTAAAGAACGTATATATTATCATATACATATTGTAGATAAATATAGTCAAACCATGTTGCCAACTATATAAACTACTGAACAACAAGATTACTCTATATATATATAACATCATCACTTATACTATGATATAAAGTATATATGTCATGATAAAATTACTATATATATATACACAATACATACTGTATATGTCCGTAGGTGAAAATACTGTGCAGTGCATATATATATATATATGTATGTATATACATATCTACGTATATATCTATCTATTGTATTATACTATATCATTGTATCATATCGCATTATATTATTATATCTTATATTACATTGGATTATATTATGTCGTGTTGCATCATGTGGCATTATATTACTATATCATATTACATTATATCATGTATACGCATATACATATATATATACGGTATATGCATTATACAAATAATATATATATACATCTGGATCCTCTTGATCGTGGAAATTTCCACACCAAAGCCAAAATCGATCAATTTCGCCAAAATCAAGAAAAAAAAACTCCTGAACACTTATTTCCACTCCAGAACGCTTCCGAAAGCTTTTTGAATGCTTTTTGAACGTTTTTTACCACTCCAGAACGTCCGAAGTATCCCGAACGGCAAAGACTACTCCGGTGTTCTTTTCTCCACACTAACCCCCAAAATCAGTCTTTTTTGGGATTTGGAGTTTAAACAAATCCAGTATTGGGAAGCTCCAGGTATAGACGCATTATATAGCATTTATCGTATATCATATTTTATAAATAAAGTATCATGTTTGTTGTAACAATAAATCAAATATATATATATATATATATACATTATATACATCATATTGTATGTATTATTATGTATAGTATCATATATTATTATGTAATTGTACTATCTATTAGTTTTGTATGATGCATGTATGTATACATATATATATATGCTATCTTTACGTGTATATATATATACCAATAATATTTATATATAATATATCCAAGTATTGTAAATACTTATATGTTTTTATTCTTCGTTGCGATGGCATATTCAACAGTATATCATCCTTTATCGTGTTATAAATCATGTATGTATGTGTATACATACATACATTACATTACATTACATTACATTCCATTGCATTACATTACATAACATAACATACATACATATACTTAGGTTATGCCAATGAATATTATACTATGACTTTCCACATATAGTTATTGCATCTATTGTGTACATTGTATATTGTATCTGCTGTACATATAAATATGTCATGAACACAGCCGTCATATTATATATCACATATGTATTCCAATATATGTATGTGTATATATATATACAGATACGATAGAGTTCGTCTTTACAATCGTATGATACCCTCCGGCAAACTAACTTAGCTATTGAAAATGACCCAGTCGAAATAGTTGATTTACCCAGCTAGAAAATGGTGGATCTTTCCAGTTCGTTTTTTGTATGGAGCTACCAGGCCGGGTAAATGTCTCATATCATATTTAAAACAGACATGTTACCATCAAATGATACTGGAACATCAAATGATGGTATACAGCTTGTATCTAATGATTGTATATTATATCTAAATTTTACCATCTATTCAATATTTAAAATATACTTCTAGAACAGCCATCAAATGATGGTATATTCAAGATCGATCGATCCCACGATGGGATCGAATGCTGCAAAAAAATCATGAACACCACCAGCAAAAGCTGGTAGACTTCCATCAAAACCCAGCAAAGTCGTATTAGATCCCATCAAAGCCCGAAAAAATGTTGTTGTTCAAAAATTATCCAATCCTTTTCTCCGAGATGCTGTCGTCTTGCCTGCGCCCATGATCATTTGTTGCACTCTGGACTTGCCATCCTTGTAGCTTTGCATGAACCTAGGGATACAAATGGCGAACCAAAAGAAGCACCGAAATTCGCGAAACCCAAAGAAAATGAATAGTTGAAACGAGGAGATTCTCTAAAAGCCCAAACTTCACAATGTCTTGAATCTATTTTGCCTCAACATGCTTATTGGCACGATTTCTGAAAGTGTTTTTAAGCAATGGTTGGAAAGTGATGTT
Organism: Cladocopium goreaui; assembly: GCA_947184155.2. Taxonomy (NCBI): domain Eukaryota; class Dinophyceae; order Suessiales; family Symbiodiniaceae; genus Cladocopium; species Cladocopium goreaui. Next base: position 344,560 of record CAMXCT020000602.1, on the reverse strand, counting down.
GAGGATATTGGTGCAGTTCTCTTTTCCTTTCAAGCACTCTGAGATCAGACCACCCTTTCTACATTCAGGGGCCCTGCTCCCAATTGATGTGGATACAAATACCCCGATCGCTTTTGGCTATCTACCAAGTATCAGATACATCAGATGATTGGTTTTCCGGAATCAGCCAGATATCATGTGGGCAGGGCCCATCATTGCATACGATTGTATCACATGTGTACGTATTATACATATATATATAGTATGATGTACATATACATATGATGATTGCACATGCATACATTGTCTACACATACATTCTTGCCAACACATGACCGAAATGTCAGGAAATGTCAGGAAAGGTAGTGCAGCTTGTTTTAGGTATGTTTGACCCATCAAAATTCCCGGGCTCCCGTTGATGTCAAGTTGATCGGAGCATCGCCGGGAAACCAATCGACCATTTCAACTTGACGCGGGCGGAGCACGATGTGCTGCATGAACTCGAAGATCAGAAAGCCTTGAAGAATAGTTCAACTGAAAGCGGCCAGTTGCGGCATAGATTCATCCCTCAGAATATCTCAGAATGAGATATAGATTTGATGATTTGGGCATTTCGTGGGGCCCCGGCAATCTACAAAACAATATTACTTTTATGAACATCTCAGGAGCCCCCAAAGATAAAACGCGCAACATCCACAGCATCGTCAGTGAGCTCAAAGAAAGCTTCAACCTCAACCAACTGGTTCATAAGGATTCCTATTGCGGATGATATGCCCATGCCCATCCAATAAAAGTTTGCAGAAATCCTGTATGACTTTATTATATGACTATCAACCAACAAGCGTTTTGGGCATTGCTGATGTGGTGCGGCTGACCTTGCCTCCCAGCCACAACATAACAGGATCCAACTGATTAATCATAATAGGAATAGCCAATCCACCAACATCAACCAACAATCCTGCTGGAATGCATTACAACACAAAGAAGAATGGGATATCAAGCTTCCTCCATTATTCATTATTCTTGATACAAATCATATCTGAATTTCATGGTTTTAAAAATACCGTGAAAACCTATCCATTCCGATCTAGGCAAGATTTTCTTGTGACCTTTAGGGGACGAGATCTGAAAACCAGGCCGTTTTTGGAGCACAGCCAAGCATCGAGGATCGAACACAAAGTGTCCTTCTGGCGCCTCCGGAGCACTGCTGTGACATTCGGTGTCATCAAACATGGCAATGCAAAATCCCGAAAAAATGGGGCTTTCCAGGCTTTCCATAGTTTTTGTTGGGGTACCCCAAGCTCGCTGGATGGTTTATTTCATGGAAAATCCGAACATCAAATGGATGATGAACAGGGGCACCCCTTGAGGAAACCCCAAATGAATCCATTGCCGTGTTTGATTACCAGATAGTAAGCCCCCAAACCTTCAAACATAGGAAATGATGGAAAATGTCAAGAACCCCTGGGTGTTTACCCATGGTGGCCAGAATTCAAATTCGTGGGGGCCTGAACCCAGAGTGTTACAAATGGATCTTAATTTCTGATTTTGCTTCTGGATTTTCTGCCTGGGTGCTTCAATCACCAACAGATCAGCCCTTCATTTTGTGGATCGTGGGGAGTTTCCGGCACAGGGCTACCGGGTCAGCGTCGCCCAAGTGACAAATCAAGGCGGTCTGGTAGTTTCAACAAATATCCCAAGCGAGTTAAGGTCAATGGTGGACCATCATCCGGAATCTAAAGATACTTAAAACAGCTTGAAACCAACACCCAAAGGAAAGATGGGCTTGCCCCCAATTCCGGTGGATTGGCTTGTCATTATCCCCCTCAAAAGGGTATACCCGATTTTTGGGCAAAACCAAATGACAAAACATGCAGAAACCATTGCCTTCGATGGCTTGGAACAGCCCTGGAAAAAATCCAAAAGATCGCGATAAAAAATACATGTGTCTTGGTAAATTATAATATTTCACTAACCTGAAATGTTGGGCCGTTTAGGGATGATTCCTCTTACTAACCCTGATTCCAGGGTTCGGGAGAACAGTGAGGTCGTGATGAAATTTACCCAGATTTATATATACATAATTATATATATATATGGAAGTTTCCCAAAATGGAGGTACCCCCAAATCATCCATTTATAGATGGATTTTCCAGGAACTCCACACTTGGATCTTCGACTACTGAAACCACTCCATCATTCCTAGGAGAAAAATGAAAAAGTTTTCCCCAAGTTCTGAGAGGTCTGTCTGCTGGACAAATCTCAGTCTGAAATGTTCAACTGGGTAAATTGGGTCAAAACTGGGTACCCTCTGGTAAACATACAAAAAGCTATTGAAAATGGCCCATGGAAATAGTTGATTTACCCATATTTACCCATTAAACATTGTGATTTTCCATAGTTTTTTGTTAACGTTTACCAGAGGGTAATCATTGTGAAAATCATGATTTATCAGTTTATATCAGTTTACCATTATCATGATTCATGATTGATCATTCAAAAAATCACATCCCCCTAGTACTAAATATCCCTGAGGGTCCCTGGACCCCCCAAGTAAACAACCCCAATACTAAACCAGGGTTTCTTGGGGTGCATTTCACATTGGAGGGGAAGGGATTCATTCATGTTCACCTCCGAATCAACATAGATTGGGATACATATCCCTTGTTGCACTACTGTAACATAAGACACCAAACATGCAGCAAAAATGGAGCCAAAACTGCTTTTGGCTACAGTGAATATGTAAAAGTGACAGCCCTGCAGCCGTTTCTGGAGATCATTTCGGGGTATAATTTTTCTGGTGCCTTTTTGGAATTTCCTGAGTGATAAGCCAAAAAGAAACATCTTTGAACTGTTTCTGGAGGCACTCACCCAACTGATACCCTCTGGTTATTTAACATAGCCATGGAAAATCACCATTTTTAATAGGTAAACCCAGGTAAACCATCTATAAATGGGCCATTTTCCATGGCTATGTTAAATAACCAGAGGGTAAATCATTAATTAATTCATGACTTCCGTCCCGTCAGGAATCTGAGCCGTTGCCCCACCATCCAGAATGTCTACACCTGTAGACATCCCGCCCAAAAAAAATACCCTCTGGTAACTGGTAATCAAATGGTTTTCGTACGAATGGCCGTTTTAATGGGAGAATCATTGGTAAATGCTGGATTTTCCTGCAAGACACGTTTGAGTACTGGAGGGTATGGAATGTGATCCTAGCTAGTGGTGATCCCCTTCGAATTCAAAAACCTGAGGAGCCTCCGCTAACTATGTATGTTCAAAGTAAACCAAAAAAAACGACTTGGACTACTTCGGTTTTTCCACAGATAAGGCACACCGAAATCCACTGGTGCATCAACATGTTCGCTTCGAAAGCGACGATATTGGTGTATAGCTCCATTTCTAGACGCATCCACGTGTCATATTTGCTTGAGTTGTGTATCCTAATTATGTCCCTAATATATAACATATAATATATAACATATAATATATAATATATTATATATAATATATAATATATAATATATAATATATAATATGTTATATATAATATACAATATGTTATATATAATATATAATATAATATATAATATTATATAATATATAATATATAATATAATATAATGTATATATATATATATACTAATTGTATCCCAGAAGATTTCCCCAATTATCCCATAAAGAAATATGTTAGAATATATCTTCCATAAACTACATCCATAAAGTAGATCATCAATAATATACAAATTGGTGGTTTCAACCCCCCTGAAAAATATGAAAGTCAGATTGGATCATCATCCCAACTATTGGGGAAAATGGAAAATTCATGTTCCAAACCACCAACCAGTATAGAAATATACTGTCAGTGCCAGAATTATAGAACGGAAGTTGAGGAGTACGAAGGTACGGTTATTTACCGTACCCTGTTGTTCTATAATTCTGTTTTCCTCGGAAGGTGTGAAAAAAAAACGTATCTGAATTTACTCCTAACTTTTTTCGTCGTTCTATAATTCTTGTCGGAGCGCTGCTGTTCTATAATTCTGTTTTCCCCCATTTTTCTCACATTTCCCATTTTCGTTCTATAATTCCTGTCGGAGCGCTGCTGTTCTATAATTCTGTTTTCCCCCATTTTTCTCACATTTCCCATTTTCGTTCTATAATTAATGTTTCCCAGGCCCCGTTCTATAATTAAATTTCCCGACTCCGCGCGGAATCGGAACCCGGAGGAGTACAAAGGTACGGTATTTTACCGTACTTTTGTACTCCTGGCTCCGTTCTATAATTCTGGCACCCGCTGTAGATATTTCTCGTGCCAATTTCTCGTGGTATCCGCATCACGTGGGATTCATCCAAGTCATCACCATTTTTTATGGGTGCTGTGTAAAAAAAAAGTCCCCAGTCATGGTAGCTCTGGCAAATTGCCATGCCCTACACATGATATTGCATAGCATGACCATGTGAATATGTATATATATATATGTATATCATATACATTTGAAGATGATATACATTTTACACATAAGCATTCCATGTACATGTATATATATATATATAAATGTATATATAGCATTGGGTTCATTACACATCATATCTCATGATATGGGGATGTGTCAAAACCATTCAAAAACCTATGAAATTACCATATGACTGGGGGAATTGTTACATCCATAAACCAGCTAATATTGGGGTACCATTTGGGTGCTAGGGTTTTGACTCATACAATGTGGGGCCCGTCAAAAGTTGGTTTATGAACCCCAGTAACTGTAGTTATAAGTACCATAAACTCTAGTTGGAGTTATGTTCACCAACTGTAATGGAATATATTACCCATCATTGATACCCCATATATCCCATTGATACCCCATCATTGTTCACCAACTCAGCTATCGTTTGTGCGGCCCCACGTTTTTTTTCCATACCCTCTGGTAAACGTTTACATAACTATGGAAAATCACCTCGTTTTTTTAATATGGGAAAACTCACTATTTCTATGACCATGTTCAATAGCTATGTTAAATTACCAGAGGGTATGTTCCTATATTTTCCCATGGTTTACCAGATGGTTTACCTATTAAAAATGGTGATTTTCTATAGCTCACCAGAATTGTCCATCCGAAGATCGCCTGGCGCATATAACACCTGCGTTCCGTCAGCAGCTCAGCGAGGAAACTGATCTCCTGTTGGAGTGTGGTGAACTCCTGGCCCACTTTGGCGCCAATGGCGGCTGCAGAGTTTGCGCCTTGAATTTTTTTGGGGCTGGTGAAAACTGGTTTCTAAAAATCTGGGTAAATTATAATATTTCACTAACCTGAATTAAGGCCATTTTGGGATGATTCCCCCTACTAACTATGATTCCAGTGAGGTCGCAGTGAGGTCGTTATAATTTACCCAGAAAAATTTCATGGATTTTCCAAGGTTAGACCGTTAGACGATCCGAAGATATCAATTTTTAGGGTTCCTGAAATACTTGATCCCCCAAGTCACCATGGTTGTTTCAATACTATTTGATGGTCATACATGACTGGACGATGTGTATAACTTTGGAAACGAACCTCACATTGTCACATAGAAAAGTGGGAAATCTGGAAATATGTGGTAAGTAGCATATTTACCATCCGGTGCCATCAAACATGGCAATACAAATGCAGGTTTTAAGGGACAATCATCAGCAAATGGCGTAGTTCAACACCTAGACCTTCCAATACATCCGAAAAAAAAAAAAGTAAAAGTACTGAAATGAAGGGGTAAAACACAATTTTACACAATTTTGAAGGCTACAAACGGAGGGGCTAGGTAGATGGGGTTCTACCCTAATGAAGCACAGTGGCAGCAGATGAGGTTTAATAACATGAAATAGATCACGCCCAGGCGATCGGAGCCACAATGGTAGAAGACACCAGTGGGTTGCACTCACCAAACATGTCATGGGTTTTTAGGCCGCTGCCCGCAGGAACGACCCACGAAAGCCCCCAAAAAAACTTCGGCAATGGTCTGCTGAAATGAATGTGTGATTTTTGGATCAAAACCCTGGAATCTGCACATCACAGCTGCAATTTTTTTTTTGGCTGTTGAAAGAAAAGCAGCCACACCCCTTCAGGTGGAAACATGGGAATTCCCATTCCCAAGAAGTGACTGCTGGAGAAGGATGATTTTCCCAATGCAAATTGCCATTTTGGAGGTGTACCTCATCTTCGGACAAAATCAAATATCATAGTGTTGGTTCCATATCCGCATACAATCCCAGTTTTTTATCCCCCTTAGGTTTGGGGATAAACCCCCATTTTTGTTGGCAAAAAGATGACAAATTTGGATGTATATCATGCCAGATATATCCCAAAAGCAATGTATCAGCCAATGTATGTGGGATGAATTAGATCATCCATAAGAACATAGATATTCATTAAGGGATTCGAGGAAAATGATAAGATAAACTATATCCAAATCATAAATCATATCTTCTCATTATATAGATATATAAATATACATACATATATAGGTATATATATATATATGTATATGTGTGTGTGTGCAAATTATATCCCATTATTATTATATCCCATAAAAATATCCCTGTTGCAACTATGAGTTTGTATCAACCCCAACAAATCGTTGAAGCGTTTGGACTCCTCCGAGGTCGCTGTTCGCAGGGAAGCAGAGAGGCGTCGACAGAGCCTCAGACACCAGCGAAGGGAGGTCGGGAAATTTGGCCATTTGGGGCTGGTTGATTTCATGGAAAATCCCAAACAAAATGGATGATTTATATAGGGGTACCCCCATTTTAGGAAACCATCCATCCATAAAATTATTCAGAATGTGGGATTCACCCAAGAATAAATACAATCCCCTTAAGTAATCACCATTTGGTGGTGGATGCTAGAAGTAGAAGTAGAAAGCATCCGAAGTCATGGGAGTTGTTTTTTGCAAATTGTGTGGCTGCCACAGCCTGAATGTGATCTTTGAAATGGTACATAAGGTACATAATAGGTACATACCATTACATACCTCATCGTTTTGTTTTTATTTTGAATACGTTTCTCCAATTTGTGTGTCATGTTTTCGTCATTTTTTCGACCTGGAAAAGGGGGGAAGTCACAGTGAAATTCTCCCATTGGCTTATCACATCTCATCTGGGTAAATTATAATATTTCACTAACCTGAAATAAGGCCATTTTGGGATGATTCCCCTTACAAACTATGATTCCAGTGAGGTCGCAGTGAGGTCGTTATAATTTACCCAGATCTTATGGTATGGTAACTGCCAAGCAGTTTCTGTGGCTCAGCTACTCAGGTCCATGTTGGCCAAGCAGCTGCGCACAGCGTCTCGCCTGTAGGTGTCGACCAGAGAGCAAGGCGACCTGGAGTCAACTCGAAGGAATTGGACACAGCTTTCGGAGATTTTGCATCTTCAACGAAGTTCACTAATCCTCAGAATCCACATTTTAGAGTTACAAGGAACACTGGATGTAACAACATTCCCACCTGTAAGGAACGATCTGCAGGGAACACAGGTTTTTACGTATGTTTTTTTGGTGGCCCAAAGTTTGATCGATTGATTTCTGTTTCCAGGATTGATTTTCCCAGGTCCCAATTCTCGGAATCTGGAATGGTCTCCAAAAATGCGGGGTGGGCACCAGAATCGATGTCGATTCTGATCGAAAAAAATAGGATTGCTCAGGCGATATTTTGGGATGTGTGACAAAACCACTAGAATATCAGCACAACATAATGGTGCCCCACAGTTCTGATTTGGTTTATGCACCCCATTGAACTATGTAGATATGGAAGTTTCCTAAAATAAGGGGACCCCTGTAAGTCATCCATGTTATGTTCGGATTCTCCATTACAAACCATCCAGCGAGCTTGGGGTACCCCCATGACTATGGAAAGCCAAATAAAATAAATACTAGTTATATTACATATAGGTGTATTATTGTATAATTATTCATAATCCCCATCCAATACATAGCCATACATAGATGGTATAATGGGGATAAAAGAATTTCATAAACCATTCCCCAGTCATCACCGTAAGTAAATAGGTGGTATAAACCATTGTAAACCATTCCCAAATGGCAGTGTGTCAAAACCAATAGTACCCCTGTAGTTCACATCAAAATAGCTGGGATTTATGGATGTTCATCCCCCTAAAAATGGTATTTTCATAGGTATTGATCCATACCCAAATGGGTGGTTTATACCCCAAAACCCATGACAGGCCCAGTTCGGCCAGGCATCCGCCAGCAGTTGCTGAAGCACATGGCTCCAGTTCTGTCGATGCGGATTTAGGCGATGGAAATCCGCCTGGGCAACTCTGGCCCGAGATGTTCCGGTGGAAAATCAAACATAGCAATAACAAAATCCTCTAGAAGTTTGGCAAAAAGTAGCAAAAAACAAACTACAAATGGAGCTTTTCATGTAACATGAAGACCATGAAGAGAATAGTGAATATCCTAGAATACAATGGGGATATGGTGGGATTTTGCTGTGGGACTCTATTACCCTCCGCTGTTGTCCAACACGGCTTTTTCAGAATGTCCGCTGTTGTCAACGCCAAAAAGGCATCCATCCCAACGATGATTCCCCTGACATCCCCTGACCCATCCTCGGCGACTGAGCTCACAATGCAGCTCATTGCATAGTCAAAGCTAATGAGTTGCTCCATCCGGCACCTGGGCGTTTGCGCCTTCGCTTGAAGTTGCGTTGCACAACTTCAATTCATGAGTCACTTGGGATGATTTTCCATTCCCAAGTGAATGGAAAGTGATAAAATTCCATGGTTCCGAACCACCAACCAGATGATAATTTGAAGGGAAGAAGCTCGATCAAACTGCGTGGAGGAGCCGCAATGGCAGGATGGACCACTATGTAAGCACCTGTTCAAGATGTTTTAGGGGAAAACATGTCAATTTTCTGAAATAATTCCCACCATCTCCAATTTTGAACATATGAAAATGGGTCAAAACCATGTTTTTTTACCATCAAAAATGGTGATTTTTTTACATCCAAGGGGACCAGGCGTTTTTAACACGCTTTCGACCTATTTTTCTTCACCATCGTTTCATCAATATCTTCATCCAAAAAACCAATGTCCAGAACTCGACATTGGTTACCCTCTGGTAATTTAACAGTTTGCCATTGAAAATGACCATAGAAATAGTGGATTTTCCCATTAAAAATGGTGGATCTTTCCATAGTTACGTTAAATTACCAGAGGGTAGTTCCAATAGGGCGCCAATGTTGTGAGCAGGAGCGTTCATGGATTCAACATGATGAAAAACCGACTGCGGGAGTTCGATGTGTAGAAATCCCTCAATTTTGAAGAAAAGCAACATGTTGACCGAAAAAAAATGCCAAAAACGATGGTATCCACTAAAAATCCATTTTTGCCTAATTGAAACTAGAAGAGCAAGAATCAGCTGCTCCCAAATGTGAAAAATCCCAGTCGTCGAAAGGCAAATCTCGTTGCAACTTGAACTCGAAAACCTCGCGCGCAGCAAGCCATACCCCACAGAGCCCCGGCAGCCCTGGCAGCCCTGGGCCCTGTTTTTGGATGCCTTTTTCGAAGCCAAGAAAAGGGGAGAACATCCGATGGGCTGGGGATTATATACTCAGATCTGGTCACTTGTCTAGTCTCATGTAGATATTCACCTGGTTATCTTCAGTCTCTTGATTTTGGGGATAGCATAAGATAACACATGGTTAATGGTTGTTAATAGTGGTTAATAGTGGTTAATAATGGTTATATAATAAATAGTAATGATGTTATCATAGTAATGGTAAATCATAACATATAATAACTATATGGTAATAATGGTGAATTTCGTAATGACGATAGCACTATAGTTATCATATGTTATGATTAAATCCATGTGCTGCGACATTTCGGAAATGCTGTGAAAAGGTGCCAGGTTTCACCGATGAAAAGTTCTCCATGAACCCGGCAGGGAAAAAAAACATCAAGAAACATGCAACAGTCACCATCATTCACCAGTTGTCATAAGTTTTGATCAAAACTCTTCACTTTAGTTTTCACTGATCTATGTCTATGTTTTTTGTATCGTTTCATCATGTTATCATCAAGCTGTTTCATCATGGTTTTATGCCAGACCTCTTCGAGTTGTGGTAGCTCATTGGCTTCGCTGAGCAATGCTTCCATGGCCGTCCGGAGCCTCAGAAAAACGCCGATGTCGGAGGAAAATGTGACAGGAAAACCCCCAAAAATTGAATGGGGAAAAACGGATGGTTTCCATGGGAAAAAAAAAACAATGGTTTCCGGATTTAGGTTTTTCCCGACTAAACTTGACTAAACCAATCCATTGAAGCATCTAATATGGCCTTCAGAAGGTTAACATGATTGTTTCAGAAATGGCGTTCCATATGAATCTCGTGAAATCCCCACGGGTTAGGCCATCCCCCAGGAAGAAAAAGCTGGGGATACCATAACAACTGGGGCTGGTGATTAGGGGAATGGGATTAGATGGGATTAGATGGGATTAGATTCTTTAGAAATAGTTTTTTGTTTTTTAAGAGGATCAAAATTGCTGTGGCAAAGCCTCTTCAGCATGAATCGTGCCAAATTCAAACATGTCTGGGTTACAATAAAGAACCAATAAGTCAGACCCAACTGGGGTTGGTTGTTGGATATACCATATATACCGTACCAGATATTGCCAAATCACGGTTTCCAATACACAATTCTTATCAATGCTTGGGAGTCCACAGGCCCACTCTCCAAATACCCAGGCTGTGGATCAAAATCGAACAAATCAGCGCCTCAGAGAAAAGGCTGGTAGCTATGGACCACTTCTTGGAATTTCATTGGATTTTGTCTGTCGCATCATTTCAGAGTTGAATATATAATTATTTCTATAATTGATATATATATATATATTGATATATATATATATATATTGATATGACCAGTGATGTTCATGTCAGAGGAAAGAGGTGGTTTGATATTTTGACCCCCAAATGGCATGCGGCCAGGCTGCTTTTGATAATCATCCTTGGAACTCGCCTCCAGGACCTACGGACGGAAGTTGTACCCCTGCCACCTGGTAAAATCGACTCGACTCCAACAACCAAAGGTTGGGAGAACACGACCACCACAGAAACCCCACTTTTTCATCAATTCACAGGTTTCACCCCAGATGATAACCTCAGAAACAAAGCATCCCTACCAAATTAATGGGGGGGGACCTCTGGAAAATGTAACTTACATTTTTAGGGCCTAGAAAGTTCATGTTCTTTTCCCCAGAGATTTCGGAGCCTGGAAAATGTACTGTTACATGTTTGAGGCCACCCCCCAAAAAATTGGGTGTGCTGCCTAAATGTAACTTACATGTTTTGGGATAATGTAAGTTACATGTTCGAAGGTTTTCAAAGTTACCTTTTTGGCAATCCGCTAAATAATGGACAAACATGGACGCGCCATGTTTATATTCAAGCCAATTAGTATCTTCATGTATCTTGTGATCTAAAACCTGCTGATGGGGGGACCTTCCAAAATGGAACTTACATTTTTCGTGCCCCCCCTCCCAGTTTTTTCCATATGGTTGTATATTATATATACACATAATTAAATGTAGACAATGACCTCCAGCACATTCCATAACTAGCAAACCATACCTAGGAGGGGTGTAACTTACATTTTTACCCCCTCAAAACACCCCCTGGCAAAACGTAACTTACATTTTTCCTTACCCCCCCTTCCCCCAAAAAATGTAAGTTACATTTTCCGAAGGCCCCGCCCCCATTCTTCCACCTTCATTATATAAGGGGGTTGTGATGTTATAACTGGGCAAAGTAGGGGCGATGTCCACTTATACCTCGAGTTATGTAATGCCTATTGTTAAATTTGTGGATGCCATGGAATCATGGAAGACAAACGAAAACAACACATATCCCGGAATCCCGCGCCTTCGGTCCAAAAATCCGTGCAGATTTTCTCATGGAAACCGCTAGAGAATCTAACTTGGGATTTCTAGCCAGTGACATGTTAAATTGCCATGTTCAAGTCAACAAATGCATCTTCAAAACCCCTGAAAACCATGTTTTAGAGGGTGTGTCTGGATACCTTCAAACAACTTTTGGGGTGGCTCATGAGGCTCAAAATTTGGATTCGGATTGATTTTATCACAACTATACCATTCATGGGCATCCCTAGTTTAAGACATGTTTGTTGGGAAAAAAAACTCTGGTGATTTACCATAATTAACTATGGAACATCACTATCTTTAACCTTTAAATTAACTATAAATGAGCTATGGTCCATAGCAAAGTGTTAAATTTATCTCAGTTTCCCAGATGTAAACCTTCCATTTTGAAAATGTCCCATGCATCGTTGATATCGTAATATTATCCAATGGACGTGTTCAAGCATCTTCATCAAGTCTAACGTACTTGAATATAGCTATATAAATCTAACCATACACAATAGTAGTGGTCATATGCAAACAATGATACCTACATAATAACAATAATAACAATACCCTCTGGTAATTCAATATAGCTATTAAACATGACCAGTTATAGTGGAATTTCCCATTAAAGATGGTGGATCTTACAATTGTTTGGTTGTTAACGTTTACCAGGTCGGGTAATAACTATGGCCAATCTCGTGCATCACCAGGTCCGGCACCTGTCCCAGTTCTTCCAACTCTTCCGCCATGGTCTCAACGGAAACATCGCGGACGACCACGGGAGTGCGCCTCCGAAAGTCACGACCGACTCGCACGTGCCAACATGCCACGAGGCCACGGGAGACTACGGGAGTGCGAATGCAAAGTCTAAAATCTGTCAATGGGAATTCCAGGATCCTAAATTGGAGGTACTGTACCATTTAAGGCCATATTTTGTGGGGATATTCCCTTACATAGGCCTTATATAGGCCTTATATATTATATGGTAGGTACCTCCATCCTGGAATGGCTATTGAATCTGGTTATCATGAAATCTGTCCTAATCATTATTACTATCATCATCGCTATCATGAACAAACTATTGGTGTTATCATCGATATTGTTACTGTTCAGATGTTGCCTTTTAACCTGATCATCATGATGCGTATCACTTATTAGTAGTGACATTATCATTGTTATATTATATAATATGATGATCATATATGATTAATTACATGTGCATCCTTTCCAATTTCAAACAATATCAAGGAAAGGAAAGGAGTCATGGTTTGCGGGCTTGTTCCTCAACAGCAACTGGGAAGTCATCCCGCAGGGTTTCTCAAAAAATCCCAGGTGGGATCATAACCCGTCAGTTGAGAATCAAAAAATATCAAAAACATTTGGGGATGGGTCAAAACCCTGGTACCTAGTGAACCCCAAAATAGCTGGTAAATGGATGTTCATCCCACTAAAAATTGTATTAATAGGTATTGATCCATACCCAAATATCAAAAACATTTCAGTCAAACATTTTTTCCTTCATGTACTTACCTGTACTATTCAATACTATTCATTTCCGGGTAAATTCATAGTCTGACCATCCGATAAATCACCAGTTTCCATATGTGTTCCTTCATGTTTACCGTCAACTATGGTTTCTTCTTGATAGATCTTGATAGCTGATAGCTTATAGCGATTCTCCAACCAAACGCCTTTGCAAGATTGCCCAGATCTCAACCATTCGACGTCGCTGAGCTCATGATGAAATGTTATCGAGATTACCCTCCGGTAAACTAACATTGCTGTTGAAAATTGCCATTTGTAGTGGATTTACCCATTAATAGCATGGTGATTTTCTACAGTTACAAGTATGTTAGTTTACCAAAGGGTACCGTATCCCCACTGCAACGCATCGGAATTTTATCTTATACAACATTTTGTGGCTGAAATCCCTTTTTTTTTCTCACTTGAATCACCATGAATCACCATGAAAAAAAACAAAAAAAAAAAACGCTTCAGTTGTATCCCCAGCTATATCTGATCCACGGTCAAATCACCATATGATTTTTTCAGCTCCCATTGAATCCCATTTATGGATCGATATGGGGGATGGTGGATTCTAAATATCCATAAATGATCCATAAATTCAATATTTAATTAGTATTTATAGTACCCATATGGATCCTTTCTTTTACCAACATGATACATCTTCAACCAAAGATTCACCATATGATCTCCATATCACTATATCCAGAAATCATCAACCATCCCGTATATTGATGATATTGTGGATGGTTGCGAAATCCTGCACCAGTTGATAGATGGTAAACATCCCATTATTTATAGGTTTTCAACCATCTTTTTGGTGGTTTATCGGATTTCTTCTTCCATCCACAGTATTAACCCATAATGTGGTTAAAACAATGTCATAAACCACCCATTGGGGAATGGTTTACATATACCACCTATAAAAATGGTGATGACTGGGGGATGGTTTATGACATTGTTTTAACCACATTATACCGTCTATGTATGGCTATGTACTAATGATATATTGGATGGGAATAATGGATATAAAATAATACACGTATATGTAATATAACTAGTATTTATTTGGCTTTCCATAGTCATGGGGGTACCCCAAGCTGGATGGTTTGTAAACTCTTTGCATTGTTTTAACCACATCATATGGGTATGGGTCAAAATTAGGTACCCCAAAATTATGGATGGTTAATACTAAACTAGACATTCACATCTGTGGTCCCACATCGGTCTTCCATTTTGACCCACATCCATATTGCTTTACCATTGTTTTACCATACCCTCTGGTAATTTAACATAGCTATTGAAAATGGCTATTTATAGTGGATTTTCCCATTAAAAATGGTGATTTTCCATAGTTATGTTAGTTTACCAGAGGGTAAATCATTCATCAACGCCCGTCTTGGTCGCCCCACCTGGTCGAGAGGATCTCCGCATACTTGGCACAATCCTCCGCCAGGCGTCGGAGCAGGTCACGCGCCACGGAGCTGCCTCGGACGGTTTCCGTGGAGTCGTGAACCGGCCGTGTCTGGACGGGCCAGACGGATATAGTAATAGTTATAGATATTTAAAACGTTAAAACGTTATAGTTATAGTAATAGTTCTGTTATAAGTTATAGTCTTAGTTATAGTTCATATAATTATAGTTTGTGTTTCTTGGAAAACAAAAACACTTGATAGCTATTTACATATATATATATATACATATTTATTATATTATATCAATCGTGTTTATGATAATTATAAAGTATGATATTTATTCTACTGACAATACTATAGTATATATCCCCCGAATAGATAGAAAGGTGATTTATTACTTTCATTCACTATTTAGTGGGAAATTACTGCTCTTTTTGCAGGGGTGTACTATATGAGTACTGTTCGTTTTTTAGTCATGATAGTTATGATTGTTATATTAATCCTTTATATAACAGTTATAATGATAGTTTACGTGTATCGTATTTACAATCAATATGATAGTTGTGATACTTACAATACTTTTGATACAGTGGATGGAAGAAATCCTACAATCGGCTATAGAGTCGAGAAAATGGGTACAATTCTGCACGTCAAAATGTTCGGCCTGGTCTCCAGAGCATTCATGATAGTTATTCGTGTGGTAGGTATAAAAGGCAACAGTAGATTCAATCATATATCAACTATCAATACGAAACTCGTTCGGGTAAAACTAGTAGGTATTAATCTGTATTAATACAACACTGTGTAGATTCCATTTAATTGGCATTTGAAAACTGACAATTTAGGATGTTACCAATTTAGCCACTATAAAACGCTAGATATGGATTTATCTGAAGGGCTGATTTGGGGGAAATTATCTGGAAACCCTGGTTTTACCTGTGTTTACCATGAAAAGGACGAACTCCTACATGGATGGTACCAAGTAAGGGATACCGCAAGTGGCAATGTCGGCAATAAATCATCGGATGGCTTCAGTTGATTTATCAGTTGAATCAAGTATCAAACACTATATAGTATATCAATGGGTAGGTTTAAGGGAAAAAAACATACAGGACATCATTGTTAAATGTTCTTTCAACTAATTCAGGGACTTGGAGATTCTAGTTTCAAGTTTCAAGTTTTGGGGCAATGTGACAAATCCCAAAAAACGATCAATTTAAAAGTGCGAATGGTATATGATTGGGTCAACATTAGTTCGAGTTTTCCTACCTGGGATCGGTTGATAAACTCTTCCATACAAGTCCTATATCCTACCCTCTGGTAATTTAACATAGCTATTGAAAATGGCCATTTATAGTGAGTTTTCCCATTAAAAATGGTGATTTTCCATAGCTATGTTAGTTTACCAGAGGGTATTGATCAATCATACCTTTATTTTCGTTCCTGGGTCGTGTTTCCAAAGAACGCGGCATGATGAAAAAAAAAAAACGTCCGCGAGTTCACCATCACCCTTTTCATAAGATGAATTTTTGTTGAAAGCTGGGTATTTCTGGTGCTATTTCCACCAGCTTGACTCTCAAAAGAAGCTGGTTGGTGGTATACCTACCCCTGAAAAATGATGGAGTGAAAGTCAGTTGGGACTATGAAATTCCCAACTTTTCATGGAAGTCATAAAATTCCATGGTTCCAAAGATTTCCAGTCACCACCAACCAGGAAATATTCATCGCCCAAGTCATCGCTTAAAACGCTGGACACTTCACCGGAGGTCTTCGCTGGGGAAAATCAACAGAAACCCAGAACTGGCACCTTGGGGAATTCACCACTGGCTTGATATTACCCAAGAATTTCCAGAAAACCCAGATGTTTTACTATTTACCATGGGTTTTACCATCCAAATCTAGTCATGTCATGTTTATCAAAAGCCACTTGGCGATCGTACTGGCGTACTCTCTGGTCATGAAAATAGGGATGCTCAGACTGTTCAGTCCCTAAGGATATATGGTAAATCTGGTAAACCTCGTGGTAAACCTCCTGGCCAACTCGTTTGTTCACTGCGCGTTCAGCTCAGCCAGCAAGCGTTGACCCATTTCATCCCATTTCCATGTCAAGTCTCGAGTGCTGAGATGCCCGGAGAGGTCAAAGGGAGAGTCGAAGTGACACCTCTGGGCCTGGTCAAAGGTGATGACCTTTTCATTTCCCAGTGATTCCAGTGATTCCAAACTGCCATGATAAAAAAACATCATGTACTGGTAGTACCCTTCGTTAAAAACTACCAGTAACATGGATGGGATGTGGGAAATACTGCCATGTTTTATGTCGGCAAACAATGGTAAACATCCATAAATGGGCCATGTTCATTACTCCATATCACCGGGGTCAACATCCCAGTCCGGTGGATGAACGAAAGAGCTTTCTGAAGCATACCCTCCGGTAATTTAACATAGCTATTGAAAATGGTCGTTTATAGTGGATTTACCCATTGATAGCATGGTGATTTTCCATAGTTTTTTGTATGTTTACCAGAGGGTACATCACATATACCCAGACCCAGTTGGTAGGTTGGAATGGTAACCACCCAGTGATCCGATTACTCGGTGACTCGGTTCCCACTTAAAACGACCGTTCTTCGACCCTTCGAAAACGCTGGGTATGGCTGGCATCCTGAGGGATCTGGGAGAAAATGTCAAGTCCCTCGGCCTAAAGCCATGAAAACAGCCATGCTACAAGATGGCCTTGATTTTTGAGCCCTGCAAGCCATTTCATGCATTTCCCGTTTTCCGGTTTTAGCTGTGTGGAATCTCCACGGTCTTGTTTTTTTTCCACTTTTTGGCGCCTCCTTCCACGAGAGAAAACGGCTCAAGTCGAGATGTGCCAAGATCTCCTGCGGATGCTGCAAGAACGGTTGCTGGGTGAACTGGGTTTCAAACTGCTGAGAACAACATCAAACTACTATAGTTGATATTGTTTTTTTGCTATTGTTATCTTCTATAACATAAAAGTACTATAGTTACTATAGTTGATATTGATTTGTTGTTATCTTCTATAATTCTATAACATAAAAGTACTCTAGTTGATGTGTATTTTACGTTGAATCACTGAAGTGTTTTATCGGTGTCAAGTGTTCTTCCAAGACGGACCATGGTACCAGGGGTACCAGGATTCAGAGCATGTCATCTCGGAGTGATCCCATTCCATCGCAAGGGGCCCTTGCCAGGACCCAGGCATGGTGAATTGGTGAATTGGGCGTGTCATCCCATTTGCTGCTTCATTTCTCGTGTGTCTATGAAAAAATCTCCAACGTTCCATAGGGTGATTCTGTTTACTGGACATCTTTGCCATTTTCTGAATTTCTTAGTACAGGGCTGCTCCCAACATCCCAGTTATTAGGGTGGTAAATTGGGTAAAGAAAAAGGCAAAACCACTCATTTGCCGCCCTTGTGGCCATGATTTACGTACAGTAGGTTGGAGCAATCCTGTAGTAAAGTCCATCTTTTTTCTCGGCGACATCTCCAGTTCTGTTGTTTTTGAATCCCCTTTTTTTGTTGCCGCCTAGCTCCCCAATGTGAAATCGATGTCTTTCATGAACTGATCTTCAGCACATCTCCATGGCCACAATGGCGAAGTCCCACTATTTTTTTCGTGGTGAAATCCAGATCGGTAAAATCAGCTCCCAAAGTCTCATGGTTGAAACACCATCGTATCCATAGTCCCTATTTTTCGTGGTGAAATCCATCATTTGCTGCTCAAAAATCATGTCACCTCCCCATCTTTGAAGGGTAAAACATGTCAAAATTTGACCGCCTGTGAAGCTGTCCTTCCCAGCGTGCTCTGCAAGCTCTTCCGGGAGCTGTCTCAGACTGCAGCGATCGTCCTGGTTGCGGAGCTTCGGAAATCCCGGGACGATGGTGGTGGAGGTATGGGTGAGGGTTAACAATCAACAAATCATCCCAATAATAAATACTGGGATATAGCATGATATAGCCATATGATCCATATGATGGTTAATAATAATCGTTCATGATGGTTAATGATGGTTAAGGATGGTTAATGATGGTTAATGATGGTTAATGATGGTTAATGATGGTTAATGATGGTAAATAATAAATACTGGTTGGTGGTTAACCTACCCCTCTGAAAAATGATGGAGTTCGTCAGTTGGGATTATTCGTCCCAATATATGGAAAAACAAAAAATGTTCCAAACCACCAACCAGAATAATAACAATATTTATCTGAAAATATTGCTAACAATGATGAATCGAAATTGAGTGATTAACCATCAACAAATAATAAGAATAAGAAGAATAATGATTGGATGAATCATGAGTAATCCCTCTCAGGATATAATGGGAGGATTTCATGGGGATTGAATTTGGGACACATATGTATATTATATTATATATGTATATATATATCACAACAATTGGGGTTTATTCTCAATCAAGCATGGCTGGCTAGGAAATCCCATAGATTGTGTGTTGAATACCTTACATCATGGGACTGGTGGATCTTACATTCCATCAACCAGCAGATGGAATGCAGGGGTATCCTTTCAAGCCCTGAAAAAGGGCTTGTCTGAAAAAGGGATATTTATAACTTATATAACCAAACAAAATTGGGATTGAAATTGTAGATAGAAGCACCAAGATCAGTTTGGCGTTGTCCAAACATGATGGATCTTTCGTTGGCCATCGCAGATACCTAAATTGGCGGTACCAAAAAAATACGGCCTATGTATTTTATGGCTACATAAGGGGTAATGATATAATGATTACGGGGGTAATTTTTACGGGGGTAAGCCCCCAAAAGGTGGCCTTTTTTCTATGTTTTTAATATGGTACAGTGCCCCAAGGGTCTGAACATCCCATGATCTAAGAGGCCCCAAGAAACGTTTCGGAATGGGTCAAAAACTGATGATGATCCCCAGTTTAAGGCTGCGAGTTTTAAGGACTGTTTAACGGATGTTCATGAAACCTGCATGACTTTACGGTGAAGATGTTTTGATCCATATATGATAGGAAAAAGAAACAGATCGATTTCAGCGGAAGTAGATACCCTGCAAAAACAAAAAAGCGTTCATCAAATGCTTTCCCGTCACTTTTCGTGAGCTCTGGGAAGCCATTCACGCCATTCACCATACATTGGTCAGTCGGCCAATTTCCATAGCAAACTCTTGACATCATGACATCTCCTGGTTGGAGGTTGACCTACCCCTCTGAAAAATGATGGAGTGAAAGTCAGTTGGGATGATGACATTTCCAATATATGGGAAAATGAAATTCATGTTCCAAACCACCAACCAGTCTCTTGAATGCTGTTTTGAATGGGTTCTCTGTGATGTTTCGAGAGTAAACCAGGGATGGTTTTGCTCCAAAACGATGGGGTTTTTTGGGACAGGGAATCCAGCGCCTTAACGCTTGCGTTAGTCAAAAACCACAGAGTCCTAAGTCAAAAGCCTTGAGGATTTGCCTATGGGCCCTGTGGATTTACTGTTGCCATATGTTTGTCAAAAAAATGGCGTGCAAACCACCAACTAACATCAACATACATCAACAACCTCCCAAACCACAAAATTGAAGATCATCAATCACCCCGTCCAATGGACACAAACCACCAAGACCTCAAGCCATGCTTCGCCCTGGCCAAGTCTCCTGAGCTCTTCGACGAATTTCCAAATCTCCAGGCCTTGTGGCTCTGAAAACAGCAGGATGGTCCTCCGATTTTCCCTGAGGTCAAAAAAACTGAGGAATCACTAGCCCAGAACAATCAAACCCTAAAGTTGAATAGTTTTTTAGATACTGAGTATCACCAATTTTGCGGGGCGGCACAAGTATTTCACGCATTTCATGCGTGTTCATCTATGTTCATTGATCTATACACCTAGCTGCAAGCAGGAGTGGTTCAATACCAGTCAGCTCATCCATCTACTTCCAAAAAAAACAACCAAACAACTCGCCAGTCACTCAAAGTTATGAAAGTTACAAAAGGACTTAACATATGCCCAACTGTTAGTTTACCAGAGGGTATAAGTTGATTTATGTCCATAAGTGAGAGAAGCTCCGAAAATCGGTTTCTACCTCCATGTCATGCCACGACTGCGCCTTTTTCTCACGAAAGACCGCCGGCGGTCGCGGTGGGCTCGGGCCATTACCATCGAAAACTGTCTGAAGTATCCCTGTGATGTTGTTCAAAACAAGGTATGTTATACCTTATACTGGATAATTGAATGGGAAATCAACATCGTTTAACATGATAATATGGGTTTTAGTCCAAGAGCCCTATCTATATAATATGTGTTCGAGTATAACATAGGATACCTGTGATGGGTGTTAATACATATATATATATATATTAATCTACCATGCCTCCCCAAATGAACCAAGTAGGTTAGTAACCCTCTTAGAACGATTTCCAAGTGAAGGTGGCACCAAGTTTACACCATGAAATGAGTTGTGATCCAAAATCAAAGCAGGGATGTGTCATGAATGATCATGTGCATTACATTATGTGAATCATATATGGGTATTAATGTATGTTTATGTAATGCAAACATACTTGTGCTTAAATAGTCCCCAGTTGCCGCAAACATATTTATCACCAACGCGTATCATATTCACGACGTCAAATCCTACGCTGAGTGAGGCAAACAGAGAAGCAAAATCGCAATGATAAATGCGTTCAATTTTAATTAACCAACAAACAAATCGTGTCGGAACGAGTCTTGAATCATCTTAATGTTCTTTCGAAAGAAGAATAGGATGATGATACAGACCCATGGCAAATTGACATAAATAGATCTGTATATGTATACATATATATATATACATATGTATATGGGTATGGGTCAAAACCCAGGTATCCCAATGTCCATCTATTGGCAAGGTGATTTTACCTACAACGGGGATGATTTTCCATGATTTTCCTATTGACCCATAGCCATGTAAATCTGGGCAAATGATAAGAACTCACTAACCTGAAATGTTGGGCCATTTTGGGATGATTCCACTTGTTCACCATGATTCCAGGGTTCTGGAGAACAGTGAGGGCGTGATGAAATTTGCCCAAAGAAATTTGACGCTTTTGCCTTCTCTGTTTTCACCTTCACTTCTTCCATGCTTTCCTCTTGATCTCCTGAGATGCAGCACCGTGATCAGCCCCACAGTTGATAGATTTCTTAAGACTTTCAATGGGTTTTATCGGGATTTAATGGGTTTTCATGGTTTTTCAAGGATTTATGATTTATTTATATATATATATGTGTGTATATATATATATGTATATATATATACTGGTAGGACAAAAGTTGCGCTTGTTGAGCTTCCCACAGTGAACATGTTTGGTTTCTTTTTCTGCACACCCTTTCCCCGTAGAATCCTAGCATGGAGCTTTGTCGTACCCCGGCACACCTGCCACACAAAACGGACTTGAAAATGTCATCCGCAGTTGACCGAGACGGATGTTTTGCAAAGTTTTAAAGAAGAATAAACTTTGTTCCTCCTGAAGTATATATTATCACTATATAATATATGTTTAATAGGATTCTGCACACTGCAAACTAACCAAGAAAAACAAACATCTGTTGCTAACTTCAGTTCCCCTCTGATAATCAGCTGCGCAGGCTGTTAAGTCCCCTTTAGTGCATGATTTTCGGGCCCAGCCATGTTTGATGACACCATTTCGCGATGTGTCCGGTACTTTTCGAGCCTAGAATGACTTGACCCTGGCAACGTGTGGTGTCTCACCAGGGTGGGTTTTACAGCGCCATCATGTCCAAGTCGCTCATCTTAGGTTACCATCAGATAAAACACCAGTCATCTGCAGAAATCAAGTCTACCAACCTTCCTCTACGGCCCCCTGGTCTGGTTCGAATTTGGCAACCCCATGGATGCTGTGGTGATTTTCAAATTGAATTAAAGGATCGCCTTCCCGTAGTCAACAAGGCAGAGAAGAGAAGTCGGATAATGAAAGTCGGGTGAAGGGGCAAGTTATCGGAAAAGTCGAAAGGCTGAAAAGAAGAAGTGTCAGATGCAAATAGAACCGGATGACGAAGATCGATAGGCTGGACAGATTGGATATGATGGCAAGGACAGATACAATCCATAGGCTGGAAAGGACTAAACAGGATAGAAAGGCTAGTTGGAATTAGAGAGGATGGATAGAAATGTGGGCCCCCCCGCAGTGATGTTGGTTTATAAACCCCGTTAGAATTACACGTTTTTTTAGCATAAGCCATAGTCATTGGAGCTATACCCTCTGGTTATTTGACATAGCTATGGAAGTCATGGCCCGTTTAGATGATTCGCATAACATGACGAGTTGCCATTCTTCAAAATGCTGTTCCACTTCGTTAGGTTCAACAACCGTTTGGGGGTCATTGATACCGGGGCTTGGAGCAACAAACGATGGGGGGTTCCTTTATGGGGAATCCCCAAAAATGGCGGTGGAATCCCTTTATTGCAGGGATAATCCCTCACAAAAATGGATGAGAGCTGGGGGTGTCCCCATGGATTGGAAACCTTCATAGAATTTCACACATACATCGTTTCATGGATATATGATAGATAGATCAATAAATAGAAATAAATAGATAGATTGACTCCTAGAGTTTTTTCCCCCGCACAGCCACTCACTCGGTCATCAGGAATTTTGGGCTATCATCTGGTAATTTATCAGAGTTTACTATGGAAAATCACCTTTCAAATGATAGGTAAATCAATGTAAACCAAACAGCTATGGCTCATGTTCATCCATATGTCAAATAGCTAAATCCTAAATTGCAAGAGGCTTTTTTTGGTGGTTTCCTAAGTCATAGGGGTACCCCCAGTTCTCATCCGTGACTCCTTGGAGCGGAAGGAACAGCGTTTTTGCGTCCGCATCTCCTTGTCGAAGTAGCCCGGGCAGCTAAACCAGCCTAGCAACCCAGGGCCCAGACAAAGCGAAAAACGTTGGGCAAGTTGAGAACGGTGGATTCCCCTTCTGGATTCAATTCTGATATCAACATATTATATAGTTAGATTTAGATTGTATATATTAGATATATATTGTCTATCTTCTGTATATTCCCATATCATCAAGCAACAGGGGTTTAGCAACCACTGCTCACTTGTCTACCTCTAGGCCCAATCCCATAAGCAATACGACCCATCCTCCAAAACAGATTTTGGAAGCTTAGAGCCCTGAAGGACTGAAAGAACCCCCAAAAAAGAATCCAAGGTTTGCTTCAAACTTGGGACTGCCGAATTTTGATATCCATTTCAGGATCTACACTTTCAAAACAAGTGTGGGAAACAATCATTTCGTTTTCAAGGGGACATATTTTGGCCGGGCCAGGTTCATAGGTTCATGTGCCTCTGGAAAAAACTTGACGTGATGACCCTCGCTTTTAGGTCTCTCAGGTCTTGGCTATCAGCATCCCATATTATCGAATAAGCATCTGTTTGAAACATCTTGAAACCACAAAAAAATGTCTAACCCTCTGGTTTTGTCAAAATAGCTATTGTTTCAGCCATGGCCCAGTCGAAATAGTTGATTTACCCTGATTTACCCATTCATAGCCATGTAAAAATGGTGATTTTCCAGTTCGTTTTATGTGAACCTTTACCAAACGGGCTCAACATCACCCCCTTTAGCCGCCTTGCCTCCCAGTCTGCTCCAATGAATCTGGCCAGGCGATGGCCATCGGTGTCATGGAAAATTCCCCCATGGTGCGCAAAAATGGTCATTGGTCATGGGAAAAAATGAGAAAACTAATGCATATATAGTTTATGATATGCTTATGATCTTTGTAATGCAGGGTTTACCATGGTTTACCCAAGAATCAAAGACCGAATTTCGATGAATTTGTAAAAGAACTGCACATTTTTGGAAATTGGAGACGAACCCAGTGGCCCAACCCATGAGAAGCATTGTCGCAGCATACGAACATCCCTTAGGGTACGAAGCAAAGGCTCGCAGTTCTGCGTGAAAATGGTGGGTCTACTCAACAATTCATGTTGAACTGCGTCAGTTGCGTCAGTTCACCCGGTGCCCTTCTGTGAAACCACCAAAGTAGCTGGGATTTATGGATGTTCATCGCCTGAATTATCGTATTGATGTAGGTTTTGACTCATCCAGATATCTACCCTCGCACCCTGCTCACATCCCGGGACTGCGGTCGCTCAAACGACGTTCAGTTCGTTTACGTTATAAAGTATGATTTACTTACCAGGTTTGCGCAGACAGATCTTGTACCGTCCCACAAAAGTGGGGTTGGGGATGGGGTGGGGTGGGGTGGGGTATTAACGTTCATGTACATGTTCATACATCACCAACTTTAACATCACATCTGATCTATCTTAGACGATACGTCAGGGCTACGTTGGGGGTGGGTGGGGGGGGTTGCGGTGGAGTATTAACGTTCATGCACGTGTTCATGCATCATCGAGTTTAACATCACATCTATCTATATCTATCTGTCTTAGACGATACGTCAGGTCTACGTTTGGGGGTGGGTGGGGTGGGTTGGGCGAGGTGGGGTATTAACGTTCATGCAACACGTTCATGTATCATCGACTTTAATATCACATCTAGTTACCTTAGACGTCAGGAATACGTTGGGGGTGGGTGGGGTGGGGTGGGGTATTAACGTTCATGTACATGTTCTTACATCACCAAGTTTAACATCACATCTATCTATCTTAGTCTTAGACGATGCGTCAGGGCTACGTTGGGGGTGGGTGGGGTGGGGTGGGGTGGGGCAGCGCGGGTCAACTTCTGTGCATGTGCTAATGCATCGGTTCCTTTGTCTGATTATTGCCCCCCTCCCCTCACAGACTTCCGCGGAGGCGTAGATCCACCCGTTGGGGTGGGGCCACACCTGCATCGTAGCGATGTGGGCACAGAGGAAGAGCTACTATCTGTTGCCCCGTGCCTCCCCATCCGAAAAGTCATCTTCCATGTCGGATGGGATCGCTGTGCCAGGCACCTAATGCAACACGATTGCTTGTAGGAATCCCAACATGAGAAGCTGGTGTACTAATGCCACCCGCCTCCGTCGACTGATCGTCATCGGCGGAGATCTCCGATTCCGACTCTGCGTCCGTCCTCAGGCCACGCGGCGACCGCATTTGACTTGGACCTTGAATATCAGAAGATCTGCCACTGAAGACCAGATTTTACACCTGAGATCGCCACAGCTCTTCCGGGGCAAACGTGATGCGGTAGTTGCGCGAGTACGCGCAGCGAAGGCCTGGGTCTGCAGCGGGCCGGCTATGTTGGAGTCTAAACGGCGTGAGCCTGAGGCTTCGACAAATGTATACCACATTGTCCCCATGATGCGAAGGGTCCTCCCCAACGTAGTTGAAATCGAGGTCGCACGCCTGCGGCGATGCTCGGTCCAGTGATAGCTTACTTTGCGTGGCGCAACATACCGTCGCCTCAAAGTGGCCTCCAAAGCGTTCCAGAACGAAGACCTCGGTCCAGCGGACTTGGAAGGCAAGTGCCTCTCATACAGCAAACACAAAGTCTTACGACAAGCTCTTAGTGGCGCGCGTGGCGAGCAGGCATCTGTCCTTGTAGTATTAACGTTCATGTACATGTTCATACATCACCAAGTTTAACATCACATCTATCTATCTTAGTCTTAGACGATACGTCAGGTCTACGTTGGGGGTGGGTGGGGTGGGGTGGGGCGAGGTGGGGTACTAACGTTCATGCACACGTTCATGCATCGTCGACTTTAATATCACATCTAGTTATCTTAGACGATACGTCCGTGTTTCAAGGTTCTACACAAAATATATCACAAAGGGAGGTTGGTTTGAGCGCGTTAAATCATCCAGATTTATCTAGCTGGTGGTTGCAACCACAAAAAAAACGTCCGTCAGTTCGTACTGTTATTCAGGAAAGGTCGAAAAACGACACTTGCTTGCAACCTCCAACCAGTCAAGGTCGGTTGGCTGGTTATTCTTGAGTGTAAGCCCTATCCAATGTTCATGGTTAAGACTAACAATCTACATTCTTCACAAAGCATCTAATACCATATTTGAAGCCACCCCTTTCATGGTTCCACTATTGTTACTCAAGGTCAAAAAGGATTATTGCTGGTGGCTGTTGGTGATTGTTGATGTCATACCATTGACATCCCGTCTGATGCTTTACATATCTTTCAAACATAACATCTATCGAAAATGGTTGATGATAAACACACAAACAAGCTAATTTCACCAGAACCATTTAAAAAAAATCAATAGTTCGTTAGTAATTACAAGAAGTTATACGAATTGGGATGGAGATTGTATGTGAAAAAAACAACGAGTATTGAGATGGGATTAGCTCCCCATAACCAAGGGCCATGCCTTGAATTAAATCACTATTGGTTGCACTATGGTGTAATTATTCCTCAACAATATTTAATTTCTTAATTATTCACATTACTCACATTTATTCACCAATAGTATCCCCATGGTTGGAAGATATGCTAGTCACCACTCTTGTAATTATCCCAATTATTTTCACCAAAATATTTCATATTATCCCCATCATTTTCCCAGTATTCCCAATGAACCACTATTATCCCAGCATTATCCATTATTCCGATTCATTATCCCACTATTATCCCACTATTAATACCACTATTCCCATTAACCACTATTACAGCCACCATTATAACCACTGTTTATTTCACATTATTCCCCATTGACCATTATTATAATCATTCTCACCACTTCAATTGGACAGTGCTGGAAAGCGCCTGTCCATTCTGACACTTGGGGCAGCTGGGCAGGGCGCCCAAGACGCGTCCCTCGGCCACGCGCGAGACCAACTCCTCCTGGTGATGTCATCGATCAAAGCTGTCGAAAGGAAAATCCAAAGCCAGAAGTCCTCCATACGGTATGTTGTTGAGAAAATGTAAATAAATATGTATATGTATATATATATGTATGTATATATATATACACACATATTTGCCGAAGGAAGTTTAGAAGTCAAACTTCCGACAAGATGGACAGATGAAAAGCAGAGCAGGGAAGAGGCAGAGAGAAGAGAAAGATTAGAAGAAAGAAGAGTAGAAGAGAAAGAGCATAAGAAGAAAGAAGATGAAGATGCGTGAAATGGTAGGAAAGTCGCGAAACACTGCGTTTTCCCAATGATTTGGGGCTCCGGAGGGTCGAAAAGTAGGCTCGCTAAAGCGGCGGGTGCGAAGCCAGCTGGCCAGATGAGAGATGAAAAATTGCACGCCGTTGTGGCGCGAAGATGCGCGAAGCACATTTCCAAGTCAAAATGTACAAAACACCTCAGCGTCGGACGACTTTTGGCAGTTGTGATGTCGAAAAAGTGCACGCCGTTGTGGCGCGAAGCACATTTCCAAGTCAAAATGTACAAAACACCTCAGCGTCGGACAACTTTTGGACGTTGAGATGTCGAAAAAGTGCACGCCGTTGTGGCGCGAAGCACATTTGGAAGTCAAAATGTGCAAAACACCTCAGTGTCGGACCACTTTTGGAAGTTCAGATCTCGAAAAAGTGCACGCCGTTGTGGCGCGAAGCACATTTGGAAGTCAAAATGTTAAAAACCGTGGATGCAAGTCTGGCAATGACCAGCGCAGCGCCACAGTGTCAGCTTACACAAGACTTCGTCTTTGTAAGTCTTCTTGCCTTGGATTCGTTCAAGGCACACAAGTCATAAGGGGTCAAACAAGCCTACGATTTTTCACTGCTTACGGCACATACCCTCAGGAAACGCAAGGTTTACGCCAAGGTTTCTCATGGCAAGCCCAAAACTGACGTGACTTGAAAGATTTCTCAGTCTCTTTCCAAGTATCGGATCCGGAGCCATGAACACGTCAAGCAAAAGCAGCTTTGGCCGCTCCAGCCCCGGCCCGTGTTCTACAACCACATCCCCTTCGTGTATGTCCCAAAGCACATGGTGCTTTGCGATGCAGTACTGGGTGACGTCCAGGACCTGCTTTGCCACCTGACCGGCATTCCCCAGGAAGGCTTGTCTCAAGATGGATGGCCCGAGAGTGCAAGGCGTGCAAAATTACAGCTGTGAGGGGGTGAGTGAAATGGAAAGCGAGGGTGAGAAAGGAGTTTAAGAAACCAAGAAATTATATGAAATTATTATGTGAACAAATGTGAGACGCGCAGATGTGAGATGTGTGGAACCGAGGGGTATATGCGATGTTCATGTTAGCATACCTGCGTGTGAAAAGCCTCAGATGTAAGATGCATAGATGTAGGGTTGTGCGATCCGTACGCACAATATACGTGGATGAGAAGTTGTGACCATGTGAGGATGTGACGATACGAGGCATGGAGGAGTGTTGCATGCTTTCTGGCGCGGGCAAACATAAAATTGAAGAAATTGAAGGCCCTCTTTGGAGCAAAACCGAGGGAAATAAGCTAAAACTAAAACTGAAACTATATAATAAGCAGTCATCTGAAAACCAATTGGTGGGGACAGAACCTAAGTTTGTAGATTGCATTGGGAAAACCTAAGTGAAACTGCATGAACACGCGTTTGAAAACCCTTTTTGGGGGGGTACCTATATCTGCAGGTGTTATTGGAAAAATAAGGTAACAGGTAACACTGCTTAGACATCCGTTTGAAACCCCTTTGGGGGCAGGACATCAACTTGCAGAATGTAAAAAATGTTACTACAAGAATTTGAAAGCGCCTTTCGGGGCAGGACCTGCGTCTGCCGGGTTTACTGAAACAAATACCGGTCAAATAATTATACCACACCGCATACACATATGCGCACTTTTGCACGCAACCACCCTCTACACACGGATTTACACAGAGACATTCCTTCTGACAAACACGGATGGGCCTTCACATACCTTGCGCAGAGATGCTTTTGCACACAGACACCTTCACACACACTTTCAAGAATGAGGCGAAACTATACACTTTGCATGAAAGGTCGGTGTGACCTTTCTCCATCCAAACATCAAATTGGCAGCCGGGTATGTTTGTTTTAAGATGCACTGCGTCACTCGCCGCTCTGCTGGCTCAAGTACTGAGACCAGACTGACACTGGAGCGATCACTGTGAAAACAGCTGAGAGACTGAACGCAGACTGCACCATGTGTTGCGCCGAACTGTTCCCTACCACTTTGCAGTTTGTTTGTATCGTTGGAACATCATCCTTCCGGTGTGGAAAACTAAGGCCAAGTAGAAACTGCTGAAATTATCGTAATGCTGAGAAGATGCTGAGATGTCGGACAATTACTGACTGGGAAACAAGGCAGCGTAACAGCTTGGTCAGCAATTTTACAATCCGTGGGCACGTCAGGGTGATCATTCCTGATATCCCATCCGGGACCATAGCTTTGTTGCGCACAGTAGGTCAAGGATGCCGTGTGTCCCTGCTTCAGTGACATGCAGCCCAGTGTCAAAGTACCAAGGCGACGTGAATCAGGAAGCCATCAGGGTCGAAGATCCATTTCTCCAAAAGGAGAAGCATGTAAAAGAATGACGAAGACATATTTTATATCTATAGGGGCGTGTGCGCACAGACTTGCTCAGGACATCTCAGAACTGTCATTGCGAATTCTGGTGTGGAATGCATCTTACGTGCGAAAACAATCCAATTAAGCCTGACGAGAAGTGTTCCGTGAGAGGACCTGAACAGGGTTCAAGAAGCTATCATCACCACGGCCAGTGCAGAAAGTATTTTAATTGGAAGCTGACCCTTGCCCTTTCCAAAAAAAACAGATTGCGACAACAGTGCCGGAAATGAGGAAACGATGTTCCGGTTCTGGGCTTAGCCGGTTGCCACCAAAAAAGGAAATAGATCGGAAGCAAACCCTGAACAACAGGTAATTAATCACAACTACGCAGGTACGCCAGACTGGCCAAGTCCGGTATCACAGTCGATGGTAAGTGTCTTGGTTGGTAGGAGACTTACCATGATGCTCCTGCCCCCTGCAGACTTAGAAGTTTTACCTCGCTTCAGATGGTTCACACACACATCCACACACTTGCTCAGAACAATCTTTGCGAATTCTGATGTGGAATGTATCTTACGTGCAAAAACACTCCAATTACACCTGACAGGAATGGGTCGGTGAACTGACCCGAGAAAAATCGAAAAGGTACCATCGCCATAGCCTATGCAAGATGACAAGTGTGACAGAGTGCGAAAACCGTGCAAATCGAGAAAATTGGAAACAAATTGTTTGGAGACGGCATGGTGGTTCTTGGGTTGGCCACATCCCATGTCCGAACATGAAGCAGGTACGTCGATCCAGCGGTCCAGATCGATATCACAGAATGTCATAGCCGTCTTCGTCGGCTGCAGAACTATGACATTCCCTGCAGCCCCGTGCAATAAATGACAATTTGAAACGATACCAGGGATCAAAGAAATAAAGTGACCACAAGAATTGAAATTTGAAATTGTGAAACCTATAAGACCGGTGCTCAGCGAAAACAACAGGTAGAAGTTTTGCATCTATTCAGATGTTCCACACACACACACGCTTTTACTCAGACACCTTCCCACACACGCGGGCACTCACACAAACACACCTGCGCACGCTTTTGCACAGAACCACCCTTCGCGCGAAAGAGAGGCGTCGGACACAATAAAGTGATTTCGCCTGAAAAAATGCATCGGACGCGCGAAAATCGCAATTATCCGTAAGCGTTTTGACGCTCGACCCGCATTTCGTGCGAAAGAGTTGCATCGGACGTTTCAAACTCGTAATTTTCCGTCAGTTTTCTCACACGTGACCCCTATTTCGTGCGAGAGGGCTGCATGTCGTGGAATCCCGTTGCCACTGCCACTGCCTGCGATTTAAGGAAGAAACAGAAAAAGAGACACAGAGAGGGAGAGAGAGAGAGACGATGCAAGGTGAGAAGACATAAGGTGCGAAAGGGGAAAGGTGTGAAGATGTAAGCAGTAAAGACAAAAGCTTTAAGAAGTAAGGTGTGAAGATGTAAGGTGTGAACATGTAAGGTCTGAAGGAGTGAGGTGTGAAGATGTAAGGTGTGAAGATGTAAGGTGTGAAGATGTAAGGTGTGAAGATGTAAGCTGTGAAGACGTAAGCTGTGAAGATGTAAGGTGTGAAGACGTAAGGTGTGAAGACGTAAGTTGTGAAGATGAAAGGTGTGATGATGAAAGGTGTATAGACGTAAGCTATGAAGACGTAAGGTGTGAAGATGTAAGGTGTGAAGACGAAAGGTGGGAAGACTTAAGGTATGAAGGCGTGAAGGCGTAAAGTGTGAAGACGTAAGGTGTGAAGGCGTAAGGTGTGAAGACGTAAGGTGTGAAGACGTAAGGTGTGAAGATGTAAGGTGTGAAGACGTAAGGTGTGAAGAGGAAAGGTGTGAAGACGTAAGGTGTGAGTTGTGAAGACGTAAGGTGTGAAGATGCAAGGTGTGAAGATGTAAGGTGTGAAGACGTAAGGTGTGAAGACGTACGCTGTAAAGATGTGAGGTGTGAAGACGTAAGGTGTGAAGACTTAAGGTGTGAAGATGAAAGGTGTGACGACGTCAGGTGTGAAGATGTCAGATGTGAGGATGTGAGGTGTGAAGATGTAAGGTGTGAAGACTTAAGGTATGAAGACGTAAGGTGTGAAGATGTAGGGTGTGAAGACGTAAGGTGTGAAGACGTAAGGTGTGAAGATGTAAGGTGTGGAGACCAAAGGTGTGAAGACGTAAGGTGTGAAAGTGTAAGGTGTGAAGACGCAAGGTGTGAAATAGAGTGAAGACGTAAGGTGTGAAGATGTAAGCTGTGAAGATGTAAGGTGTGAAAATGTAAGGTGTGGAGACCAAAGGTGTGAAGACGTAAGGTGTGAAAGTGTAAGGTGTGAAATGGTGTGAAGACCTAAGGTGTTAAGATGTAAGGTGTGAAGACGTAAGGTGTGAAGATGTAAGGTGTGAAGACGTAAGGTGTGAAGGCGTAAGGTGTGAAGATGTAAAGTGTATGGAATAATTTATGCACAAAGCAGCTGCTTGCTTTGATTGACTTTTGTGCGCCATGCGTGGCACTCACAGCACCATCTTTAGATAACACGTTTGTGCCGCGCGTACCGTGGCCAATTGTGTGCAATTTTTGAACCTGTTGAGATGTTCCCCTGCACACCCGCACCCACACCAAAACCATTACAAACCGCACACCCGCATAATGGTTTGCAATGATTGGCCAGAAAGAAATCGCGCAAAAACAAATCAGATTACAGCAGCCGTGCTAGTACAAATTGCCTTTGTTGGGTGCCCCTGTGACACGATATGGGATCCTGTTTCAGCTTTATGAGCGACTCCGAAGTGATGGCCAGTCTGAGATGTGCAAAGTGTTGAAAATGAGAAAGCACGCCACACCTATTCAATAAGAGGGAAAACCAAGTGGTGGTTTGGATGCAGGTACGTCACGATGATCAGCCATGATATCCCAAGGAAACCATAGAGTCATAGAGAGTTTTATGGGGAACAGCTCTATGGGCCTTCCGTGCCCCCTGCGGAATGTACAAGTTTTACATCTTCCGTACAGACACTTTCACAGCCAAAAGGTTCACAATTGCACACTACCCGCACCTCAGTGCGACCGCTGAGCCCCAAGGTAGAAACAGCTATCTTCCATGGAGCACCGGAAACAAGCTGCCAAACGGTTGCGGCGCCAATGCGCTCCAATGGCCGGACCAGATTGGGGTGACCTGAGCAGAGACCGGACCTGATCCAGTGTAAACAACTTGTCCTTCGGGTGTGCAGCACGGCATCTTACAGCAATGCCTTTTTGCGAACATGCACTGCAAAGACATAAGAATCAAGGGCGACAAGTGCAAGTCTCAAATCATTATCGCATATCATATCACTGAGGCATACCTGTTGCTCGCGCATGTCTCACCTTTGCTTGCACCTGCTTCACCTCGACCCTGGTGATGCTTCATCCGTCTCGTCGGGTGTGTCATCCCATGTCACTTAAGATACGTAAGCCAAAGCACTAAGGGAGCAGGCCCTCTTGAATTCCAGTGCAAGGATGGGTTCCGGATCCATTGGCCCTCCAAAGCGTGGCAGCTTCACTGCCACAGGTTGCCCAAATCCTGAGAAAGCTCACCGCCATGGAGAGCACACTTGACACACAGCACTAGATGAGTAGGCACTGCCAAGTGCTGCTTGCATCTAGGCGGCTGCGGGCTAGGTAGACCTCGCCGAACACACTGCGGCCCAGTTGATGAGAAAGCTCCAAAGGCTCCTGCCACGGGAAACATGGGCAAGCCTCAGCACCTAGCACTGTCATGCAATGTCTGCAGCACGTGTCACTTAAAGCCGCATGGTGTTTAGTCTTGCTGGTCATGTTGCTCTGGCCTCCAGGTAGGCGCCGCAGAAAATGAAATCGATTGCGGCATTGCGGCGCTTCGCTTTCAACTGGTCCTGCGCTTTCACCTGGTCCTGCGGAAAGCACCGAATGCCAGTGACATCCAGTGACGCTTCATGATCCCAAGGCCGGCTGACAGTTTTCAGCGTTCCAGATCTTTGTTCTCTCTGGGATTCAGAAGGCGCGTTAGGGAGTTTTTCGGCGCCCTTTAGTGGCTTGTCCGTCCTTCACTGCCACTGTGCTTGAGCGTTCCAAGTCCTTTGTTTTGGAAAAGATGTCAGAAGGAGAAGCAAGTGAGAGAAGAGATTGATCGTTTTCATTCAGCGTTCCAGGTCCTTGTTCTCTCTGGGATTCAGAAGGCGCGTTAGGGAGTTTTTCGGCGCCCTTTAGTGGCTTGTCCGTCCTTCACTGCCA